>VWPU01004377.1:42359-128752 GCA_013398955.1 Callaeas wilsoni | reverse complement strand
GTGTCCAAACCGGCACACTCAGTCTAGTTGATGCGGGGGGAAGGAGCCCAGCCTGCTTTGCTCTGCGGGCAGCCGGAGGCGCGGAAGGTGCGGGCAGCGGCGCGGTGCCCAGCAGGGCTCACGGGCGCGGCTGCTCCCGGTGCCGCGGGGATGCTCAGGGATTCCTTCCCTTCGGGGACCGCATCCCTGCGGCACCGAGCGCAGCCCGGCCCGCACGATCCGCTTTCCTTCCTGCCGTGCGCCATCACCGTGTGACACCCCGACAGTGGCAGGTGCTGTCAGACACCCAGGCTCGCTCTCAACCCGCCAAGACATTTTCTTACCCACTCGGAATGTGGGGGAGGTCCGCTACCTGCTGCATGCATGGCGCGTATTTGCAGCCCATATTTGCCATCGCACAACCGAAAATTGTTGTTATTTTAAAGCAGGAATATATATTATAGTTATTATCCCTCTTCCCCATATATATTACTTCAGATTTTAAAGGCAAGAATATTTGGAAACAGCAATTCTTAATTTTTAAAAATTAAGACAAAGAACAACCCAAACTTGTTTATTTCTGTTTGGTTTTGTTGGGGTTTTTCAAGGTTGTTTGTTTAGGGGAGAGTGGTTTTGCTTGTTTGTTTGGGTTTTTAATTTAAAGTCTTGGAGATATATATATACACATTTTGACTGCCTTAGAGACAAACAGGGAAAAGTAAAACAAACAAAGAGGATATCCAGTCAGATTTATAACTAAGTATTACGGAGCATTAAATTTTCCTTTGTCCCTTTGCTGGTAAGTCACAGGGAAATATGTTTTTTTAATTCAAAACACTATCTGAGAAAAATAATATTAAATTCAGAGAAGACAAGGTAACAACTCAGATGTCTGGGGAATGAGAGACTGGACTGAATCAGTGACATTGGGAGTGGAAGAATCTCTCGGAAAATGGGGAAAATTGATGGGAAGCCTGAGGTGGAAAGATGTAAGCAGTAACATCCGCTTCAAATTATCTATAATATCCATAAGGGGGAACTGAAATTTCCCACAGCAATTCTCATGTAGGTTGCAAAAATGTGTGGAGGACCTTGTTCATCACCTGCCACGACTGTTGAAATGTTGCTACATTTTATGCAGATATATTTTGATGATGGGTAAAGCAGTGCTATCACACACTGCATATTAATTGCTCCCAGGAGACAGCCTTCTTCTCATTTATAAACTAAATTACCCATTCTTTCTCAGTGCTATCAAAATGGTACTTGTTTCAAAATCTTCCACTTAACAAGTTAATCACCCTAAAACCCAAGGCCATCGAGTCAGTGGCCATGTGTCTGTTATCACAATTCACAGGTAAAAGTTTTCTTTACAGAATCACAGAATAATTTAGGTTGAAAAGGGTTTCAAAAAGATACTTGGTCCAGTCCTCCAGCTTGTCCAGTCTAGTTTTGAGTCCTTCTAGGGACAGAAACCTTACACATTGTCCCTCCTTACATTCCAGTGAAAGTCTTCTATCTTTTCAGGCATTTTATTCTGAGGAAGTATTTTCTTTAAGATCCTTCCGAATTTAATAAACCCTTACACAGTAAGAATAAAAGATAATTTTACACTATTTCACTAGTTTAACTAAGAATGTTGGAGGTTTTTTAATATATATGTGTATACCTATATACATATTTACAGAGGGAAAACTAACTTGTGAATAGAATATACATATCAGTACCTATTGGAGCTATTATGCCACCCTGTTTTCAAATTATTAAAATTAATCATATTAAATGATGTCTGAAGCAGCATAATGATACCTTGTAAAAAAATCATTGTTTGATCCAAGATTCAAGTGAAAGGGAAAAATAAACACCTAAAATTTACTCTCCACTTCATTTTCCCAAATTTATTTTGTTTCATTACAGCAGAGAAATTATTAAGTCTGAATCACAAATATTTAGAATTTTAGATATTAAAAATTCAATCATAAAGCTCCACCAAGTGGAAATCCTTAAAACTACACTAAGCAAATTCATGAACAAAAATTCATGTTATAATTACAACCAATACTCACAAATCCAATTGTATTCAATGAATAGCAAAGAGGCTATCCAGACCTATAACTCATCATTTTTACCACTGTACACTAATTACATTATTGATTGGGGTTGGAGGGAAGAATAACTTAAACATCATTAAGATATTTCGTTTTCCCTCTGGTTAGATCTGCTCCTTTGAAAACATTCATTTTGCTATGTCTGGCGCGGATTGAAATGATCTCTTAACACTGATTTGGCTTTTCAAAAAAGTCACCTTTCTGACTTGCTGAAATTGCTTTGGAAAATCTTCATTTCCGCTTCTTAATAAGAAGTTTTGGTTATTTACACACATTAACAGGCATTGCCATTTTAGGTAGCATAAGATTCTTGAACCAATGTCGTTTGTTAAATGGTTTGCTCTCACTATTGAAATATTCATCATCTGTGTAATTTTAGCAACCTGATAAAAACTGTTAAAAGCATAGTTGTGCTGCCCAGCAGGTAGTGCCATTTTTAATGAAACCATAACTATCATAAATAAATAATCAGCTCATGAAGTATTCAAGATGTACCTCAACTTCCATAAGAAAATTTGTTTTGGTATGGGACTGCAAAACATGCCACGACTATTCTCATCCAGTAAAAGAATTAGCAGAGAGGTATTTCAAGCTAAAATTTGTTCTCAGACCATTTGCACTTGACTGCAAAGCACAGAATAAGTCATTTTTTTACATACAGAATTCGGAGGGATGCAAACCCGCCTGGTATGTTTGGTAACACAGTGCCCATCCCGCAGCACGGCAGAAATGTGAACGGGTACCTTGCTTTTGAAGCAGCTCCCTTCCTTCTGGATGCACCACACCAGCACCTGTGCGAGGACACGGAATGCATGCCAGGACACTGCTGTCCCGACGCACTGTGGGTCACTGCCTGCATGCAGAGACCAGCACACAAACTTACCAGCACGGTAGCTCAACCCTATTTTATAGAGTGCAGAACCCAAGACCCACAGCCAGTCTGTGCAGGCCAAAGGCCACCAACCCGGAGCGTGTCTGTATTAACGTGTAGTTCAGACCCCGTGATGCCTTTTGAAGGGAATTGCAGCCACCACATTTATTAATATAGATAAAACCTTGCTTGGCCCAATCCCTTGCCTCCGGTTTGGTTTTGCATTTCCTTGCTCTTGTTTTGTTTTCCAACCCTTAGGTTCCTACAATCACAGATACAGCAGAAAGAAATTAAATACTACTCTCTGACCATGAAGGGGAAGTGCTTTCTACACTACCACTCCCTAGGCAACATGTGAACCTTAAAATGGTGAATGGTGCATGATCCAGTTAAATACAGGTCAGCCAGATTAACATCAATGCAAAGCTAAATCACGACAAGGTAGTCCATGCACAGAGGACTAAAGGGTAGCAAGATAATTAACAATAACCAACACAGTTATGTGGAAAGTAGAACTTGACAAACTTTTTAAAATACATGCTGCAAACCCAACTGATAATGTAACAGGGCTGACACTAACTGTGGTCTGTAACAAATGTGACTGCATGACATTTTCTTTAAAGCCTGACATTTCTATAGTGACATTTGTCACTATACACAAATTGATGAGGTTCACCACAAAGGCTGAAAACCAGCGAAGAGAGATCACAGAAAAATTATGTTAATGGGGCATTATTTATGAGGGATATTTTTAGTGGTCTCAGAGACTTTGGGCCAGTGCTGCTATTGTTATCAGTGACTGGAAGGAAAATGGATAGATATAATACCACTGGTAACAAACCCTCTGGAACAGAAGTCATTGACTTGGGCCATATCAGTTACACAAGCCAGCTAATCCACTTGAATGCTAATATTATCAGGTACAAGCTAATGCCTAAGAACAAAACATGCAGGTCACTTTCAAGAAGGCAACCTCACCCACAGCCTAAAAAACCCACAAATAATTACATTATTTGGAGGTAATGATTAGTTAAAACCAGACAATAAATTCCTAGAGCAAAACTTGTTTTACACAAACAGCAAAAATCCTGAGGAGATGCAGTGATGAGAGTGAATCAATGCAAAGCACTGAAACCACACCTTGTACAATGCTGCTTTAACAGATTTTTAACTAATAAAAGCCCAGAAGAAGCTTCCAACAAGTTATCCATTGTGGGAAATATAACTTCTGCCCATGAGCCTAGAGAGGCTCTAATCAATGTGCTGTTTCAACTGGCAGTGAGGAAGAGAATTCATCAGAGATCAGCAGATATTTGCACGAGGAAAAACTTCTAATAAGATATGGACCTTTAATCCAGAAACCAAAGACCTAATCAGGATGCAATCTTCAAAAGCCAAAGCTAGGAAAACTCTGACTAAAAGAGAAGAATAAAGCAGCAGAGATTAATTATTGGCACCATATAGTCAAGATTCTTCAGCACCAGAAATATTCCTTTCAGAAACAGATTATTTTTCCAAATAGAGCTGCTATAGCTCAAGCCGGAATTAAAAGCTCCACCATGATATATTAATCAAAAACACCTGTTCCAAATAACACAGGTCAAGCCACTTGAACAGAAGGGTCCCACTGCTGTTTAAAAATCCAAATATCTATGACAGCACCCTAGTCAAGAACTGAATTTCTCACTCTTTAAACACACCTTTGTGCTATAAGCATTAGCAATGCAGCACCTCTGATCTGTTTTTCTAGGCTGATAATTGAAATTTCAGTTAAAATATGGTTTATTTATGCTCATTGATGCACTCAAAATAATTTGCAAAGAGCAAATGCGTCAGGCTGAGTGAACAGAATAATGGCTCTGCATCTGCAGTGCTTTTGTACAGGTTCCTGTTATTCTTTTCACTCATTTGAATCAATCTGAATCATTTCTGCTTACCTGGAAGGAATATTTTTTCAAGCATTATACCCTGTTCTGTGGGAACATCTTCTTTTTATTTTGTTTCATGGGAATAGAGTGTTATGATCACAAATTAGCACTACGATCGAACAATAGCCTCCAAAGAAACTGCAGTGGTTACATTCAAAACAAAAATTCATTGTGGAGCACGGGGTTTTAAAACAAGTCTTTGTGGCTGCCCTGGCATTTGTTTTCGGTCTAATAAAAGTAATTTCTGACCATTAACAGTTCATGCAGTTGACTTATAACTTCTTACAGGGAGACTCACTAGCCAAGCACCAAGTGCTCCTCGAGACACTTCCAGCTTTGTCAAAGTCAAACATTCCTGAAGGCCGAGCTGTTTGGAAGGCAGCATCACTTCTGTGGAACTCCTGAACTGCATTAATGTGCACAAGCCTCGTGTAAAAAATAAACTACTATTCTTTCCAGCACTTAAAGCACCTAAATGCAGAATTTCCAACTCATCCCTTCCTCAGCTGTGCTTCTGTTTTGAATTGTTTATCCTACTGGCATTCAAGGTGACCTGTACCTCCTGCCCATGTGACATCAGACTGCCATTATTTTCTCTTTAACTGCATTAAGTGAAGCAAAACACAAGTTAAACACTCTTTTTCCCCATATAATCATTCAGAATAACTGCAACAGAAAGTTATGCAGTTGTTTTATCATATGCATTATATCCTATTTCCTTTACCCTCTCAAGCTGTCACCTACATTATGTTTATCCAGCTGTTTTAGGAACATCAGAAGCATTTCAGGTAGGTGAGGTTGTGGGTTGAGCTCCAATTTGACAGCAGCTGGTTTGTTGTTTCCTGTAAATTCACAGGTGATTTTTCCAATCAGACAGAATGAAGGGCAATGCCCAGTTTATTATTACTGCGCTTTCAGTGCAAAAGGCATTGTCAATAACCTTGCCAACCCCCTGTGGTTTTTTCATTGGCAGCTAGCAAATGGCTAGGCATGACCAAACCTCGAGCACTGAGACATGCTGGGCACTCAGACATTTTGGAATTAAAATAATGTAATTTTTAAAACTCTCCAAACAGCATAACTCTGTAAAAATTTTATACAAATGAAGAATTGGAGAGAAAAAGAGAATAAATTAGTTTACACAGAATAAGACAGTATCTCACAAACTACTTCACCTTTTTTCAGTCAAGTCAGCTTCTGCAGAATGGAACTTCAGCAGAAATTTTTTTCCTACCCTACCACGCAGAATTTGGATGTTTTAGGAAAAAACTTTGCAATCAAGAAATGCAGGACATCTGAAAAACCGTACTTAAAATGCAGCCTCAGTTTCCTCAGAAGGCCTGTTTTGCAGAGCTATTGCAAACAACGCCATTGAACCTATGACAGAGCAGTGACTTCAGGAGTGCTCCAGCTGCACCTACTGAACTGTGTTTAGACTTTGTAGCTGACTCCAGGATTCCTGGCTGTGTGCTGCCCTCCTCCCAGACAGCTAATCCCTGTCCTCTGACCTGTCCCTCGCCCCGTTATTCCATGGGGTGTGTGCACAACGACCCCTCTGCCCCGACAATCCTCTCTGGGTGTTTACAAGAGGGCAAAGCCTCTTCGGCTCTTTTCCACAGGCCTTGAGGAGACAGGGATAGGCAACAGCTTCTTGATGTATTTCATTACGTTCTTCATTAGACAAGGAAGTCATTCCACGATTTTAAAATCTAACAGTGATTTTCATATATCTTTCACTTCCTCTCTCACTATCTCCCATACAGGCTCTCAAGTTTATTATTATAAATCTGTCACTAAACAAAAAAAAGCATAGTATGTGAAGGCAAGATTCCTGAGCTTGCCCCATGCAATAAGGCAAATACCTCAAGAAAAACTGAATAGAGGTTTGCTTCTGTCAGGTTGATGCGACACAGTAAATAAATTCCTTTATGCCAGCTACCAGCAAGGGTTGTGATTTTAGCTTATGGACACAGATCTCAGAAGACAAAAACAAGCAACAACAGCAAATTGAAATCTTCTTCAGGTGAATAACCTAGTAAATAACTTTACTCCAAGCATGAGACTGTCCCTTTGAGTCTAGATGTTTGAAAGCTTTGTTTATTCCACTTTGGATGTTCAGTCTCAGCCAAGTTATTCCTGATTTAATCTGATGAAAACATAAACTGAGCCCAGGAAGTGAAATGGACAGGCAATTCTCTTTGTGCTCCACTCAGTGAATATTACAGATGTTGCAGTTCAAAAACATTTCATATAAGAAAACCCAAACAAACCCTTGCTATTTGTCCATGCACCAAAGAGTTTAAGGAGCTCTGCACATACAAGGTGTGAATGCCACACTGCACACAGCTGTCCACCATACAAGTGACGTACAAATAATCCTGCAGACATTTGGCTAAATGCAAAACAAGTTTTTCAGGTTTTCTTTAGCTGTAAAATCCAAGTCAGCTCATATAACACAGATTTTCTTCATCAAAAAAAGCTGCATCATCAGAACACTCTTGGTGAGCAGGCTAATGGGAAGTGTACTTCAGGAGTAATCTTGCCTTTTAAAAGTCTCCCCTGCAAGAGCACAATGAACCTGCTGTCTCTCTAGACAAGCCATCATACAATCTTGTGTGCTTTACCTTTAAGTTTAGCACAGTATTCAAAGCATTTGGTTTCCCAGCAACTTTTTGAGGCATATTACCTGAATAAAGTGGCCCATCTGATTTTTCAGACATATTATATCAAAGAAAAATAAATATTTTTAAGCCTTTCCATCTCTCATGGTTTAACCCCAGCCAGCAGACAAGCTCCAGGCAGCCACTTGCTCACTTCCCCACCAGTGGGACTGGGAAGAGAATGGGAAGAATAACAGGTAGAAAACACATGAGCTGAGATAAGGACAGTTTAATAGGGAAAGCAAAAGCCCTGCACACAAGTAAAGCAAAACAAGGCATTAATTCCCTGCTTCCCAAGGGCAGGCAAGAGCTCAGCCATCTCCAGGAGAGCAGGGCCCCATCACAGGTAACGGCGACTGGGAAGGACAAACACCATCACCCCAAATGTCCCCCTTTTGCTCCGTTGTCCCCCACTTCATNCTTTTCCTCCTTCTTCCCCCACTTCACACACAGAGTGCGATGTCCCCTGGTCTGGAATGTCCCTTTGGTCAGTTGGGGTCACCTGTCCTGGCCGTGTCTCCTCCCACCCTCCCAGGCACCCCCAGCCTCCTCACCAGCGTGGCTTTACGAAAAGCAGAGAAGGCCCTGGCTCTGTGCAAGCCCTGCTCAGCAACAGCAAAAACATCTCTGTGTTATCAACCCTGTGTTCAGCACAACTCCAAACACAGCCCCAGACCAGGCAATGCAAAGAAAATTAACTCTACCCCAGCTGAAACCCCATCCCCAAAATTCCCCTAATCTGTTCATACTTTTGAAAATCTGATGCAAACTCATGAACACTACTTGCAGAACGTAAAACATCCATAGCAAGTTAGGGCAATCATTATAGGCTCAAGGAGTTCCAGTCACAAAAATACTGGTGTTTGTATTGCTGGTTTTTAAAGCAAAATGTATGCTATTTCACATTCAAAAGTCACCATTGTTATTTAAAAAATCAGACAAATAAATATAAAACAACAAAAGGTTGATCAGTCTCTTTCTGAAGAAACAGAAACAGTATAAACACCATAAAGGATTGAATATATCTTCCTTAGTAAAATCTGCTTTTGTCTGAGGAGTTTCAAGGTTCAATCCAAATTCTCAAAGTCTGAAATTCGTTGATTTACATGTAATTTGGATCAGGCTCTCAACTGTTTCTTTTATAAAACTCATATGACCAAAATTATTAGCTGCAATGGCAACCTAGAGTTACACTTAGCTCTTGTACCAGGTTATACCAGTACAGAGCTTCATTTCACTTTTCATTTTCTCTTCAACGTCACTCGACAGCATTCAGATTCCAAACTGACCTTTGTCTTTACACTAATAGCTTTTCTTATCAGAAAATCACTACATCTTCCATGCAGCTGATCTGTCACCGGAATAATCCTCTGTTTGGAATAAACCCTTACCCTAACATTTGGTGCTGACTATTAATAAATGAAGAACTAACAGCCAAATAATTACCCTTTCACCTAGGAAAACACTGGTGGCCACCGCAGAACGCTCCCTCAGTGACACAGTGCTTGTGCCCTGTGTAATTGATGCAAACGCCTGAGAGGATATTGGTGTGTTCCCTGCTTTGGTTGTCACTTCCACACCCTCACTATTCGTCTCCATAGCATGGCAGAAGCAATCACCTACTGTCAGGATTTTTTTTTATTTGTTTATTAGAAACAACTAAACTTCTAATGGCAAACTATTTCTTTATTTTGGCAAGAAAGGTAAACCTTTTCTATTTTTTTTTCCAAAACGCTACACATATGGGTGCTGCATAACATTATCTTACATTTCACTTCCAGATAAATTTGAACCTTGCCACAAAAGCCAAAAAATATTTATTCCCAGCTTGTATATATAATGTGTACGACTGAAAATTGGCAAATCTTCGTTGTCTGTTAGTAGCAAATGCATCGTAAATTATGGTGCATAGAAAAATTCAGCATTTCACCTTGCATAAGCATATAATTCATAGAATACTGCAGATGAAGGAGCAGAGATCTCTTTTCTCCACTACCAATAAATTAACCTCCAACTTTGTTTTATACATCTGCCAGCACAGTGGTGAACTGAGGTGTTGCAGGCGCCATTGTGATGGACTAAGGAAATGCTAAGGTCTGGTGCTTTACCTCATCAATCTGGAACCCGAAAGGAGCTTTCCCTGAAGGTTGCCCCCAAACACATTCCTGAGGAGCACTGACTGGTGACCAGAGCGTCTGGCTGGAAAAAAAACAAGTTCTGCAGCACAGAAACAGTGTTAACAGCTCTTCACCACGCCATGCTGCCTCTTTAAGGACAGCTTTTCACCAGTACTGAGTTAGGGGCTGACCTCTCCTTGCAGCAGATAAAAAAGTCTGAAAGCAAGGCTCGGGGCTGCTTCTCTTTTTAAATTAACAGCATAATACATCCACAGGGTACATTTGCACATTTTCCCCCCACCTTGCTCAGAATCTTATCAAAGTTGCAGGCTACACACAGGGCAATGCAACCACTGGCACTGCTTGCCCACTTTCTTAACATTTGCCATGGAAAGTGCCATGAAAGGATATTCCTTCCACAGCACTTCAGGCACCATATGGAGCCAGCTAGCAGACATGGATTTTACTCTCAGCCTGTTCAGTGACCCTAGGGAATCTCTTCCTGCTTCACTTTCTTTTTCCACAGCCTAGAAATGACAACATTTGCTTCTTTTTTTTTTTTTTTTTTGGTAAAACTCTAAGATTTCAAGTAAGAAAAGAAAAGAAAGATGTTAAAGAGGACAGTATAAATGTCACTACAAGGAATTCTTTTACCAACAAAAAGATTTAGCAGAGTCCTATCTACAACAGAGGCTAATAATAACAAACATTATTTACAAAGGATAAATTAAACTATATAAACTGTCACTGAATTATCTAATTGGCATTTTCTCTCTCCCAAATGCACTCCAGATTAAGTATGTATTCACAATGTCTCTTAAGTCTTTAAACTATTTATAACGCTCCTAAACACTGAAATAATGTATTTACATCAGGATTAATCATCACTATAATTTAATTAGCATTTGACAAGAATTGATTTGGCAGAACTTTTTCCCTTAAAAATAGGAAATGGCCATAAACCAGGGGAATGGCCATAAACTAAATACACTGTTTTTTCTCTCCATCTGCTTCTGGTAAGATGCATTCTTCAACTGCTAATTCAGTCAAGATCTCAGCTTCATTTATCCAGTTAATTAGAGTCAGATGGTGACAACATCAAGATGATAAATCAAATCTGGGTATGGAGGCAAAAAGAAAGCTGCTGCTAACACCGATGTACATGTTTTGATTTCTTACAGACCTACACATGAAAAGAGGATAAACCAGTAGCACACTAGGAGCAGAACTACAATCATATCCCATAAAAGATGTTCTAAAAGTTAGGTACTAAAGCACTAACCATGTAAAAACTTGGACTCAACAGCCAGATCTAGAACCTCACACTACTGCCAAGCTGCAGAAGAAACTGAAGTGATGTGTCCCACTTTTAGGGCACTGGCTTCAGCTACTGTGCTTGGTGCAAGAAGTTGTTTGCCTTCTCCTTCACTCGTGTCTCAACAAACAGTGGTGCTCACCCCTGTATTTTGTAGAGAGCCTGACCACCCAACCATTCACCAGGAGCTCCCAGAGCACAACCAGTCAGATCCTTCCTCTGGGATCCAGTCACCCCAAAATGCCCCAGACTAGTGCAGAAAGGGCAGCTTGTAGCACACAGAAATATGCAATTCTAGCATCTGCAGAATTTAAAACGTCAAAAGGTGTATGCACTCTGGACTATAACTGGACTAAAGTAGTGCATGTGCTGGGGTTTACAGTTTTGTTCTTGAGAACCCACAGGCATTTACACCTTTTCAGAGAGCAACAGAGATGTAAATTGTCCCATCTGATCTCCTTTTTGTGCTTTTTTCTGTTTACTCTAAGGGATCACGTGTGTCACTGACAAAGAAAGCCAACCATAATTAACGCTGACTTAGAAATTGCAGAGGGAGAATATGCCACTAGAGTAGCTCCTTCTACGTTCTATATTCATGCTCAGATGAACCACGAGCTCTGGACAGATTGAGAATATGCCACAACACTAAGAAAACCTCAGAATTAAAAGACAAAACATTGCAGCATATGATTTTCTCCCTACAAAACAAAGCAAACAAACCAACCCCTAGCTCTAAAGCAGTGAACAAGTTGTCTCAGAGCACAAAGAGTAAGAGGACCCTTGGGACTTCTGTTGAAACCATATAACAATGTTGGTATCAGTTCTACAATGATCTATATGCACAAAGTATACACATTGTTAAAGGATATATAGACTCCCGGGTCACTAAGTTCAGCCCCAAAGTACCAAAGTGTTTTCCCATGTCTTTGGTAATATTCCATAAGTAAGCCCGTATTTCTTTTCCCTCTGCTTTAGAAATAGTTGTACTCTAACTAACTGACTAACTACAGCCCGTAGGCAATCAAAAGCTCTTTTACAAAATTCTTTTTCAGGTAACAAAGGATTTATTTCAATCCCTAGATTTGACAAGAACTCCTCTGCCCATGAAACCTGGGCTGTACAATGGCATTCCTCAGCTCCCATTCCCAATGTATCCTTTCTCAAGGTCTTGCAACTTTGCTACATTTCAAATCACAGATTATGGCCTCGGCATTATTATGTGACACAGTGCCAGTGATCTTCATTTTGCAGACTAACAGCCCTCCATCAGAAGCACAGGAGCTGAATGCTGGTTCTCAGAACAATATTTTTGTCATTTCAGCATCCAATGCAGAATGTCTAGAAGTTTGCTACAGAGCAATTCCAAGTGCCATAATTCACAGGATCAGGAAGTTCACAGCAAAAGGTTATAAGATCATTTTAACTGTATGTGGGTAACTTATACAGATAATGTTGGATACCTGAAGAAAAATAATTTTATCCAAAGCTAACTTGCCTTGAAATGGCTGAACAGGCAAAAAGCAGACAAGCAGACTTACACAGGAAATTACAGTTTCTTTTCTAAACACCCCAATTCCACACTGATACCTTGTGGCACTCCTCTCCCATCTTTCTATGGATTCCTGTTGACAGCAATTCACTGCCTTTACTTAAGGAAACTTTAAAAATCTCAGAAACATCTTAGAAATAACAACAAAAACCACACCATTCATTCTGGCAGGTACCACAGACATCTGTTGTTCAGGTGCAGGACTTGAACAGCTCAGTCAAGAGAATCAAAGCAGCAGCCAAGGTGAGGAATATGAGAGCAGGACAGGGATGTGGCCACAGTGGACCCAGGCAGTAAGACAACCAAAGACCAACCTGCCTGAAGGAAAAAAACTTTTGTTGTTGATAATCCTATGCCTCCACAAAAAATACTGAGCTTTGGAAAGAGTAGAAATAAACATATCTTTGGGAATCGCTCCTCCTCTCCTGGAAAACTTGTCTCTGAAAATCACAGAAGGTGGGTGCCCTCCCACACTGTGAGCTGATGGGGTGTTCCGAACTCTCAGGTGAGACACAGCTTATGGACAGGTCACACATCAATAATTGCAATTCTGTCCTGAGGCCTGTCATCACCCCAGTTTTCAAGGCAATATGCCACAAACCAATAACGAACNAAAGCAGACTTACACAGGAAATTACAGTTTCTTTTCTAAACACCCCAATTCCACACTGATACCTTGTGGCACTCCTCTCCCATCTTTCTATGGATTCCTGTTGACAGCAATTCACTGCCTTTACTTAAGGAAACTTTAAAAATCTCAGAAACATCTTAGAAATAACAACAAAAACCACACCATTCATTCTGGCAGGTACCACAGACATCTGTTGTTCAGGTGCAGGACTTGAACAGCTCAGTCAAGAGAATCAAAGCAGCAGCCAAGGTGAGGAATATGAGAGCAGGACAGGGATGTGGCCACAGTGGACCCAGGCAGTAAGACAACCAAAGACCAACCTGCCTGAAGGAAAAAAACTTTTGTTGTTGATAATCCTATGCCTCCACAAAAAATACTGAGCTTTGGAAAGAGTAGAAATAAACATATCTTTGGGAATCGCTCCTCCTCTCCTGGAAAACTTGTCTCTGAAAATCACAGAAGGTGGGTGCCCTCCCACACTGTGAGCTGATGGGGTGTTCCGAACTCTCAGGTGAGACACAGCTTATGGACAGGTCACACATCAATAATTGCAATTCTGTCCTGAGGCCTGTCATCACCCCAGTTTTCAAGGCAATATGCCACAAACCAATAACGAACTGGTGCTATGAACAGACAGCCCAGACTGGTCCTTGGCACATTGCTCGATTGCTGGCCATGGGTAACGCATAGAGCTTAACCCGTGTTAAGCTTACACAGAACTTACATGGAACTCATGTTTCCAAAACATTAATGTTTCCAGGCTTTGGGAGGAAAAAACACCTTAAACTACCTTTTTCTTTCAGTTACAAAAGCAAAGATCCCAAATTATTTATCCTCAGTGTGTCCTTAACATTAAATCACAGTGAATGTTTTCACCAATGACCTCGAGTTTGTCGGGGTTTTTTGGTGATTTTTGTTACAGCATGTGTGATCTACAAGTATCATCTCTAAGGATTTGATCTGCACAGTATTCCACTTAACACAGTGAATTTCTCAAAGGTGGGCTCTCACTTTAATAACACATGGTAAAACTGTCCCACAATTGAAGTAAATAAACGTGAAGCAAACTTGACCTGACTACACAAGTTACACCCGCCAAGATAAAGGAAAAAGGGTAACTTCATTTAAAAACTCTTCTTGCTGCAGCTGTTTCTCTCATGTTGGGTATAATTAATAAAGTGAATTATCAGTTTGATGCTTTCTGGACTTCTATTCTTATTCTTGCATAAGGATTTTTACACATTGATACATCAGTTGTTCTCCAAATGGGAAAGTGTTTTTCTAAAGACTGCTCGAATATACACAATCTCAATCTGAATATTGAAACTCTCAAGTATATATAAAGATTTTACTTTTTATAAAAGCATCCAAAATTTCTAGTTGTTTACTTCAAAAGCCTCACTCTTCCTTAAACTAAAATCTTATTTTCCACAGTATTTGACAATTCACTCAGACTTCAAAATTTATACAACCTATATCTGCATTTTTACCAGAGTATCAACACATGCTATGAAACAACCTTCATTCCAAGCCAGCAAATGACCTCATTTCATACGCACGTTCTCTATCTGAGTCCAAGTCCTTACAAGGCGAGCACACAATGCAATTTCCTGCAAAAGAAAGCCACTGAAATTAGTCAGGGTGACAAGAAACTCAGATTAGGCTCGGCAAAATGTTCACAAAGACTTAGCCAAATTGGCTGTTTCTGACTTTTAACGACACCTAAAATCACGTTTGAGCCACTGCAGTTGAAGCAAACCCCTGTTTCTGCTCCAGACTGATTCCCTGCCACAGTACCATGAACCAGGAGACAACAACTGACCTGCAACAACAAGTCCTTGCTGAGATGTTACATATAAAAATACATTTATGTAGATAATTAGCAGTGTCCACCAAAAAAGTCTGCTGTAATCATAATTCTCTCCAAAAAATCATAAGTTAAAAACTTCATGCTCACTAAACTAAAAAATATTGTTTCAAAAACAATGTACAAATGATTCATCAAAGGATGAAATGCGAACGCAAATGACAAAATTATCCCTGCTAACCAAAATATATTCTCCACATGAAAGAAGAGGTCAGGCTAAGATATGGCGCTTATATATCATCATTCTCTCCAGGAAATAAACCTAAAAACCATGAAAGAAGGGGCACAGCAGACGTATCAATATAATGTTAGTATTTAAATATGCATTAGAATATCCATATATAAGAGTATTTCACTGGGAATAAACAAACCCAGAATTTTGAGAAATGTAAAAACTATCTATTTATAGCTATTATACTGTAGCTTTTATCCTAATGGAGACATGTTAGAAACACTCCAGCCCCACTGAAAATTAGCTGAACTCGCAATTCACTGCCTTTTGGTTCTGTGTCTATATTTGTCAGCCTACGATAATTAACTTAATTAACAGAATGCTTGCACATCATCAAATAGTTTCATTAGCCAAGCACAAAGCATATCAAATCACCTTCTAAGAGAGCGACAGAATACAATTAGGAAGGTTTTGCTTGCAAAAGTTGTATTCCTGTATGTTAATTTTTTGGGGCAGGAAAATGATCCAAATATGAATTTAAAGACATTTTCTCTTTTTATTTATAATTGCACTTTAGTATTTTCTGCTTTTACACTTTGCCTTCACTTCATTTAAAATGAAATGAAAGTGAGCTAACTTGTACTGCCTAGCATTGGGAAGAGGAAAAATCGTCGAATTCCAGAATCCTTGAATGCGGCGTTTTCACAGTTTGAGACTTTTGCAGGGATCTGAGGTAGAGGATGAGTGATGTATAAACTCCAACCAACTTAATTTCAGGAGGCTTGCTTTATTTCCTTATACTTCGGTTGCTTTTCCGAGTGAACACAAGAGGGCACAGCTCATGTGCAGTCTCAGGCTGTACTCCTATCCAGTGTATGCCAAATTAAAACCAGTTCTTCCTACGTGCAAAGCTGCCCCCTGTGGAAAGCTCACATGCAAAAATAAGGCAAAGACAGGAAATCTTACACACAAATAATTTCAGGTGCTGTATGGAAACTGAAATGCCGTAAGTGAAATAACGTAAGATTTCCATATGATAAAGGTAAATCAGGACCTCGAAGGCAACGTGCAGCATGCACAAGTTAAAGTATCTATTTCAGGAAATCTGACACTGATTCAGCTAACATCTGAAGACTCTGAATATAAAGCATCCTGGAAAAGGAAATACAGAATGACTCAGGAAAAGGATCAGTCTGATAAGGGTGGGGAAACAAAATGAGAATACAGGATTCTTCCCTGCACTAATCCCTTGGGATCAAGCTTATCAGTCTATTTTTGACATAGTGATTATTAAAAAAAGTCAGAGTTTGGAAGACTTAGTAGTTTCTTTACAATAGTTAATCAGGTGTTCCACTTAAATACATTTGTGCCCTAAGACAATCCAAAGCAATTTTAAAGTTTAGTTTTAAAAAGTGTCTGGTAGTCAATAACAGAACAAGCCTTTGTTAAGTTTAAAAGAAAAAACATTAACTCTGTAGGGCTGGTAAGCAATACATGTATTCAAAAGCTATGTACGAGCCCCAGGAAGCTGGTCAAAGCCAGGGCTGATAAGAAACACTCTTCAGGGCTGACTTAATTCTGCTGCTGCAGCTTCCACTCACAGCTCAAGCATCTTCTACAAACATCATCTCCCAGTGCAGAATTGGACAGGTAAAACCCACCGAGTGCTAGGCCAAATCCTCACCCCTCTGTGAAGAGCCTGAGCTAAGGAAAAAGCACCACACTGCAGATAAGGCCACAGAAGGTTCCATTCATCCCCGGACAAACCCCACGGCGGTGCGGCGGCAGCGCTTGCGTGCATCACCCTGTTCCTAAAAGCAGAGCGGTGATACTCCCAGCAGGAAGGCTGGCCCCGTTCACCAAGTCTGCCAGTGCACCTCTGGCCTATCAGTTGCATTATTTCCAGTCATCCCTCCTGCCTTCAGAGGAGCCAAGCCCATCCATTCACCTGCCCAAAGAAGAATGGTGCTCTTACAGCACATGATAATGTTCACATAATAAATCACAGAATCATTTCGGCTGAAAAAGACCTCTAAGAACGTCGAGTCCAACCACAACCCAGCACTGCCAAGTCCACCACTAAACCATGTTCCCAGGTGCCACGTTTAAACGTCCAAGCAGCTCCTGTTTTTTGCACTTATTGACAATTCTTGTAAGCAGTGAACTGCTTTGTCGTCTTGGTTTAAAAGCACCTGTCTTCACAGGGAAAGTAAAGCCTAAGGAAATTTACTGTGAGGTCTGGATGAGAAAGATGCAGTCTGAAAAGCAACTCACAAGAAACATGCAAATGAAAATTGGGGCTGACAGCAACTGTGCAGTGGAAATCTACTCTAAAAAAGACTGTAATATACAGGCATGATTAGGGAAGAGGTTCAATACACATGCTGTACTTTCTAGGATAGATCACCAATCTGATAACAGCTTTGGCCATAGGATTTAAAACCTTTTATACACTCTTGATCTTACCATACTGTTTTTCCTGAATAAATACTTTGGGGTTTTTCTATTAAAATTTTTAAAAGCAAGAAATGGACTGGAAAGACACTCCTGTCATGACATTACTGTCAATGAGACATCAGAGAGCATGGTTCAATTTACAACAGGACTTTAGCATGGCAATGATCAGCATCAAAATGCTTTTCTGCAGGTACAGGTCTGAAACTTCACCTTCCTCCTAGGTGGCACTCTTCCTCACATCCCAAAACCCCATCCCAGGCTTCAGGTGCCTAGGTTGTCTATTTGGATATAAATGAGTGGCTCACTTCTCCTTGAAAGTAAGCCCAGTGAAAACAACACACTTCATCTAACAGTAATCAGGCTGTCCAAAACACAAGAAACCCGAGAGTAAAAACTCCGCAGTGAAAAAGAATTCAAAATATCTTCCACCTACCATAAAAATGCCCTAACCACTGGGCTACAGGCAGCAGGACAGTGAAGGAATCTGCCACCTCTCCTAGGGCAGCACAACACTGGACATACACAGGTTCTGGTCACCTGAAACAAAAACTAGTATTTTCTCCCCCTTATTATTTATATTAACAAGTTCATTATGTCTGTTTGTCCTCAGTATGAAAACACAACTGGAAAATGAAATGATTCTCCAGCTCAGGCAAAAATGATGAGCAGCAGTTCTATTATGTTCACAGCTGAGTGCAAAAAGTGAGCAAGTTCAGGGAAAGAGGACAGGAAATAGAGAGGAAGGAATAAACACATGAAAGAACAGACTGCTTCTTCCTATTAAGTTATCAGTCATGACGTATAATTTTAAGCAAAATGAAACCAATTTCAAAAATTGCAGCCCAAGACAACATGAGGCACATCTATTTGCTTTTGCTTAGTTCAGTAGTATGATATAAATTTGTCACAGAAGCAGAATCAAATTTTAACTCTTTTCAGAAGGAACCATTTCAAAAGCAGTAACAGGCTTTAAAAGAAAGCAAAGATCACTTCAGTCGACATTAGTTTCTGGCTCCATTCTCTGAAATGCTATATGTTATCGTGCACATGTTTGTTTTTATCTGTCACTGTGGTTTATTGTTAAGGAAGTGTAGTATCAGCTGTCTCTTCCCTGCCATCAAAGCTACTTCGTTAAAGTTAATAGTGTTTGACTTCCAGAGGATCTCTTACCAAGGTAACACAAAAAAACTTCTGCTTGTCATTATTTTTACAGCAGTAAAGACACCAAATGGATGCAGTATCCCTTTTGCCTTTTAAGAAAGAAATCCCCTGCAAGAATTTGTTGAAAGCATTTGAGAATTCTATTTGTCACTTGCCAAATTACTTGAGCTGTGAGGAATCAAAATGTTAACCACACACCATCAGCTTCCAGAACACACTGTATTAATGTCTGCCTTGGCTGGTGGAAAAGTACTGTCCAAAGGATGCCCTGCACCTGTGTGCACTGCCTTCTGCCCAGCATGACCCCTTGATGGTTTTCACTGCTTGTGTCACTGTCGTGAAACATCCAGCAGTGCCCCACCTCCAGCCTGGAGGAACACAATGTGATAGTCTTAACTAAAGGACATTGAGAGAATATTAATTAAGTTAATTAATTTGGGCTTGATGCTAATGATTAAGAAGTGTGTGACATGCTGTATAACTTTAAAAACTTTTCCTACTCTTCCACAAACATGTTCTTTTTTAGGTTACTGGCACTGCTTTTTAGTCTCTTTGCGTTTACATCTCTCCTCATCTCTATTTTCTGCAAGGTACTGTTACCACACCTCACTTCAAGAATAAGGGTCACTCCAAATAATTGGCATTATCAGGGGAGGAGGGGCAGATGGGAACTGGCAACACATTTTATGACTTTTAATCACCAATCGCTGAAAACTATTGATATTTAAGAGGTACTTACATAAATTAAAATGCTGCTGCTTTAAATAAAAACCCATTAATTTTCATAAAAGTACTTAGGGACTGAGTGTGTGGGTCTTAGCACAACACACGTGTGTCCTATCAACAGCAAAATGCAAAGGCATGACACAATAACCAGGAAATTGCTCCTGTATAAAAATAAAAACCCCTAGTCATCTTTAAAAACATCAGTACCATTTCAGATATGGTCTATCATACTCATAAGTACTTCTTTATTCAAGCAAATGTTTATCAGCTCAAATATAAGAGGGCCCAAGTTTAAATAAACTTTACATCGAGTATTTAAAATATGCTCTAAAAATCTTGCATACTTCAATAACCTGTAGTAAAAGACAAATAAAAAGTAATATTTTATGCAGTATTAAGTTATTTCCAATCTCCCAAAAGATATTACAATAAAATATCACAAAAAGAGAGAGGAATCATCTAATCCTTGCAATAGTAGAACACAGGTATTACAACAGTTAGTTATCTCATGCACACCCCCCGCTAAACGTGAGGAGGAATTACTTCTTAGGAGGAATTTACCTGAATAATCTCACTACCACCTTTTCAAGATGCATCAAGACTATTCCTAGTATCTGGGAATACACGAGGCCATTCAACTGAGGACCAGGACACTGCAGGCACACGCATCTTCAGAGTATTTCACCCTGCTTTTAAAAACGAGGGCTTTTTCAATCTGCTTTTCATTTCAGTAAGTAGGTACCTACTTACAGCTGTAAATCCAGCTGTCAATCCAGCTGTCTCGTGTCTCAGGCAATCACATCAGCTGAAGCCTATAGAGCCTAAGTGCAGCAAACAACTTTTTTGTCCCAGAGAATCTCAGGTGCGCTCCCTTGATGATCCCCTCCGTATGATACATCAGAGAGTATCATACAAGTCTCTGTGTGCTCCTGCGCTTCGATTCATTTCAAATGCTATAAGAAAATACTAAACGTCAGCTTTCTGTTACAGAATTTCTTCAGATTTTGGTTCTACAACATGAAATAAAGGTTGGGGTTTTTCAGAGGACAGATGAGTAGTTTCAGAAAACTTTCTTTTAGAAAACATTCTCACCTGATGGCAGCCAGGCGAGAACAAACGAGGCGCGGCTGTTCCGTGAAGGAGCGGCCGGCGAGGGGCGGTGTGAGCGCGGCCGGCCGCAGGCAGCGCGCACGGAGCGGTCGGGGCTGGTGACCCTCGCTGCCGAGCTTCGACAGAGCTTCCCAGAGCCTCAGCCTGCTGCTCCTCAGACCCTCGCTGCCGAGCTTCGACAGAGCTTCCCAGAGCCTCAGCCTGCTGCTCCTCAGACCCTCCCTGCCGAGCTTCGACAGAGCTTCCCAGAGCCTCAGCCTGCTGCTTCTCGGACCCCCCCTCCCNACAGAGCTTCCCAGAGCCTCAGCCTGCTGCTCCTCAGACCCTCCCTGCCGAGCTTCGACAGAGCTTCCCAGAGCCTCAGCCTGCTGCTCCTGAGACCCTCGCTGCCGAGCTTCGACAGAGCTTCCCAGAGCCTCAGCCTGCTGCTCCTCAGACCCTCGCTGCCGAGCTTCGACAGAGCTTCCCAGAGCCTCAGCCTGCTGCTCCTCAGACCCTCCCTGCCGAGCCTCGACAGAGCTTCCCAGAGCCTCAGCCTGCTGCTTCTCGGACCCCCCCGCCACGCTCTCGAACGAGCACCCACCAAAAAGTGAAATCTCCTTTCAGCTCCGCAGCACAGCCCTGGCCATTTCACCCAGCTGCCCCACTCGAGGCTTGCAGCTCTCTGCTAAAAGCGAAATGAGTAGCGACAGCTGCGGTCTGATCGCTGTTTTCCCCTCAACTGCAATAGCCAAATGTTTGTGGGAATGAGAGAACTTCTGCACGGTTATTTCGTTTTGGTAATACAGCAACACTGCAAAGCAGACAGGACATCAGAGAGTATCATACAAGTCTCTGTGTGCTCCTGCGCTTCGATTCATTTCAAATGCTATAAGAAAATACTAAACGTCAGCTTTCTGTTACAGAATTTCTTCCATTCTGAGGAAACTAGTAAGTTGCAGCACACACAGAAATACACTGAGAGGAATTTATAAGTCTCGTGAACTTGGTTGTTTTACTGACAAAAGTGCTCCTTCTGCAGAAATCTGGAAGATCCTCAACCCCAGTTCGTTGCCACAGTTTGCTGTGATGTTCTTCCAGATCAGCACAGCTGTAGCACTTCCTGTGTTTGCTGTCTGGAAACCACCTTCTCCAATACCCAGGACTGTTCCCTCTTTAAGGACTCTGAAAACTTTTAGTTTCATATTTGCAAAACACAAAGTTAAATACAACCACCTTCTGTCTGTGACTTGCAATCTTTGCCACTACAGCTAAACACCAGTTCAAGAAAAAGAGCTTGAAATTTAATTATCACTGTAAAGGAAGTAATATTTTACACCAAGATGCTTAAAGAAAACAGATTAAAAAACCCAGCAAGCAAATAGATAAGAAAAATAGATAAGAAGCAGAGAAGCAGGCAGAGCTTCAATCAATAACTGGTTTTTATGTAACACATATATTTCATAAATTATTTATACTATTATAATATTTAAGTCTCCATAATAACTCTGAGAAAGAAAACTGTAAATTACCGGACAGAAAAGTCCTCCACCCAGCGATTATTCCTACAACTACTTATTCCACTTCTCAGATAACTTTATAAAATAAATCCACAGGCACAAAACCCCACCCAAATTCCACAGAAGCCTGTATGACTCCCTCCACAGAAGCAATGAGAGCTTCAGTGACTTCACACTGCTCACGACACCACAGACAACAATCTGTCCATTAGCATTTTGAAAGCCATTAAAATACTAAAGGTAGGATACACTAAATAGTTTTTTTTTAAAAGACCACACCTTTTCAATTCTTGCAATCAGTTTTACGTACGCTTTTTCATAAATTGAAAGGATTATCACCCCAGCTAAACCTTAAAACTACTACTCTGCAACACCTGCAAGCAATTTTTATCTCCAAAGATTTGCTGAAGTTAAATTTCGCCAGCTGAAAAGACCATGAACATTATTAAAAGAAATGCACCAAAATCCCCTAAGTGCAGCAGCATCTGAACTGCAGGTCCTATAAATCAGCCGGTTAGTTTAATTATAAAGAGTGTATTTATAGTGGAATGACTCCAAAAACATTACAGATAGGCCAATTAGTTACAGGCTTCCCTCGGAATGAAGGTGAACGTAAGCTGTATTCTTACTTCTGTAGGTTACATGAAGATTTTCATCTGGAAGAAAAAGTTTCACTATTTAAATTCACATTCTCCTTCTTGTTTTTTACTTACTGCATGCTGTTGTTAACCAAAGGAAAGATTTAAGGGTTTTTAACCAAAGTATCTGTTGGAAGTTTCAAGTAAAGCCTTGACAGGGCCCAGCTTGCCAAGAACTGTGCTTCTACCAGTAAGCAAGGAAATCCATCCAGCCTTTTTTTTTTTTTTTTTGAGAAAAAAAGACATTTCCCTTGGAATTCATTTTCTCTTCTAAGGATTCTGTGTGCACACTGCCCAAGTCAAACACACACCTTTCCCCAAGGACAGGGGAGCAGCCGGGGGCTGTGGTGGCAGTGATGCCGCAGCCGGGGAAGGGGGCCCAGCAGCCGTGTTCCCACTCAGGGTACAGCCCAGGCCAGCCAGTGTTCTCCATGTCACCCACTGCTTGTTTCATGGCATTTTTTGTGAGGAAGATCCAAGGTTTTGTTCAGAAATAGCATCTCCTCCCATGGGTATGGGCCCAGTGCCGGAGGCAGGAGGGGGAGCACAGGCTCGGCTGCCAGAGAGGGCTGAGAAATGGCTGGGGGTAGGGAAAAGGTCTTGACCCGTGAGTGTGTGTTTTAAGGAAAGGGGCAGTCTCTTCAGGCCTTGCATTTGACCTCCTCACCTTCGGGAAAATGCTATAATCTGAAGGACCGCTCTAGTATTTTACAGATAATTTGTTCTAAATGCATGTATCATCAGTATGATGGAGAAATAAAATGAGCGTGTTCCAAACCGTCCATGATACACTCTGTGCGACACCGACCTCTCGATGAATCCAAATCACACGACCATGCTGACATCCCTGACACGCCCATGAAGGAGTAAGACACTTTTTACCCAGATCAGATGGTATGAAGGTGAATACCACACTGTCACCTCATCCAAGACTAGTTTTAGCATGAAGCAGATCTGTGGAACATAGTTACTTGGGGTTTTCTTCGCTGTGGACTCTATTGTATCACACTGAAGAATTTGTATCATCTAATGAGAAAGTGGTGGGTGTATCAGAGCAAGACTGGATTTCATGGAAGTATTATTAGCCCTTGGCAGGTTATTAAAAGGGCCTTTGGAGCACAGTCATAAAAAGAGGGCTGAATTTCAAAGGTAACTCAGCACAACAGAGCTGAGCAGGAACAACTTCGCGTAACTGCCAAGCAGAATATGGCTGACACTCAACAATTCAAAAAAAAGCAGAAACATGATAAGAATAGAAAGGATGTTCATTTTCAAGCAGAAGATAAGATACGGAATAAAGTTCATTCTCAGAATAGTGCAGAGAAAGATTTTATGGCTACATTATCCTCAAGCCAGAAGATTCCTTACCAAGTTATTTAAGTAATAGGGTAAACTGAGCCCCAGTGCTTACTGTACACAAAGTGTGCTGCCGTGGGGTGTAAGTCCTGGCACACTTACACCGCTGGGGATTCTGGCAGCTTTTATTCTGCAGCTCTGGTAGAATTCATTTTTTATATTCTGTGCATGTTCATCTGAATTTACGTACATGGACATCACATTTATTCATTCCTTTATGTTCTTTACCTCAGACATTCTGGTTTTAGCTCTCCCTCAAGAAGAGCCAATAACCACAGAGAGGATGGCAACTCTACAACTTCTTACATGCAAATAATGTTAACTTTCCCTCTTTTTTTTCATAATTTCTAATTTGCATAATTTCTACCCATGTGCATCTTGGCCTAATGATGATCATTAATAAATACATTGGAGAAGGAGAGCTTGGGAAGGGAGAGGTGCTGTACAACAGGGGTCAGCTCAGGGAAAGGATTCCTCACTCTCTGATCAGCATGGTACACCCTTCAAAATTAAAATTAACTGGAGAAGGAGAAAACAAATGGATTGCCAAGGCTTGTGACACCTGCAAGACAAGGCAGGGAAAAATGACTTAGGAAGGTACAGGCAAAACTGCACATGGTTTTTCAGCCAAGGAAAGAAAGTTGAAATAGAATAAAAGTCTACTAAAAGATTGTTAAAATTAAATTAATTTTCCTGTAGACCTATGTGCAAGTATACATTCAACCTTCCAAAGAGATCCAGGACACTCCTAATGTGTATAGAGTGAGTGTATGGAGTCTGTTATCAAACCAGAAATGGGTATGAATGATTTTTAGCTGTTAGGAAGCTGGTGCTGCAATTATAACACGATGGGAGCATTGTAGGCTTGCATACTGAGTCTCAGTTTCACCATCATTTCAGATTCCTTCATCTCCTTGGGCAAATCACCTGATTCTGGCAGATGTCTTTCTTCTTCTGTAATACAAATCTGTTCGTAATATTTCCCTTTGCCCACTCTTTGTCCAAGCAGACAATAAACTCTTCTGAACAAGAAAAGGCTCTTGCATTAAATTGCTGCAGTAATAAAAACACTGATTCCTGAGATTTTTTCAGATTTCAGTAAATTCTTGGTTAATTAAAGAGGAATATCCAGGTTTGAAAGATTTGATGATGTTCGAAAATGTTATTAATAGTTATCTAAGGGGATACACCAGAATTCACCAGAAGTTCATTAGTCACCTTTCCAGGTCATGAAGATGTATTTTGATTAGTTATATGTGGAAAGGAACAGCAGACTTTTCCAGTGCCCTTCTGTCCTACTGTTCCTTTCATATTTTTCTCCCACTCTCAGCTTCACTTCTTTTTCCACGTTGCCTCTTATACTTTGAATAACTTCCCATCTGCCACATGCCAAATCTCCTTTAGATCCTTCCTTAAAACCACTTCCTTCTCATAGCCTACTTATGCTGATATTTTCACCAAGACATCTCCATTCATTCCCCATCTGAACTATTGTCCCATAAATCATATTTGTCTTGCTTAGTTTGTCAGAACTAAACATAAAGCATGTCCCGGACATTCTAGCAGTCATTCCTAGTCTGCTGCCACATGAATGATAGCAGGGTCTTGTATCAATTTCTGTACATTCCCCAGCAGGACAGAGGAGAAAAAATAATTCAAAGAACTTCACAACAGCCCTCAAGGCTTGTCTGTGTTATGCAGCTGGGAACAAACATTTCTTCCTCCTGTGAACTACAACTCACAGCATTATTTGTTAACCAAAGGTTAAATGTAAGTAACAAATGTTTGTTCCTATTACATCCGACAGTTCCTTACACATCTACAAACATCTCAGCAGATACTTAAATGTGTCTTTCTTCTTGGTTCTGGAAGCCAAGGTTTCAAATT
Organism: Callaeas wilsoni; assembly: GCA_013398955.1. Taxonomy (NCBI): domain Eukaryota; kingdom Metazoa; phylum Chordata; class Aves; order Passeriformes; family Callaeidae; genus Callaeas; species Callaeas wilsoni. The sequence continues at coordinate 102,721 of VWPU01004377.1, read as the reverse complement.
ACATGGCGACTGAAACTGAATAGAAAAAAATAATTATTAGTCCTTAAAAGTCAATAGCAAATAAGAACCATTTAAAATTTGATGAGAAAGATCTGTTAACGGTTCTCAAAATTAATTTTGTCAGGTCATATTTAGTCAACCAGCTCTCTATTTCAATGGTGAAGATTAATGCTTTTTCCACGAAACTATTGCCAAAACTTTGACTCACTGGAAATAAAACATTAGTTTAAAGAGCTACTCATTATCATTCATTTTACAGTAAAAAATAAATTCCTTGCATTAAGATATAAACCATTTTGTCACGTAACAGTATGCTGGAGAAGACATGGGAGGTGACCTGTGTACAAACAGCTCGTCCACTGGTGCCAAGTTCCCAACTACTGAAACACTTGCACAGTTCACATGGAAAGAGAAGTTTTGTTTGCTCAGACTGTTGGCTTAGGTTAGCTTTCCTGTGCAAAACAGAAATCCCAATGCATGGCTTACAGGAGCGTGGGGATGACTGACTGTCATTTTCCTTACCCACAGGATGCGGGATGCTCCCTTAATAGCAGCAAATAAAATCCTGGCATAGGGCAAAGAGTCTGAACAGGTTGTAACTACAAAGAAATGAGCATCTCCGGAAAATACCTTTACACCTTCAGCATGCATTGCTGCTGTGTGAAAGACATTAACAATAGATCCTGAGATCACCTTCAGGCCTGCAAAGACTTTATTCCCACAAGAAAGCAGCAAAACTTGGGAAACGGTGAATGGAAATGGATGGTGTCCAGCATCTTGCGGGATAAATTCATGATTGGTTGAAATCAAAATAAAAATCTTACTTGAGCACTGAAAATCTATAGCTAATATCTAAATGAGACAAGGAACAGGAAATACAGCAATGATTATTTGTGGGCTTTTAAGCAGGGGTTCAGAGATGAAGCGAGGCAGGAGTCAGAGCGAGGAAAATGAATTATTTATTAAATTTACAATACTATTTATATATTTTAGTTTTATAAAGCAATTGAACAGTGCTTACACTTCTTTTAGGGTGATTGGTTAAAATTTTAGACACCTACTTAGAAATGTTTTTTTTTAATATAATGTATCTGGTCAGAAGATACCAGATATGAATGCTATTTACAAAAACCTTATCTATTGTTTACACAGCTTACACAGCAAAGGAAAAGTTTTCACAGAATGAATGCAAGAAGAGAAAATTCCTCTGCTAACAGCATTGCAGCATCCACAGTTATTTGTTTAATATATAATTATATTAACTGTCAGAGTTGGAGTATGGTAAAATCATACCAAGAATTCTTGCAAATTTTGCAAATATTTACCTTCAAATTCTCCTATATTTCCCAGAAAGTACAGTGGACAGCAGCTGTAAATCTGACATAAGTTTAGATGGATGTATTTTATTTTGTACTGTATTCAATTTTGTTTGTTTGTTTGGGTTTTTTGAGTTTTTTTGTTTTTTGTTTGCTTAGTGTTTTTTTCTTCAGGACACATTGGTTTTGTCGGTTTGGCTTTCAAACCAAATTATTTTTTCAGATGTTTATCCTCTACAAAGTATTTAGACTCATTCTTAACCTGCTGAAATCTGAAACTAGTATTTTTGGCTTTAGAGATGCTCTAAAAGGACAAAGCTGAGAAAGCATTGGCACATAATGCCTTTGCAAGTGGAGACAGATGTATTGCAAAGGCTGAGAAACTAAGGAATCTGCAGAATTCCTATTCCTAAATCCAAATGGGTTTAATGCTCCTTGCTTTCTCTAAAATACCAATGCTTTGATGTGTATCGCATTTCCTGGAATCATCATCACTGTGAATTTTAGGATTTTGCAGTCTAAGTTTTCGCTTCTGAATATACACAGTAAATATTTGGAAACACTGAATTATCTGACAAACTACTGGTGAAAACGTTGTTAAAGTCAGTTCAGAGCACGAGTAAACCATATGAACTGTAATCCCTGAGGTCAATGTTGCCAAAGTTCCTAATGCTGGTCATGATTTTGGTTCTACAACATGAAATAAAGGTTGGGGTTTTTCAGAGGACAGATGAGTAGTTTCAGAAAACTTGCTTTTAGAAAACAAGGTATCTTTAGAGTCTCTCTACTTGGCTGCTCAAAAATGGAAGCATTTGAAGTTTCTGGCTATCATTAATAAGTTGTGCATGTCCAAAACAACTGTGGATTCTTATGCTAACTGCTTCTTTTTCCACATCCAGAAGTGCTCCGTTTGGAAATAAGAACCTCATCTTTCTCTACTGCCAGCTTTCCAAGTTCATTTGGATCTTCATATTTGAGGAAGACACTTTTCACTCATTTCACATTACTGCAGACAGTAAGTGTTCAGGTACATTCGTGAGAGCTCACCACCTTCGTTTCCACCTCTCTGGTTCTAATTCAGGAATGCACTTCAGCAAATCCATCATTCCTAAACTGTGTGTAGACTACAGACTTATTCAGCAATTTTGTGAATGGGAATGTTTTCTTACAGACCATACAGCTGGAACCTACTAAACGCTTACTGCCACGCAGCAGAAGAAAGAATTACATCCGATCTTCCCAGGGTTAGCTGTTCTAGGAAAAGCACACACACACAAACCAAACAAACAAAACCCCAGAGGAAAGACATTGTTTAGAAATAAAGTTGCTAGATTCGACTAAAGGAAGAGGTTCCTTGAATAAGAAATTTTACACTGCCATTTTGAAAGCCAGACGGGACTGGAACAGTTGAGTAAAAAACAGTAGTTACCTGAATGCAGACTTTACAAAACTAGGAGTTAAGAGGGAATTTTAGAGAGGCTGCTTTGAGGAGACAGTAAGATTCCGTTAAATTACATCTGATGTTCTAATAGCCTGAGTAGCAGTAGTGAGTGACGCTGTTGTTAGGAAGCCAGTACTGCTGGACACAGGGCAGAGTCAAATCCCATCTCTGCTGTGTGTGAGGGAGAGCTTTAGTGCCTGGCTCAGAGAGAGGGTGGTTACAACCGAGGAGGATATTGTTTACATTTCAGAAGCCTGTATAATCTTACAAAAATAACTATCATCACCATCATCGGATGCCAACTCTGTCATGTTTGCAGTGATTCACCTCCTGACTACAGCAAAGTTTTTGAGGATCCGTGCTACCATCCCTTTAGAGAGTGCCAATGCTCAGAGTTCAGGAAAGCTTAAGTATTGTGCATCCACAGGATATTGTACTGAGCACATTGTTCATTTCTCGATTCAACCCAATCTCTTTGTTGCAGTTACTCAACGTTGCCACAGGATTTCCAGTCTGCCAGTAAAGTTCAGAGCTGTTACCCCAGCAGCCTGTTCTGGCTTGCTCCATGACATAGAAAGTATTTCTTGTAACTGATTAGCAATAGATTGTTTTTATAACGGTGTGTTTCTGTACACATGCCCTCCTCCAATATCCCTTTGCTATTCCCAGGACAGAGATACCAACTCAGTAGTCACAGACTGCTATATTACATCAGAGAGCCTCATTAAATCACTGCAGACACAATTATCTTTTGTATCCATCAAACCATGAAAGGTTACCTGAGTTACTAAAAAATTCCAGGCGTGTCTTCCTAATAAACAACAGTATAGTGATTAATTGCTGAAAGAATCTGGTGCTTTAAGAGTAGCTTTTATTTGGAAAGTTTAACATACTCATTCACCAGACAACTGAACTCTCCACTTCTCACTTTCTCAGGTCACCTGCAAGTACTAAAGATTTATGTGAGCAAGAAATATTGTTACTTTTTAACATGGCGATGTTTTTTTAAGCAACATATTTCAGATAGAGATTTAGCCCCATGATGCATACAAAGAAAGAGACTTTGCCTTGAGAGGATTTGGTATGAACTGGGTCACAAAGGCAATTAAAAGTCGTAAACCAGATGTATTATGTCTGTTCTATCCTTTTCCTTTGTGTCAACGGGTGAAATCGTAGCATGGTACGCCCTGGTTCATTTTGTCACTCTAAAGCTAGAAATGATGTAAATAAAAAAGCAGCTCTCTTTTTTTTCTTTTTTAGTATTGTGAAAGACAGTAATTTTATTCCACTTAATGATAAACTCAAAGCTGAAAATGCATGTGTATTTTTAAAGATTCTGATTTTATAAAGTACATTCCACAGTCTGTATTCACTTTGTGATTAATTTGTTTTCTTCTATATCCCGTCGTATCTATGCAGAGGATGAAACATATGTAAATAAACCACACCATTAACACAGTGTTTTCATTCACCTGTGGAATCCTTGATAGGAATTACTGGCTCATTTAAAGTACATGCTTTAACTTTCACTAGACTGAGCTGCACTTCCAATGTGCTTTCTGCTTCCATGGAGGATCAGTTAAACACAGGGAAATAAGTAAATGATGTATGTTGCTGCTCAGCACGGAGTTACTCCAGTTAATTACACTTCTGTTGGTTTTGGCTAAAAACTAATGCTACAATGTTTACGTTAATAATTTGAAGTAAGCGCTGAGCCTCTTTAAAATCACACTCTGTAGAGGGCAAAAGCTGTAAACACTGCAGAACCAGGATTCCACTTGAAAACAGATTCATTACTTACTTGCCAAACTTCCTGCGGTTGGGGGAGGACTGCTATTCTCAGTCAGGTATCTTTATACATCACTGCTGGGAAAACTACTTCCAAAACTTGGTGGCACTGTGCAGCTGTGCTGTGGCAACATTCCTAAAGAAATGCCATCACTGAGAGCCCTTGGCCTCTTTGCTACCTAACAAAGTGGGGATCAGTACCTAGTAAGTTCCTAAATCCATCTTCTATGTCCCCTTCTCTGCTGTAGTCCCAAGGAGCCACTGTGCCTGGCTGCCCAGGAGATTTCCAGAAGCTGAGGATGCTGTGGCATAGAGGTGTTGCCTTCATTCCTTCCGTTTTCCTGTATTTTCTGTGCCACCAGCCCCTGAGACAGGACTAAACAAAATGGGTAGAGACTTCCATGGCTGCACCCCAAAAATTTCACCTTCACCAACCATCTGGTTCCTTCTTCAGCTTGCTTCTCTTGGGTCATACTTGTGCTCTGATCTTCACCTGAGGGACTTTCAGACTCAGGCTCGACACTGTTATCTGCATTTGGTGGCGGATGGGGAGGAAATGCCATATGTTGTCCCTAAATAGCTGACTTTCCATAACCAGACAGAAATGTGCCTGTAATTTGCTTTATACTGCCAATACTTTTTGTAAGAGGAAATTGTTGGGGCACTGGAAGTTATTTATTTTCCACTATATTTTATTAGGTTATTTCCTGTTTTTCTTCCTGTTCCTTTGCTCTGTCTAATTTGGCAGATTGATTTTCTTCTTGCACTTTCCTTCCTTTTAGCTCGCTCTCTGAGTCTTACTAACCATCCAAATTTTCTGGTCATCAGCTGAATCTTAGAAAGCAGAGCTGGCTAAGGATTTCAACATTTAAAATGAAGATAAAGCTTTTCAGCTAGTTTAAACCTTCAGGCTTGCCATTAGACTGATGTCCAAATTAACAAAACAGTAATTTCCCCTGTGATTTTTTTTTTGCATATTAATTATTCCTTTTAATTTATTTACCCCAAACTTATGTTAGCCCCTGTTTTATCTTGTTCCTCTTCCCACTAAAGTCAGTTTGACTGAATTCTCCTAATTTCTATTTAAGGTATTAGCATGTTCCCAAAGACTCAGGCACCTCAGTAGTTTTCTGACATTTAAACTGGTTCTGGTAGAGGGCAAAAGAACTGGAAAATAACAAAGCATTACCCACCTGATGAATATTGGGGCAAAAAGGACATTTTTGGGCTCAGGTAAGTAAGTTTACCTGGCCTAAGACTTTTTTTGCTGAACACATTCACCTTCCTTTCTCTGTTAATATTCAAGTTTGGCCTCCAGCTCCATCTCTGTTCCATAACGTGTTTTTTATGGTCATGTTAAGAAGTGAAAATTGCTCATTGCATGATAAGAAGTAAGCGTGTTTCTGTGAAGGTGAGTTTTCCAATCTACCAGCTCACAAATTTCTAGTGAAATGCTTCAGGAAACGAGCCCCTCTAAACTTATGTGTCCCTCTAGACTGAGATAAGTTCAACAATATTAGATGCATCTATACCTTGGGAATAGAGATCACTAAGTTCAACTCACGGAGAAATAGCCCCAAGGGACCTTGGGCTTATTCAGGCTAGCCAAAGGCCACAGCCAGCACTGCAAAAATTCCAAAATTTGACATATTTAAGCTATTAATTTGAATTGCCAAATAGTCTTTAGGCATACTGTTACAGAGCCCTGAAGTAGAATTGCTCATCGGTTAATTTTACTCATCAGCTGCATCAACACGTGTTCAAGGAAGGCAGGAATGTTGTGCTATTCCTGCAAATAATTTTATTATTTCTTCCCTCAGAAAAAACAATTGGATTTGTACTTATTTTTAACAAGACCATTACTTTTGTCATAGGTCTTGAAAATACACAGAACTATTACAGCGCTCTATTGATTCACGTGTCAATGGCACATAAAACAATTGAAGAGGCTTACCAAAATGTTATCATTAAAAAACCCAAATGAGGGAAACTCATTTATTTTAATTACATATTTAGTAGTAACTGTGCACAAGCCATCGAAACTGGAGAGGGAAACTCCTAACATTGCTTTTCTAATCCGTTTCTGAAATGTTATCTAAGTTTCAGCATTTGTTAACTAAGCACAAATTTGATAGCATTGAGGGGAAGCAATACACTCAAAAGAGATTACAGAGACAAGAATATGCTGATACTAAAGGCAGTGAAAAAATATTTTTTATGCCAAGAAAGAAAAAACTTGGGGTATGACCTGGAAATTTGAACACTTGAAGAACAAGGGTTCAGCGTTTTTTGGTTTTCATTTTTGGCACAATCCGTTCACTCCAATTTACTGCTCATGTGTTTGGACACAGATTCAACTGTCTCCTGTATCCAAGGATAATGACCCAGGACTCCAGTGATTTAGCAAACCTCAACTCTGTGCAGCCCCTCAATCAGTGATGGGCTAATCCCTTAATGGCCATTTGTGTCTTTCCAGTGCATCCTAAGGAGTTCTGCAACACTCCGATTCTGCTGCACAGAATTATGTGCACTTCTTCCACCCTCGTTATCTTATCAGGTAGCTAATTCCCGCAAATGATCATGCAGTTTCAAGTTTAAGATGAAATTGCAATTGAATCATAAATTTGTCACTCTCCAGACAGCTGCTAAGTCAGTAAAATCTTGATCAAGTGGGGATTAGTCACTGGATTGAACAATTAAGACCTGTGAGTGCATCTGGCCCTCTGTCAGAGACATGTTTATTGATAAAAAAAATAGTTTATGTAGAGGTTTAAAATGTTATTAATTCTTAAGTGGGGTATAATCCTTTATCTAGTATATTGTGACACATAGCTAACTATCCCACTAACATCTTGTTCTGCTCAATTGACAATTTAAACAGAATTAATCTTTTGAAATAATGATGACTGTGAGCCTTAAATTACCAGAGCAGACTGCAATAAGAGATGTAATTTACAAAAATTGTTTGCTCCCATGAATTTTTTCAGATCATTCCCTAGTTTTTATGAAAATGTTGGTATACACTAAGCAGTATATTTCCGAAATAAGAAAAATCTGTTTGCTGCAGAGAACTGTCATAGATGAACACCTCTGAGCCTTATTTTGGAAAAAAATTGAGGCACAATGGGATACTGGAGGGCTATTTTGCACTGCTCAGTACATAATGGAAACAAATAAAGGAGATAAGCACTTCCCTCAAGTTAGTGACCCCATCCAAAGTTTTCTGTAGTAGATACTTCTCCCATTGTATCACGTATCCATGCTTTACCAGGCTCTATTTTTGTTAGCTTATTGTAGGAAACGGTAGGTCTCTGAAACATGAAATGTGGCTGTTCCACGGCTGTAAATTTTACACCTCTTATATTTTTAACATCAAGGCAGTTTCTTAACTTACAGGTATCTGTGGTTGGAGATCCTGGTGACTTCTACAGTTCTCTTACAGAGTTTTCACTGTGTTGTCAACCAGAACTCAATTTGCAGGACTGAGCACAGACTAAAAGCCTCATTTCAGGCATCCTACAAAGGGCAGCAGTTTTTTTTCCTTTTTGTGCTGACTGAGACCTCAAATTGTAAATCAAAAGTAAGTGATTTAAGGTATGATTCACTAGTGATACCATGAGTGTCTGCAGCCTTGTCACCTGACAGATTCGGTGCCTGCTAGGTCTGTAGTAGGTGCCCATTGACCAAGCTCTTCCAGCACCAGCAGTATCAGTTTTTCTGATTTATCTGGTGTAATGCAAAAAAAAAAAAGAAAAACAGCATTCCTGTATCTGTAGATAAAAATGTGATTTGCTTGCCTGGTGGAAATCCCCATGTTGTACTTGTTTATTAGGAAAATGATTCACTGAAATTGCATCAGAGAAAGGAGAAAATTGAACTTGCACTTTCTGCAGCTCAAATGCTCTCATTCCATATTTCTGAACACAAGACTTCTTTGTTAAGCAGATCAGTACCCTTCAATCCCTTTGCTTTTTTTCTCAAGATACTGAAACAAAACGTTCAGTTTGGGGCTTGAGAGAAACATTTTGTTCAACTCAACATAACGGTTTTCAGCATTTTATTTCTAAAAAATAAAAAAGACCCCAAAAGATTAAATGTAAATTTGGCACAGTTAATTTGATATTTGGGATGGATACCAAGAATTGGCTGCCCATCTGAAAAATTAATTCATAACTCTAATTAACTTAGAAATGTGTTTCATACTGCAATGTTTCAGAGTTCATAGCCGTATCAATATCACAACAATGCACTCATTCCACACCAGAAGCCAAGAGGAATTAATGTTACGGAGGAAATTAGTACCTCCTGATAGAAATTAGTACCTCCTTACAGAAACAGAGTGGTGGTATTTTTCCTTGCACATTTACACTGAGCAGCAGCAAATGCAGTATCACATGCAAAAAACAATCATCATAACACTGAGCTATGTGAAGCGTTCACAAAGCTGGAACTGAAGGTTAAATCATAAAAATACATGATTTTGTAAGTGCACAGTTACAGTCTGTGTCTTTAAAACACTCTTTATCCACCGCTTGTTACTTCATTACTGGTGTAGACCCTAAGTAAGGTGTAGAAATGAGACCAAGTGTGGTTGAAAAAGTTCTCAAGGAACAACTTAGGCAGGCAGGTGCTTCTACCTGCAGTGTGAATATTAGGTGGATTTAGCAGTGGGATTTGGTGGAAAACTTCATGTCTGTCGAATCACAGCTGAGGGGGCCCTTGCTCAAGGAAGGCAGCCCAAATTCTTCTGGCAGCCAGGTGGGGTTAGGGTGATTCACTTCATGGATTAGAACATGCCCTACACCAGCCACTGCTTCTCCATGGAGCAGAATTTTGTAAATGCTCTAAAATCCTACACTCATGGGTCACAGTCATTTTATTTTGCCCTTGCCTGTGGCTAATTAATGCAAATTAAATTTTATGCCAGTCAGCTCAAGCAATCTGTGCAGTGTAGAGAAGAGTCTCCAATAGAAGGCAAATTTTTTTCCACCAGCTGTTAACATCTTCAGGAAAGATCAGAATTCCAAATGCGTTGATATAAAAGAGATTTAAAAATCCAATTGCAATAATTTTTGATTTAAAAGTATAATTGAAAAATGCAGTTGGGTTACTTAAGTTTTTGGGGCAATGCAGTTGGGTTACTTAAGTTTTTGGGGCTTTTTTGTTTTGTTTTGTATATGTCTTAATAAAAACATTTAAAATCTAAAACAACAACCCTGTATGTAAAGATGGATCTCCACAGAAAGAGCCAGGAATGCACTAAGCTATTTCCAGCAAATGGCCAAGTTAAACAACACAAATTGACAAAATTTCCTCTGACTAAAAGCAATGTTATATTTTTCATGATTATTCACTACATTGCTCCTAAAGTGACCTCATGGTTTGGGACAGTATGGGTCCGAAGATTAGCTCACACCTATCTTCTGAAATTTAATACTCCTTCCAGGCAGAGAGGGGAGGTTAAAAAAAAAAAAACCAACAAACCAACAACAAAAGCAACAAAATACCTGCTCTAGATTTCTCTGTCACAGGAAATTTTATTCTACTTATATATCATTCACAAATCTTACCATGCTAAAGGCAGAAACACATACCAGAGGTACTGGAATGCAGCTGAACTATAAAATATACAGAATATAATCCCAGCACACAGACCTTCCTATAGTCTTGCTGTCCATGTGACAGAACATCCACTAACTGTCTACTCATGTGGAATAACTAGGACACTAAATCTGGAATAACCACTGAGATTTGAATCTAACCCAGCAATTTTTTTCCTCAGGTAAAAGTCTTATGTGTATTAACTTTGTGAACATGGAGCACGTCTAAGTAGGAGTCTAAGGTTGCAATTTCAGCAGAGGCTCATACTATTAGAAGTGCCTTACATTATATTACATCTATTAACAAGGGAGATTAATGTTTTAACTGGCTGGTCTCAAAATTCATGGTTAATTCAGAGTCTTTAGCATATTTTTGTTCCCTATAGGACCCACTTTCAATAAATACTCCAGTGCTATTAGTAATTACATTGCACAAGTGTCTATTAAGTAAAATGTTTCAAGATGTAAACCCTTAAAAAGAGCAGTCTATGTTTTACTGAGGCTGTACCTCAAAAGTTGATTTCACTCACACAATTTTTTAATATGATTTTGGATGTCTAGTCCATACAAAACTTTTTGTAATCTAATTCGTTATAACAAAATAGCACACCAGAGGAAGAAAGGTGAAGTCTAGAGGCTCTTCACTAAGAAAAATTCACTTTCTTTATTTTTTTTGGGATTATTTCATGAAGAGTTTTAGTTCTTGAAATGTACAAGAAAATATTTGTTGCCTAGGCAAAATTCACCTGCGTATCTGTGAGGTTTTAAATGTTATGGCTCTACAGCAATCATCACTGAATAGCTGAATAACATTGCCAAGGTATCAGCTGCTTCATGTTTGTCATTGTGCATCTGGAATCTTCTCCTGTTAGCTGACTGCCATTAATTTAGACCAAGCTCATGATAAAATATTTGGCTGGAGGACCAGTGGTTGATGTGAAGGGAGCCTGGGACTTATGTTTCAGCTTCTTATGGCTGTATTCTCCACATGTGCAGCCATGAAGCACAAAAGCCAAAGACTGGGAGGGCAGGAAAAGCAATCTGTTACCTTCCCACAGGATGCAAGTCTAGGACTCTCCAACGTGGATCTGAAGTACAGTGGTAAATGCCTGAAGTGAAAAATACCTGGCTATTGCCTATTCTCTGCATTGTGCAGCTAAAAGCAAGGCTCTGTCACTTGGGGCAGGAATATTTCCCCATCAGAACACTCACCCATTTTTTGCCTTTAATAGTTAATGATTTGTTGAGGAGAAAATGGAAATTTCTTCAGTGTTTGATCCAGCTTTAGGAAAAACAGGGAAGTTCTGAAAGACTTGAGTACTATACCTGTGTGTGGTAGATGAGAACTAAAGGGTTAAAAAACAGCCATCAAGCAGCAGAGAGTAGCAAACACACTGGACACAAACAGGTGATAAAAGGCGATAAGAGAGATGACAAAATTAAGAAAATAAAGAACACTGTTATAAGATTTATAGATCAGCTAAAGCAGAGCAAAATAAATGATAACAAACACTGATAAAAAATAAATGGGGCATCAGCCATATAAACACACAGGGAACTTCAATGCTTCTGTATAGTACTATGACACTGTTTTGTTTACAGCAGCATTGACCTTTTGCTCCCAAAGAAGTTTATTAACCATCTTGGTCTTTCTTTGTGTTGCTTTACTCATCAAGAGAAAGTTGTTCGGGGTTGATTCTGATGAATGACTTTTTCAGAAAGTCAAGTTATCCTTGACTAGATGCAGATGGCCTAGTAAAAAATGAATGCTGCCAGCAGACATTGTCTTTATCAGTAGTAAAAGTTCAGCAGGGACTAGACTTCCTCATCTCTGGCCAGAGAAACCCAGCCTTCTGTTTCAGCACCATATCACATATTGTCCTAATGAATTCTTGTAACACACTGCAGCCCAGATAAATATGCTTATATTAATGTTTTTTGGCAGTCTGGGGCATGGTACAGAATTGACACAAGTGTTTGGATTCTGCCTGCAGCAGACACCAGGAATTTATACAGCTCAGAAATACTGGACTGCTGTTGGGCTGTTTGTCCCGCGCGCTGACCTTCCGCGCTGCGAACTGCAGCTCGCCCTTCCCAGGCCGGCTGCGCGCAACGGCAGCCTGCAAGGCACGCTGGAGCCCTGCAGCTCAGGGCTGGGGAGGAGCAGCTCTCTCAGGGTCTCACACACATGTGCCATGTGACCTTTCCTTTCCCCGATTCTCCGTAATTTTTCCTTTTAATTACAGAAGCACTCCTCTCCACAGTTCTCAGGTGACGAGCAGTGAGTGCTTTAGAGCACGCCAGCTTCGGAGCATGAAGCACCACTCTAGGCAGCCTCAAGGACAGCAGAGGCTTTGGCCTCTGAAAAACACCCCGGGCAACCAGAGTTCTGAAATTCTAAATTCTCTAATGGTCAATAGCCACCCAGATTCACAGGGATAGAATCTGTGACTGTAACAGCAGCACGATAGCACATGTGGGCTCCGAACTGCATTTGCAGTTGCATCCCATGGGAGTCTCCAGCCCTGACTGCTGCTTTGGAAGGGCTGTAACTTTCTGCTGCAAGTTTGGAAACTCCTGCAGTGGCAGCGGGGGCTTGGTGGCCCCACATTCCCGGGAAGAAGCTGCCCCAAGAGCAAGCAATCCCACTGGGCCGGGCCATCCTGAGGCTGGGAGCAAAACTGCCCTCCTGCTTTGCACAGGGCTCTGCCGGGCTGTGGTGATGCCATACAGCTGGTAAAATACCCTTTCTTTGCCTTTACAATGCACCTCTGCTGTGCAGCCACACCGTAACTGAACCTCAAAACTTCAGTGATAGAGTTAAAAATGTCAGAGACCTCCCTGGGATGAAACATTAGGCAGATGTGATTATTGAGCAAACAGAGCACGTGAGTGTGGGCACGCCATTTCCCAAGAAATTCTGGGGCAGGATTTTTCCGGGCAGGGAGGTTACTTCTTTTTTTTCTTTTTTTTTCTTTTGTGCTTATGTTTTTCAACATTTCATTCAAATGAATGGGAGTTCTGCAGCATGACTCAGATGAGAATGACCCATAAAAAGAAACAGCCTGAGAACAAACACAGTTGTATTTCTCTCCTGCACCTCCATACTAAGGTGTCTCAGTGCCCTGTGTTTTCTTACAATTCCTTTGCATTAAAAGGGCTTTTTTTTTGATGCTGGGGAAGAACAGTTAGTTTTATATCAGATTTATCTATCCATTCAAGCCAGGATGGTCAGCCAGGTCTTTCTGTTACTGCTCAGCCTGTTTTTGCAGATTAGGATCTTGGCTCTGCCAGAGTTCATCAGAACATAACAAGTCTATTTATCATTAAAAAAAACAGTGATGCAATTAAATTTTATTTATACCTATGGGATAGTTATTTAGTCATCAGGAACAGGAAAGTCCTGCCTGCAACCAGACTTTCTCATTCAAGGTTTTCCATGCCTTTAAACATTTGTCTTTTAAAGCCTTATCTGTAGATTGCAGCCTCTTCAGGGCAGAGTCTTCCTTCTGCTCTGTTCCTTCAGCATCTAGCAAAGCTCTGTCCATGTTACACATGTCCTCTAGGAGAATACCATCTTTCAGACCACCATCACTACTCAGAGCCTTTTGGTGTATCACAGCTAACTTTTTTTTCCAGCAGCAGAAGCTGGCATTTGGTTTTTGGATTTCAATCTATATAGAAAGCTGCACTTTGTTTATTTGATTCTCTGGCTCACTTCCACGGGCTATGCTGCTCTTGGTTCTCCCACCAGGCTCATTTAACCACCTTGCTGTGCTGGTGGAACCACACCTGCTTGTCAGTGCAGAGATGGCCAAGCTGAGCACTTCAGACCAGGCTTCATCATGCTGCTGTGCGAAGCCACGGAAGTTCTGCCAGCTTTTTTTTGTGAGAATCGACCCAAGCTGTGCTGACAACGTGAAAGTATGCAAAGCTTTGTACAAGCAGAGAACATAACCTCAGTATATTTTGTCTTTGCCTCATTTGAATCATATTCTATTCAAGTCTTGTCTTTCCTATGTTACAAGTAGACTTTCATGAAAAACAAAAAGAAAAAAAAAAAGGAGAGTTTTCTTCCTGGCTTTTTTTCTTGGCATCCCTTTCTGTGCTTTGCATTGGCAACTTGCAACAAGACAAGTTGCTTGGGTAGGATTTCTTCAAAAATCTGCTTTTCAGCAAGTTTTTCAGGGAATCTCAGCAGTGAAACCAAGGAGAGCACTTAGGATCAGTGTAGGGAGAGCACACCCGTTGAGAGCACACCCCTTGCTGTCTGCCAGGCTCACCTTCCTCTCAGACTGCTCTGGCAGTTTCCCTTCACCCCTCACAAGACGCTGCCAGAGTCCTGGTAAGTCTCCCTTGAACACCAAGAGCTGCTCTACATCTCTGCTGAGCAACCGGGGCTGCGAGCACTCTCTGAGGCTATTGGCCCACCACTGTCCTCTGGGTTTATCTCAACTCTACCCCCAGTTTTGTCACTGTATCCTTCAATCCCTTCTCTCCCCATAAAAGTGTCTAGCTGTCTCTTAAACTCACTTTACCATTTGCTTCTTTGACCTCGCTTGGCAACTTATCCTTGTGTTTATTATTTGAGGTGGAATAGTTCTGGCTACATTCCTGGTTTTACTCTTAATTGTCTAATTTTTAGAATGGTGTCAGTGGGGTTGGGGTTTGGGTTTGGGCTTTTTTTAACTCATCACTCTTGTGACCAGGTCTTCTGTTTCATTAGGCTCCCTTGTGTCATCAGGACTTCCAATAACTCAAAGAATCCTAATGAATCTTTTATTGGATCTTCCCAAATACTGCAGCTGGACTTTCTTGCCCATTAGTGCCATTCTGAACCGCATGCACTGCCTTTAATTACATTTTTGTTAATTGGAGGGCAGGGAGGGGAATGAGGATCTTGCCCAAGCAAGGAAAAGCTCAGAGATTCTCCCTTTCCCTGCTTGTCCCAGGGGGAGGTTACACACAGGGCTCAAGCAGGACTGAGCAGTAGAACTTTTCCATGTCCTCTGGCAGCTGGAGCTACCTGTGCCTGCTGGTGGCCTTTGGGTGCCCACCTCATGCTAGGAGGAGGACCTAGGGCCTTCCTGGAGGTCCTCAACCTGCTCCAGAGATTTTTCTTGGATTTTTAGCCAAAGCACAGGGAGCAGCTTGCTTACGGTGCTGGATTTGCTGTCAGATCCTATTGATGACAAAAACAGGCTGCACATGATAGGGTTTTCTCAGAGCCTGTCTTGGGGAAAGGAAAGAAGCAGGCATCTACCTGCATCTTCAGGAACTGTTCCCAGCTGCTGTAAGGTGGGTTGCTGAAGCAGTGAAATGAGTCCTACTGACATCCTGAAACAGATAGACCTGGTTGGAGTGGCTTCTGAAACGCACAACTTGCTTAACCCACCACGGAAACAGAAGGAAAGAGCTACTTCTTTACACGTCCCCCCTTTCCCTTACAGGAATCATCACCTGTCCAAAGGATGGGTTGCCTTAAGCTGGGTTGCCTGACTGAAGCAACCTCCTGTTTGGTCACTACAGTCCATACCCATGAAGACAAGCAGCAGAAGCAGATCGTGTGCTACGACCCAGGCGTGGTCACTCTCATGCTTTCCTAAAGCGCACAGACGCTTGGCTGGACTCACCTACCTTAAAATATTCATCAAAGTCAGTTCTTGAATTCCAGTTGACACCATCAGAGAGGAAAGAGATCACATTCCCTTTCCTACACAACATATTGTACATCATGAAGTGGCAAGAAAAAAGAGAGATTTTATCTACATAATTAACATTCTCCATTCGAGGGGCTTATGGAAGCCACAAGAATAGTGTGCCAATCCCACTGAGACATTAACCATCAGCCAAAATAACATCAGTTCCCATTTTCAGTTTAAGAACAGAGGGCAGTGACATAAAAGATTTGCTCAATTAATTGTGGGATTGAAAATTTTCCAGGGATCTGAGGATACTTGTAAGATAGAATAGAGTGCAGCCCACTCATCTCTCATATGGAGGTCAAGCTCAGAGAAACTCGGCCTGCTGATCAGTGTCTGCATGTCCCAAAATGAGGAATTGCATGCAGCAAGAGCCAGTGACTGGAGGCTGCTTCTGAGAAACTCATGCAGGAAAGCATTTCCATAAAGGTGGCTTACCTTGCTGATAGAACCCCAAAAACAGGGAAATGAAAGGCAGAGACATAAAATGCCTCTCAAAACAAACACCATAAAACAACTGAGAATAAAAATTTTTTAAATCTTGTAAACATTTACCATTGTCCTCTCTGTGCTTGGCAGGTTGGGGGACATAATGCTCATCAAACAGCAGAGTAGCAGTAAGTCTTTCACGAAAAAGTGGTGACAGCAAAAGCAAAAGGACATGCTCTGTCACTCATCAACCCACGCTTCATTTTTTGTAGCCATCTACCATTATTATTTGGCATGTGATTCCCCAGGCGCAAACCATGGCTGTAGCTATTTACAGGTCACTGGAAGTCTGGCCTGTGCTGCACTGGAGTTTTGGTTGTATTTCACAAAAGATAGTTTTATTTATGTTTGACTGATGCCGGCAAAACTGGAGGCTGATTTTTCTTTATTTGGCTTTTAGTATAAACACTCGTGGCAGGTCTCTATTTTGGGTGCAGACTGAAAAACAGATTGTTTTGTAGTTGCCCAGAACTGCTGGGTAAATCAGAGGACATTGTTATTGCAGCTGAACTTTTCTTTCAAGAAAGCAGGAGGAGTTGCTTTATTTTTATTTCTGTGCAGTTTTATGTACACCATTCGCTCCAAATATTTGATGTTTGCCACACTTGTTATGAGTTTCTCCAGAGAGATGCTGTCTTTTGGCAGCAAAAGATAAAGTTGACTGATACAAATGAGTCACAGTACCCCAACAGTAATTAACAGTGATGCAATACCCAGGCGAAAAAGAGGACTTGAAGAATTAACTGTTGAGTTTTCTTGATGATGCAGCTGCACTTTAAGAGAGAAAGCTCAACCCATCATAGAACTCCATTGTGTACATTAGA
Organism: Callaeas wilsoni; assembly: GCA_013398955.1. Lineage (NCBI taxonomy): Eukaryota > Metazoa > Chordata > Aves > Passeriformes > Callaeidae > Callaeas > Callaeas wilsoni. The sequence continues at coordinate 85,561 of VWPU01004377.1, read as the reverse complement.
GAAAAAAGCTTGGCAAGATACATTAAAGATTTTTGCTAAAGAGATACAAATATTTTGCAAGGGCAAAGGGCGCTGAGGCAGGCTGTACTTACTTCCAGAGAAAAGTAGGCAGTATGACAAAGAAACAGTAATATTTCTTTATCTTCGTTTTCACACTTCATCATCTACGAAAGACTGTCTTTTTCAACCTGCTGAACTGATTTAAGCCACCCCAACTCTAAATTAACTTTTACTTAAAAGTCAGTCTATGACATCCTAATCTAAGAAGTTATCTGTGCTTATGGTTTCAGCCCAGTTCTACAGAAGGCCAGTTCTGCTATTTATAAACGGGATTTTACTGTTCTATAAAGTTCTTACACAAATCTCACGGGTCGAAAGAGAAGGAATGGTTGGGTAAGAAGACGAAAGATTGAAGCAACTGCTTTATAGCACAATATGAAACTTGACACTGTTTTCTGCTGCCAGTATGATTCCCAAGTGAGATGGATAAATTGTGGTCAAGACCTGGACAGGTTAACTAGTGGTCATCAGTGCTGGTGGTACCTTTATATACAAAAAAAAAGAAAAGAAAAAAAGGATACTATTGGACAGGGCATTTGAAATTTAATACCAGACATGAAACAAGACATCTGTTGGACTCTCATTTGTTTCTCTTTGAATGGGCTTTAATTGAAAGCTCAGTGAAAAATGCAGGTTACATTCTTAGTGTTATCAATAGTTTGTAACAGCAACAACATCAGAACAGTGATGCTTCTAATATTTATACATTTTCTAACTGGAGATGTCTAAGAGCAATACATTATCAGATATATATATATACACACAATTTCAAGCAATTAAAAGTAAATAACAAACCCCTCCTCCCAAAACCCTGAAATAATATATTTCCTTACACTAATAATGTCTTTTTCACATATACTTGACAAGGAGTCTTTTTTAAGTTACTTATCTTAAGAGTAATCTGTTAATGGAGATCCTGGACCAGCCCCATTAAAAGTTCAGTTTTAAGTTTATACAGCTTGCTAGCCACATAACCAGCGTGGCTTTACATTGTAAACAAATCCCAAATGTCTACAATGATTGGAATCAGTTTTGTGTGAAGGAGATCTATGCATCTCGTGATAGAATAAATTTAAACCAATACATTAAAAAGAGAGAGAGAAAAGGAGAGAGCTAACTGACAAACAAAACGGTTTTGAGGGTTCAATTATGCAATTCTTTAAAAACCAAGTTAACTTAGTAGTAAGATTCTTATTTTCTGTACAGAGAGGCTCTGGTTCATCTGGCTTTAGCTGCTCTAGAAAGACAACCTTTAAAAAAAGGTTTGATTTGTGAAATTCAAAAGCAGAGCTTCCAACTCTAAAAGCCTGCCCTTTGGCAGTACGAGTACAAAGGTTACCAGAAGTGTCTCGGGTGACTGTTCCTTCGTTTTGTGAGGAAAGCTGTACTAGCGTTCAGGAACCTCAGCATGTGCAGGGATGATGGAAGTGTAGAGCTAACCTTCAACAGGGAGGAATCATCCTACCCACTGCAGGAATTAAAAAGGTACAGCAGTGTGTACCTAAAATAGTTCAAGTGAAAATAACACAGAAAAGCTGGAGACAGACATGAAAGCTAAGCACGGTTTGTAGTAATCTTGAAACTGTGGCAATCTTGCTTACTTTTGTACAAAACCTCAAGTAAAAATCTCTTCAACTTATTGAATAGGAACTTGTGCAGCTCCAAATGGAAGGCAAGGCTGAGCAGAATCCTACGGTTTAGTTAACTTGTGTCAAATAGGATGCGAAGACAGCTGCAGCTCTCTGACAGAGGTGATCGAAGATGGCTGAGAAAGTTTGCAGTAGCTTATAATGTCCCGTCTGGATTTTTCACTTGTTTGACCTGTCTAAAGGGCCAACTGCAGTTTAGTCATGTTCCTCTGGTGCATGTTGTGGTGACGAACTAATTCATCAGACCTGGCAAATTTTTTTTGACAGCTGGGCCACCGGCAGCTGAAAGGCTTTTCACCTGTTAACAAAACACCCTGTTATTAGCTGAGCATACAGCTCGTCCGAGGCACTGCTATTTGTTTTCTTTCTGCGGGGTTGTGAGGAGCTGGCAGAGCCCCTGTCAGGAGGAAAGGCACCCCGGGCTGTCCTGAGAGGGCGTGGGAGTGCCCCCAACTCCTGCTCACATCAGCGCTCAGTGCTCTCCTGCATCTGCCTCAGCTGATGTTTAACAACAGCCTTTTCAGGTGGCGTAGAGCACTTTGCAGTGGTTCATTCCTGAGGACAGGCCCTTGCTGAACACCGTGTTGCCATGATTGGGCTACTCTCAGCTCTCAAGTGACCAAGTTTCAAAGTCACTCTGGCATTCACACAAGGCTCAGTCACACCTCGGGCAGCGGTGCAGACACACTGTTAGTCACTGTGGAAACCGTCAGTGACTATTTAGAGCTTGACCTCCAGTCAAGGGGAGTTTTTTCCATCTAATTCAACGAGTTTTGGCTGAAGTTCTTTGAAACTGGTGAGTGTAAGTGAATATGGTAGAAGCAACAGAGTTCAGCACAAAGTCTGCTGAGGCAGACTCAAAGTTTTCCACTACTGTCTAAATAAAGTGGATTCACATCTATGGGAGATGTCAAATGCTCAAAATAGCATTTTTCTAACTTTTTCATGAGCATAACATTCACTACAAATAACTCCAAGCAAAGCACGTTCAAATTTAACAGAAATGCCATCACTTTTTAACTGTTTAATCTGGTCTCTTGATTTCCTACAATGTTTAAGTGGAATTTCAGGCTGTGTTTCTGATGCCGCAGGAATGCTGATGGAATGCTTTCATTAGCTCAGAGCAGTGCCCAGTGACTCATGCTTCTTTTTTTCGTTTTCTTTTTTTTTTCCCTCAAAATAAATGCAATATTTTAAAGTAGGTTCAGCTCTGGGGCTGGGCTCTTCAGTGCTGTCTACACACCTCATCCTCTGCAACACACTCCAGACACTCTGGGGTGGTGCAACCTCACCCAGGCATCTTCTCTTCTTATTTACCTCACACTCGGGGCATTTCACAAACCAAATCCAAATTCAGGCAAAAGGGGATTTGCATAAATGTGTATTTCTGTTTGCAAACTCCCATGCGAGGTATTTTGGGTGGGAGGGGGATGCTTAAAATCTGCTTTATCCACTTAGTGTAGAAGCTGGCAAAAGCATCAACTGCCTCCCATGAGTGCATAAAACAGTGTGGGAAAAAATTGATCTGGTCAAAACCCACAGATTGTATAAACTGGTCTTCTTTCATCAGCACTGGCAAAACCATCCCGCGAACTGAGGCGAGGTATCTGTGACTGACCAGCTTCTCACAGAACTACCACAGCTACAGCAGCACTCTTTCACTGCTTCACCAGAAATCCTGGCTGTCCTCTCACAACAATGGGGAAGCAACCTCTATTAGTTCTGTGCTGGGCATAAATTACTTTGTACAGCTTCATGGTACAGATATCAGGAATCACATTTCCATTGCTAAATGTGTTTATGGAGGAATAAAACTTCCTTTGATTAATTTTTTTGCTTTCAACAGCAAAGATTGCTGTCACAGTGAATTTTTTTGTGAAGAAAAAATCCCTGAATCTTAACAAGTAATTTGGCAGCTGACTTCAAATTAGGATGGAATTACACGAAAGCCTCCTGTGCTTTGCTTCATCAAGACTCACCGTGGAGCAAGTTAACTTGAGCCAGGTGCTTTGTCACAAAATTTAGGGGCTATGAGAAAGAAAGAGGAATGAAGCCACAGGGCAAAGTGGAAAGATCCCCACCCACCACTCGTGCTCATTCCCCTCAGGAGCTGACACATCCAAAAGTGCCATCAGGAGCAGCTCCTCCACAGCAGCCCAGATCCTGTGCCGGTGGCAAACCCAGGGCAAGATGTGTGCTGCCCGGCCAGGCTGCCCGTGCTCAGGTGAGCCTGCTCCCAGCAGCGCGGCTCAGAGCACAGGGAGCCAAGGGAGCTAGAACAGGGAGAGGAGATCCACCGGCAAAAAAAGAGAGAAAGTCCTTCACTGTAGCTAATCCGGGCTAAAAAAATTACTGGAGTCATGCAAGTCCTGAATTGGCAGATCAGTTAGCAATGAAATGTGATGGGGAATGCAGTTTATTCCAGCTTGCCAGCGTGTTACAACCACTTGCCACTTTGTCTCTCCCAGAACATTACCTCTTGCTGGTTAAGAAAACATCTTTCTTCATGCAAATGCACAGAGAGCCAGGCCCTGCAGCTCAGCAGGACCATGGGGGGAACCCAGGAACACAGCCGTGCCCTTTGCCATTTGCAGATTGCAAGTGTAGATATGGCCATTGGGTGAAGCATTTATTTGGCCAGTGCCACAGAAAATGCCATTGTTCTCAGGTGAATCATTTCCTTTATTAAAATTTCTCTTTTATTTTTGGAGGTCTGAAATATGTGTTTTTATGGTCCAGAAGAGAAAAAAGAATTCTTAGCAGGGAGAAAAAGATTTTCAGGCTCCTTGTCCATCTGTACAGAGACTGAATTTAAAAGGTTAACACCAGTATGGAAAACACCGTGACATCCAACAACATGCCAAAGTGCTCGGTAAACAATTACTTGGTAAAAACACTGCATACATAGCAGAAGGAACAGCAAATGTCAGTACATAGGAATAATTCTAAAACTCAAAACTAAAATACAGAGGTTGCTGCAGTTGCTCCTTAATGGTGTTTACATTTATGTGAGGGCAGAGTAGACTAAAATGGCCTCCTTTTTCCCCCCTCCCTGTATTTACAAGAAATACTACAGTTTCTTAAAAAAAAAAAGAAAAAGAAAAAGAAAAAGAAAAAGAAGTCCTTGAATATTTGAGTAAGCTTTTACTTTAGTGTCTGTCAGTGTGAGTTTGCAAAAGGCACTCCTTTTATCTTCTGGAGAGATTACAGAACAAGCAGCAACAGCAAGAGCTTTGCCGTGCTATCCTGCATTAGGCTCAACTGACACTTGGGAGAAGCATGAGTAGGCACGAATACTTTAGATTACAGACCTCTGGCTGAAGCTAGAATTAAAATTTCTATCTTGTAGGGTTTTTTCAGTAAAGGCTGTAGATCAACCTGACATTTGTGGGCTGAGATCATGACGTTCATTTCATAATAGCTGACAAAATTTATTTTGCCAAGCTGAAATTTCTTTAAACATGAAGGAAGAAAGCATAGTTTCTAAAATCACCTAAATCCCTTTGTGAAAAGTGGCGGTCATGCTTGGGGAATACAGCCACACTGAAAAATCAGCACACTCTGAAATTTTTTCTGCTGTTTTGAATATTTAACTCCTGGTTAAGACACTTTATAATCATGTAATTTACAACAACATTGATTTCAAATTTAAAAAAAAAAGAAATATAAATGTGAAGAAAAGTTTACGCACTTGTTTTACCTGTATGAGTCCTGGTATGAGTCTTCAGATGATCAGATCTGGAGAACTTTCTCTGGCAGGTTTTACACTGAAAGGGCTTCACACCTAAGAGACAAAAAAAGCCAAAAACAATCTATTCTTATGTCCCAATACTTTTTGGAAGGGTGAATGAAATCAGATATTTCTGAAGTTTCAAAAGCCTGGATTTTTTTTGTTTTTTTGTTCTAGTTACTTTAACTGCTCCTCCCAGCTCTGTGCCTACACATTACAGAAAGTTAGTCATTAATGAGGCCACCACCCCTTATAACCTCCTCTTCCAATGCCTGGGTCTGAAGCATCTGAACATCCCCACCATAAACAAACCCCCACTTAAACCATTGCACCAAGGAGGATCTGCAAAAATCCTGACCCTGTGGCTTGGCACTGTGGGTATTGTGAAGGAGCAAATAGGACATAAGAAAACTCAAAGTGCAGAAACCTATTTTCATGTGCTCCCAGTAGGTTTAACTTACTTCACACTACTACTTTACACATGACACACCGGTCTTGCGCACATTTTACACATCAGCAAATTTTTCTTGCAGAGCTGTTTCATTTTAAACAGAATATATTCCCTATATTGGGCATGCAGCATAGAGCAAACAGTTTCATTAAGAAAGTTGTTGCAAAAGATAGTGTCAGGATGTAAAAGTCACCTAAACAACCACAGTAGTGCTAAAAGGCCAGTTAAAAAACCCAGCCACAGCCTTCTCGTAAAATTAACTTCAAGAATTTGCTGTTATGAGCAGACAACATCAGAAGAATAGATGTTCAGGGGTATAATTTAAGGATCACGATTCACGTATACAGATGAACAAGTCTTGTCCACAAACCTGTGTGTCGTCTTTGGTGCCGTTTGAGTTGGTCTGAACGAGAAAATCTTCGTTCACAGTCTTTGAAATCACACTGGTAAGGTTTTTCACCTGGAGAGGAAAATCAGTTTATCAGAAAACGTGGCTAAATGAGGGAACACCTCGAGCAGAATCAGAAGATGAAGCGTGTTGCTCTGAAAGGCTTCTCTCCAGTCTGAAGCAGTCTAGCGGCACACCAGGACTGGTTTGTCATAAAGCTGTACAACTCTGTTGGAAAGGCTGGCATAATTCTACTGCATCGACACTGATCCTGAATCTGCTTATTCTAAGAAAATAGTCTGTTAGGTTAAAGCTGCAAAACATTTCTGGTTGAGTGAATTTTTATTTTTTTCTTCTGGAGAAGAACAGGAATGTCTTGATTTATATTTCTCTGAAAACCCCATTAAACTCCACCTGTTTCAGTAACACATAACCCATACAAAGGAACAACTTGCAGTTTGAACTAAATTGGATTTAAAGCAAAAACTAAGTAAGTTCCATCCACACAGGTGGCAGTTTTAACCACATTAAATTAATTAGAAAATACTGAGCAAAAAATTCAACCTCAGAAAAAGACATATTCTTCCCCAAAACACAAATTAAGTTTCTTCCATAAAGTGCCATTAAATAGAATTTCTCACATAGCTGCACAGCTCCCACAAGCAAAGCCATGAATTATTGCAAAGCCTCATGTAAATATAAACTCTTCCCCTCCTCCCATGCAGTTCAGCAGAGATCCTCAGGGTGGGATTTCTCTGGGATGGAAAGCAAGATCCTGAGTTTTTTAGAAAAAGAAATCCCTACAAGCCAGTGTTTCAAATGAACATGGATTTCAATGCGAGGGACTTCACCAGCCACACAAACATGCAAAAAGAAATGCAGCGACAGAGGGGTCTGAGGGAAGGGGAAATGCTGCCAGTGGGTAGCAGAGCACAGAGGTGGTGAAATTGGGCCAAGACAAGCCAAAATAATCCTTATGCTGTTACAGGAGGAGCTGTGTGATCTCCCAGGTCTGACTTACATCTACAGTAAGGTCCCTTTGCACAACACCGGAATCCCGACGAAGCCTAAAATATAATTACATTTACGCCCAGGTAAAGTGTGGTTCCAGTGCCACAGCACAGAGGCCTCAGCACGAGCAGGAATGAAACACCTCTCACTGCAAGCTGGGAGGATGCTGGGCTTTATCTGGCAGGTACACACGGAGCAGCTGGGAGCTGCCCTGGCTGCTGTGGGAAGCTGAGATGCAAACCAAAGGTCCTGTGGGAAGGACCAACAGGAAAACGTCACCTGGAGCAGGCAGTGGGTTTGATTTCTGTCTGTTTAATTTTAAAAACACATCACTTTGATAAACCTTCCTTGCAGGTGTCTGCATTTCTGATTCTGCTATGGTGAGGAAATGTATTCCGGTTGCACGGGTACTCTGAGACACCAGAGCAAACCGGTTTAGTTTAAAGCAGATGCCTTTTGATCCAGGTGACAGAGAATAAGCAGCATATTAAGGAGAGCATTTCAAATTCATCCTGGTGCACCTAAAATCGAAATTTTACAAAAGCAACTAAATCTGCAAGAGCAAGCTAACTTCCTGTGACAGTCACCCCAAGGAGTTTAATGATTCTCAAACCTAGGTGTGGACAATTTCTATGTCTGCTGTGCTTAATTTATTAGCATAAGAGATTAAAGTTGCCACAGGTGTTTGAAATAGTTCCATACACTTTGACCGCAAGGACTCCCTGGGGGATGCCTGCTTTTCAGAAACCACTTACTTCCAAGGAATTCAGCCCTTTGGCAGATTTAAGAGGGGGAATGTCAGCAGAGCAGAATGCAGTGACAGGATGATTGTCTGCTAATTGCAATATAAACTTAGAAGAGGGTTGAGGAGGTATTAGAATAAAACAACATAGAGGGTCTGATGGCACGCACATGAAAGTATTTCTTTAAATACTTTGGAAAATAATCTTGATTAAAATAAAGAAAGATTTAACCAATGCATCTATTAAAGGAATCAATCTAAAATGTTTACATGGGGATATGATGACACCGGGAAGAAAACAAAAAGCAAATAAACAACAAGAAGCACACCATTTAGACAGAAACCCTAATTTCCCTTTCCTTCTACATCTTCCACGTCAGCTGCCAATGCTGACTGTCACATGCCTGTGAGCTCCCATAAATTTCATCAGACCAGGACAACAGAAACATCCCAGATAAGAAAAAGTCTGTTAGTACCTCATTAAATTCCCACAGTGAGAGGGTCTCATTTCCCCAGGCCTATCAGAACTCAAAACCTCTCCAGTAAAAGGCTAGAGTCTCTTTATGCATGAAAATGTCCAGTAATGCTTCTTATGTGAACATGTACAGTTTCAAAACAAAACAGGAGATGCAGATGGAGCTTCGCCAGCCCTTCTACCTGAAACATGATTATTTACAATGCTGAAAGAGAGCACGCAAAGAAAGGCTGAACTTAGTGCATAATGAAATAGTAAAGATGAGAGAAGGTAGAGGGAGTGGCATATCTTTAATATTTAGGAAAATAATTTTTTTAGAAAGCTCAACAATTGTAAAACAAGCGTGAATCTGCATATTGCAATAAATGCTTCTAATAAAACAAACTGATTTTGTCAAAAATGGTTAACTTGAACTAAGCGAAGTGTGCACATTTTATCTGAAGCAAATTCATTTGCTCAGATGCATGGGAAAACAGAAAATCCTACTGCTGTAGCAGTTGCACAAAATATTCCCAGTCATTGCTTTTAATTAAGGAGTTCTGCTAGAGTAAAAGCCTGTCGCTAACACGAACACATGAGAAAAGGAGGCTGATTTTGAAACCATAGACTGCAAGTGTGAATGAGAATCTGAAGGCTGGTCTATACTCCCTTGACCAATTTAAACCCCTTTTCTTAAATGAGTGTACCCACTCAATCAAACAAGTCTCATGGTCACAACTTTGCCTTGTTAATATTATGGTTTTTATTTGACTTAATTCGCTCTAGCAAACTCATCAAAATAGATGTTTATTGATTTATTAGGGAGCCTTTATAGTCAACATTTTCTGTCATCTTCACACCACAGCTCAGCTGTGACATGTCATTACTATTCTGAAACTAATCTTGTATTTTAAATTCATAAGTACTTTTATTTTATGCTGTAGAAATATCAGCCTGAAAGGATGCAGCTTGGCACCCTACCATGAAGGACAACCTTCTTGATCTACATTGTCTCATAGTCCGTTGCGGATCATACCTGCAGCTGAGCCTATCCCTGGCAAACAGGCGGAGGATATTGTCTCTGCAAACCTGCTCAGCTTCCTGTTAGGATAAATCCAGTTTTCTCAATGAGTGGCACTGAACCCAAAGGGTCTCTGGCAAGAATGCAGATGCTTCCACCAGAAGGGAAATTTATGGAGGTCTAGACATCAATTTGTTTCTGCAAGGAAGTGTCTGAGGTCTGCCACAGAATGACAACTCACATTATTTGCTGTAAAGTTGAAAAGTTAGATGTATTTCTGCATTTCCTTTCAGAGGCCTATCTGCTGCAGCAAAATACACCAAGATAAGAAAAAAGCTTTTTTGGCTGTACATGTTTCAATAAAGGCATTGTTAAGAACAGATAAGCAGCCTCGGAGGGTACAAAGTGTTAACATATTTTCAACTAAAGCTATTTGAAACATTGGTAAAAACTGATTACAGAATCCAACTTTGTGTTTCAGGGCCTTGCTTGGTTTTGCAATACTGCAACTGGCGAAGAAGAATGGAAGATCTGATGAGCCAGTCCTTTGTATGTATTTATTACAGAAATAAAAAATATAATCTAGAGCCAACAGTATTCTGCAAAGATACAATCTGTTGGTTTAATATAAGTTATATGTCACAGCTTGTTTTCAAATCATGTGTTCATCATTTTAAAAATTGACCTACCACTACACTAAGATAGCATAAGTCGGAAGAGCTGCAAACCCATGAGTGAGTCCAGAACCACCTTAGGCTAATTAAAATTTCTGTTTGACGACAAGAGGTGTACCAAACACAACCACATTATGTTTTGGAGAAAACCTGTTCCAAATTTTGCTTTTGACTTGCAGGAGAAACAGGTCAGGGTTAGACAAAGACATGAAGTTGCGAAGGAGGCTGGAAATGGACGTGCATCATAGCAGTGGGTTGGACTGCCCAGGACTCCTGAAGAGCACGTGTCCTGGGGCGTCCAAACCCAGCATGGAAGCGGAAAACCTTTATGGCCACTAAGTCCAGACCATCTACACATCAAGCAGCCAGGAAAACATGAAAACTGGGAAGTTATCCCCTCCAGATGCTCCCACAGTATACTTCACCAAACAATCCCAAAAACTAGGACTGACAGACCACAGGAGGAGACTGGAAATGAAGAGCATCATATTCTGAGCCTCTCCAACAGCTGGGAATTTGGTAAGTAGAATTCCCAGATGATAATAACAGGAAATGTCTAGTACCCACTCAACAGGCTGAGGACAAAATCCTGCCAGCTGATATAGGGGAAAACTCCCTTCTGATCCTAAAGCTGAATGCATCAACTGGGCAAGCTTCCCAAGCAATATTCATTCCAGTGCACCATCCCTTGCAAGCACAAGTTTTGGTAAACGAGTTGGCCTCTTACAAAAAGAAACTTGCAAAGATTTGAGAAATAAATAATATTTGCTGTCAACATATCAAAATGTGTGTGCAGAAAAATCTGCACCCATCTGTACAGAAAAGATATTTAAGGGGGAAAAAAAATGTTTTTCCTCTACCCAGTTCCACTGCAGCATGAACAAGAGGAGAGGCAGGTATGACCTCAAAGACAATGGGAAAAGCCTCTCTGGGGGTGTTAGACAGGCATAGGCCTAATCCCCTGTGGTTTTGGGGGGTTTTGTGACTCTTCAGACCTAGATTCTATGTGATATAATATTAAAAATCTTCTCCAGCTAAGGAAAAAACATCACATATGTAAGCTGAAGTCCTTGTGATTGATCCAGAAATAACATTGTGAAAGCTAAAGAACTAAATGGAATAAAACACAGGATCAAAACAAATAATGATTACTAAAAAAACTGAGTAAATCAATTTAGGAATGAAAGAAATAATGATTATGAGAAAAATTCAGAACTGTTTAGGCATAATGGAGAAAAATACTGAATTTAATGGCCTTCAAAAGATTTCCAAATTTTATTGTTTCTAGTTTATTTACAGAAAAGAGAATAACATTTCTGTAGACCTTCCTTTCTAAAGATGAAATTATACTTACAGTCTAAGGTATGTTAACTTCTTAATTTCAGCAGCTCTGAAAACAGCTGTCTCAATATTTTCTGACTTGCCCATTCATTAATTAAAAGTGCTTTGTGTGCATTTCTCACAATTTTACACAATTAACTAACTGAATGGTCTCCAAAAGGAGAAGATTGCAACTATGTTTTTTGAAATGTTAGGCAATCTGCTAGGTCACCCAGCATGGGCTGCCTTCCCTTTCTGCTTCATCCCTTTGATCTTCTGTCATATCAGTGGTTAACTGAACATCCATATTTACAGATTTTATCCACAGACTCCTAGGTAAGCACTGAAAGAGCTGTCTAAATAAAAATATGACAGGCAATCCAAAAAAAAAACCAAAAAACCACAAAAACAAAAATTTAAAAATCCATAAGGAACATATCTAAAGATATATCATAATTTTACACATCCAACACCATAAATCTCCCAATAGGGGAAATAACTCTGGTTACTCTTTGGCAAGCTGCAGCAGAGCATTTGATTTCCACATTTTAAGACCTTATTGCCTGAATTCAGAGAGAATCCAGACATTAGCCTACAAATGACTGGCTTCAGGCTCAATTCTTCATGGAAAGATCCCGTAGCAGGGAACCTATTTGCCAATCCCTGCCTCCATCCCCAACCAGTAAAAGGTTTACACGGGAGAACAAGAGGATGCTGAATGTCTAGGTCCTGCTTGCAGAGGAGACTTCTTAATAATTAACATTAGATGAGATTGGGAGCAAGATTCAGTGGTCGCAAATGAGGGGGGAAAGAAGAAAAAAAATTAAAAGATAAAACAATTCATAACAATTCAAAACTGTAATAGTAAGAGAGGGAGGAAGGGGATCTACTTGCTGCCAGCACTGCTGTGTGTTTTTCTTAGCTAGATCCAGAGAGGCTTCTTCTCCAAAAGAGGGGCTGCCCAGCTGGCAGAGCACACGCTCACTCTCCTGACGGATCCTCGCGCTCCCTGACCTGCCAGAGCACCTCTTGCCCCTCGTGCTATCCCAAAACCCCCCTGCCCGCCCTGCTGAGCCGTGCTTTATACCCACCAGTGTGCTTTCTGCTGTGCATCTGCAAGTGGGACAGCTTGAAGTATCTCTTGTTGCAGCCAGGGTAGGCACACATGAAGGGGCGCTTCTCGTTCGTCTCGCTCGCCGACCGCACGATGGTCGGAGCCACGCCGGGCACGCGCCGGACATCCTGCAAGGACACAGAGCCGCTAATGCCACCTGCACGCTCTCAGCTTTGGCTTTACACCTTCGGGTCGCTCAGCACCTCCCCGGGACTCAGAGATGCTTAGGTCGCACGGAAAACAGGCAATTTTGTTTCATTCTACATGGACGATCTTAGTATGCCTTAATCTGTTCTTTGCAGGGTGTTAGGATTATCCGAAGGTGAAGCACAGTGAACTCTGCTTAGTGAATTCTCTCACCAGCGTATGTGCGTGAGATTAAATGGCCCACGCTCTGACCTCATTTTGTATATATATATATATATATTATGACCACACAATCTTGGCAGAACTCTCATTGCCACACAATATAGTTTTAAATTTATACCAGTGTGAGAGCATGAGCCAGAGGAGTATTGTCCTTTTGATTTAAAATTCTCATATGAAGTTAAAGGACAAGGAAATGGATGTCTTGGATTAACGCAAACTGATTAACAACAAAACAAAAACAACTGTCTAGGTGGAGCTGGTGAATAGTTCAGCCTTAATGCATTTTGGCCACTGTCACAATGTTCCATCAGAGAAGATCTCCTCCTTCCGGGATAATTAACTTCCTTAAACAATGTCAACCACTTGCTTTTACTCACTCAACAAAAGCTGGCTCAGGAGCCTGTTTCTGAGAGCTTGCCACTGAATAATGACTTGCTAAACTACACAGAAAAGGAAAAGGAGAAAAGATGCTATCTAAAAACACTGATGTATGTTGACAACACAGAGCAACGCAGAAGAGACAGATACTCCGTAATGACTTTGCCATCAGTTTTAACAAGGTATATCTTTTACAGGGATATTTAATAATGATATGACTGTCTCAGAAAGGGAGGAAATTAACTCCCATGAATGGTAAGTTCCTCCCAAATATTCACTAATTACTTAGTTATTAGGAAACAATCGCACATTTTGTTTTAAGGAAATACATTTGAATTAGTAAAGTTTCAGAAACACATAAAAGTGAAATGTCATCTAACACTTTCATGTAAGTAGTTATTAGATTTAGCCCATCATAACCACAGAAGGTTCAGAGTGATTGGAGCTAGAAGTTGGAAACTGGATCACATCTTTTGGACCATCCTGAAAAGCTGGTAAGGAATATTGCCTTGCAGACATATTTCAGAAGAAGAAATAAGCACTTTTAAATGACTGTGTCAGAAAGAAATCTTGTTAGACTTCAATGGCTTCAGTGAAGTCAGGACACTCACATAAAATATTTCTTGACAACACGGGGAAGCCGCAAATCAAGGATGGGTTTATAAACACCAGTGAAGTAGTGGATGAGCACTATAAACAGGCAGCAGTTTCACTTCCCTAGGAAGAATGGCCCACAGTACTCACTTGTATGCCTCTGAAGACTCCGTGGGTGTGTATTCTGTACTGGGCCCCACAGCTGTATAACATGGGAGCGCTGTGGTTCTCATTTTCATATCCCGCTGTATGTCTGTCAGAGGGGAATAACGAAAAAATTAAATATTTTTCAGTACTCATCTCCATGTGAGAGGTTTCTTTTCTTAAGTCAGTGATAAACACATGCAGAGTTCAGTTTTACAGCCATGATATCCAAGTTCAAGCGAAATTCACCCAAGGAAACCTGCTCCGCCTTCACATGGATCCTGCTGGCACAATGCACTGCCTCTATTAGTATCCATTAAGGCATCCAGGGGAAAAAAATATTGTCATGATTTGAACTCTGATGTATTTCCACAAAAATTTTAGGTAAGAGGAAAAAATTCACATAGCAGCGCAACAGTGTCATGTGCACACGTTCACATTATTTATCAGTCAAACGTGGGGCTGGCTATTGCTAATATCTTTTGGAATGAGCAAAATGCCTCAAGTTTCACATTAAGTGCAGTGGATTTTTGTCAGCACCTCATGACTCAGATATTACCCGATACTACCAAGCAAGTGATGACATTTATAAGAATAGCAGTCATGTACTCATAAACAGAGATTACAAATCAGTGTCTAAACTATTTATCCCACATATCAGCTTGCAGGATGCTCTGCAAATTAACCCTTTATAAAAATAAAGTTTAAAAAAAACCCCAGGCTATCCTTACTAGGTATAAATTTTCAAGATTTCTCATGCAACAAATTAATTTGAAAAATTTTAGCTTTTGGTGTGTTTTGGGGTTGTAACTTTTGGTGTGTTTGGAGGTTGCCACAGCCATATGTTTTGTCCAATTCTGTTCTTCAAAATCCTGTGTTCTCCTGTCCTGAATGTTGGAACATTGCTGTGTCTCCTGTTTGCAGCCTTCCTAATGTCAAAGCCACATAAACACATTTAAGGTTTAGTTTTTGAACGAGTATGTTACGTTATCACTGCCACATTGGCAGTGGTGAGTGTGCATGTTTTACACAGCACCAGAAATTAGAAAGCCCAGGACAAAACCCCAGGGCACACAGCTAGGGACAAAGATGGATATGTAGGATGTTATCCCAGTCTTTGCCAAATGCTTGCAATAGCAATTTGAAGGGGTCCCTGAGGTCCAGACTCTCATTTCACAGGTCCTTCCTTTCTCTTCACTCAAAGTTCATGTGTAGAGTAGAATTACAAGGAAGTTTTAAACCTCTTAAGTGATTTGCAGAACAGGCCGTGGAACTGGAATGCGGGACATGTCTGAAGGGTTTGTGAACCTGGCTGCAGAGGAGGGGAGCAGCGGCTGAGAGCTGCTCTCCCCGCAGAGGATGAGCTGCATTCCTCACCATTCGCCCCTGTAGTGACTGGCAGGCTGCTACCTGGCAGATGTGGTCTCTGAGGTCAGTTCTTCCACTGTTCTGCAGTGCTAGTTTCAAATCCTGGCTCCACCTGACTCTTCAAATCAAAGGCTACCTCTCTTGGGAAGGTATGCTGTGCTTATTTCAATTTTAATTCGATTTTAAGGTGATCGTAATGAAATAAGTTATGGAGTGGTGGCAAGAAAGGATCTCTGTTCTGTAGCAATATCTGTAATAATAGATGAAGAAGGTACCACTAGCTGATTTAAATGGATTAAACTATGCTGTAGATAAGCACCATGTCCAAATAAACAGGGTCTCCTCTCTGGCCAGAGCCCAGAAGTGGCCTTTTGCAGCCTAACCCAAGTAACAAATCACCATTTGCTATCACCATTTGACCAGCACAGGTTCCCCACCAGCATCAAATTTTCCTCTCTGTTTAAAGGCAGCAAGTCTGTACATGTCAAAAAAATAAAAAAAAGAAAAAGCTGGGGAGAGGGGCATTGAAACCCCCCAAGCCATGGTGATACCCATGCTGGTCACGAATCACACAG
This sequence comes from Callaeas wilsoni, assembly GCA_013398955.1. Lineage (NCBI taxonomy): Eukaryota > Metazoa > Chordata > Aves > Passeriformes > Callaeidae > Callaeas > Callaeas wilsoni. The sequence continues at coordinate 69,519 of VWPU01004377.1, read as the reverse complement.
TGCATTTTGAAACAGAAATGGCATGAGAACGACCATTGATGAGGAGGAAGTTCTGCAGTGGAAGCTGTTGCTGACCTGCAGCACAGCAGTAAATCAAGGGTAAATGTGAACTTCAGCACCGGTCACCCTGAGAGTAACCTCCCCTTCACGCCTGTCCTAACAACCTTAAACACTACAATAAACAACAGACACAAAGGCAGATAAGAAGAATTCCCAGGACAGAAACTTTAGAAGGAGAAGCAGGAATATGTAGTAAAATCTTACACCATAAAACACAGCTCCGCTTTCCCTCCAAATTCTCATGGTTTTCATCTTTCAGTGATAACCTTTTTTGTAAAGACCAGGCAGTTCTGAAATAATTCCTCCCAGGAATAAGAAGCAGAACAAAGACCCTGTCTGTGCCCTAAGGAATGGCTCTATGAATGAGAGGTGTCCTCCAGATGATCTCCATCTCAGTTTTTATTGCACAGTTGGGAAGCCTTCCTCAACATCCAGCCTTTTACATATTTTCTCTCTTTATTTCTAGTTAAGCTTCACTAAAATTGTACACACAACTGCAAAGCCATGAAGATTAAAACCGGTTTTCTGAGCCCCTTGACCCATAATATACCAAGTCCTTAACCAACTCCCTAGGAGAGATGCTTTAATAACCAGGAGCCCTATTTCCCATTTTACTTTGGGCACGTTTCCATCAGCATTGGCTGGTACTCAGCATGGCCATATGGCTGCTGACAGCAAAATGGATCATGAGAGATTTCTTGGTTAAAACACTATTTATTCATTACGGAGCGCTGTGGAATAATCTGACCTTTGGGGAGATAGAAATTAACAGGTGGATATTCTTTCCAGTCAGTGGGAAACTGGAACATCGAAGGAGGAGTTTTCACAAACTGCCCCTACACTGCTGCTCTCTTGAAGTTCAGCCTTCGCTCTGCTTCAATAGTAACCTCCTGGTGAAATACAGTTCTTTTCCTTCCAGCCTCTCTGCTCCGTGCACCTGTGATTTATGCCACAACGTGTACATCACAGTTGGCACAGTTGGCTTGTTTCATATGGCTGCGGTTTATATACTATAATAAAAGCAGGGATAGAAGATCAGATACAAATCTAAATACATTATTAAACTCAAACACCTGCTTTATTGCATGCAAGAGAAAATGAGCAGATGCAGTGCCACATATACAAGGAACACAAGTAACTGATGAATTTATACCTGCAGTACATTAACTAAATGGAAATCTCCAGAGGGTAGGACAGTCCTTAACTTTCATCTTTTCTAATCAGGCACTCTGTGTTTAACTAGGCAAAGAGACGATGCCTTGTAAGCTCAGGGCACCAAATCAATACATATAACCACGAAAAATTATCCTGGTGGGCTCTCAGGACTAGATGACAGCCTGGACCTCCACCAAAGCACATGTTCTCTCTCAGCAGGACGGGCTGCTCAGACAACACCACGGCAGCCTGGAGAAGAGCCAAGGGAGCCACTCAGTGCCCTGCTGCAAGTGCACTCCGAGCGGGCCGAGAGCCCGGCCAAAGCTCCTACGCCGCGTCTTCCCCCACTTGGAGGGCTCAGCAGCCCCAGCAGAAATCCAGCTAAAACCAGCGGCATAATCAGGGAGCAAACAGCTGAACTAACCAAAGAAGAAAAAAAGAAAAGCCAGAAAAAATCCCCAGTAAGGAGTCACGCTTAGGAGAGACACTAGGCTGATGCCTCCACAGGTCCTAAAAGGATTCAGAACTAAGCAAGACCAGATGCAGCCAAACTGGCCTGCCAGGATCCAACACAAATTTTTGTTTGAGCAAGGACTGAAGGATCTGGCCTCACAGCCCAGCTCTGCCTTTATTTGTAAATATACAACTCCCTTTAACTTCAATCAGAACTGCTCAAAGGCAGAAATGGACTATAAATATTTAGAGTTTGGGTTAGTTGGTGAAAAAAGGACTCAGTGTATTTTGTTCTCTGGATCTAGACAGCCAGACCTGGAAACACAGCCATAAAATGTAATTCTAGATAACTGGGAAACAAAGGCTGATACTTACAAAGGAAGAGCTCTGTGCTGTAGAGTATTTAGAAGCACTTGCATTTACCATTAGCCCAGCAAATCCTTAACACTCGCAGAGTAGCTCTTTTAAAATGATTAATCTCAGAGTTGTACAGATTGCACTGAGATTAATAAAAATGAAGGGTTTACAGATGAGAATGTGTGATGAAAAACAGAGCAGCTTTAGAGAGTTGTATCAATCTAAGTGGTTATAAAAAAAATCCTCATAAAAGATGACATTCTAATCTGAATATTTAAAAAAAATAATCAAGCTGCAATTTCTCTCTCACACCATTTTTACTTTGTAAAACTGAAATTGCCTGTCTAATGTATAAAGCAGTTACAACTTAATCTGAAGAGTTAAGCTTTTTATTATTATTTCATAAACCAAAAAAGGGAAGCTTTAGGGCACACTGAGGAGAGCTAGAAAATTTCAGATGAAACGTGAATACACATTGATTCATGAGATTCAGACTTGGAAGAATAAAAAAAGTCAGAAAGCAAGATTACATAAAACAGGCACCACATTAAGCTTCAATTTAATTGTGTTTCGATGCAGGAACAGGAATTTTAGGGTTTAGAAACAGAGCCAAAAATGAGGCAAAGTGAGGGTGTGGGCTAGTCCCGCTGATAACAGAACATAAAGGAAGAGAAGTGGAGTTAATTCCCTCTGCTAAAATATTTACCATCCTAGCACCCTGGGAAAAATATGTATTTTAGACAGAAAAAGACCCTGATTAGTTATATAGAAGATCCTGTTTCTGCCTGGTTTTTGTCTAATACTATTATGGAGGGTGGAGTATGAAGCTGCATTTTTATCTGCCCTTTCCAAGGCGAAGAAATATTAAAAAATGTGATTTCACATGTTTGAGCCCTTCTGCCATCCTCAGTGGGAGAATCAGCTGGCTAATGAGAGGAAGGCTCTAGATTTTCAGGGGACCTTTGTGTTTCTGACTTCAGTAGTCCCTCTTTGGTTTGGGATTTTTTACCACTGACCTGAGTGGAATCAGGATTTCACCAAGCCCTTCCTTCAAAACGAGACTGTCAGCTATCAGTGGGAAAGGATAAATTCCATAGTAGAGACAGTAGATTTTGGACAGAGCCCATTTCCAGCTCATCTCGACTGAAGAACTGAACTCAAGTAGGAAGTTTTGCACCTCCAAATTTCCCTAATAATACCACCAAAGCTAAACAGTTTACAGTTCACTCCTAAACATGAAAGGTTTTCACTGTCTTGTTTTAAATGTGGTTTTAATAGTGTTCTACAGAGATAATACCTAATATTCCTTACAGTGAGCCTGAGAAAACAGCAATAAATACCCATTTCCATGGAACGTGCTGCGTGTTTAACATCCAAGCAAAACCAAAAGGGGAAAACCAAAATGTTATCTGGTTCTATGCCCAATTTCAGATGACTCTTAGAAATATGGATCAAAGCTTTTTACTCAAGCAGCTGAAGAGACAACTGCATTGAGTCTTGCTGTTTGGAATGTAGCTACACTTCTTGTCTGCCATGCCGTATCATTTCCTGCTTGGTATCAGCTATTTCCATGTCGCTTTTACACTTAACTCATCAAAATATAAAGGAGGGGTTTATAGTCCTGAGATCTGCCTCTTGAACCGCTATGGAAGGAAGCAGTGTTTTTCATATTGGGCAAATGAAAAAGCAACACAAAAATGTGAAGAACAGAAACTGACAGCAAAAGTGTCCACTAATGTGGAACATGCATTTTGAAATGTCTGGGACCCACTGGCTTTCCTGCAACAGAATAAATCTGATTCCAGCAGCTCCAAACAAAATACCACAAAATGAGGAACAAGTCCTCAGCAAACAGTCTGAGGAGATAAAATCCAGTCCCACAGTGAGGTTCACTGCCTTAACAATGAAGCTTTCCTCTGAGATTCTAGAAGCTGCCAGTTTGTGAGACAGCTCACAGGCAAGCCAGCCCTCCCTCTGGTCCACCCAAAGTTCAGAAGGTGACAGCGAGGTGCCTGGACGAGCAAGCAACACGATTAACTCACACTAGCTCACAAGGCACTGCTCTTCCCTCACGTGAGTTGTAAGGCCAACTAGAGCTCAATCAGAGCCCAATCAATTTGGAATTCAGAATCCAAGTGAAAATCTAAAATGCAGATGCAACTCACTATGGTAGCAGTAGTGGGTCATCTTCTTCTCCAGGGACAACTCTCCAACTCTTGGCAGAGGGAAGCTCATCTTGGGCCATCAGACATCCTTTTGGTTTGCCAGTGAGTAGAGCTCATGGCTCCAGCCTTTTCTATCTGCTTCCCCGTTAACATCTCTCTCCCCTTCCCCTGCCAGTCCATCACGTTGCTGTACTCTGGCAGAAGACAACATCTCAGCTCACTTCAGATGTCTCTCTTCACCACTTAGCAATGGCTGGCCATTAGATCTCTACTCCATGCCTTTTACTGCCCACCTCTGCCTGTCTCTCAGGCCATGCCTTTCACAGACTCCTGATGCTTACACCTACTGAAAGCACTCAGAGACCAAACTCCACAGAGATGAAGAAACTTCTTGCCCTCAGTTCCAATATACAATATTAAAATATCCATGGAGGAAAAAGCATTCAGGAAAAATGGTCTTACATGGCCTTAAAGCCACAGGCTGAAGCAGCCTCTGAGCAGAAAAAATCGTTTAAGAGTTTAGATGCCAGGCTCTTGCTGCTGGTGACACACAAAGAGGGATGTTCATAAGCTTGCAACTCAATGGGAACGATTTTCAAAATGGCTGAAAAGGACACATTTTTGGCCACCTGACAGTATTCTTTGCCCAATTTCAAACTTTTAATCTGGGTTAAGGAGATTCTGGAGCTGATCACTCAAATATTGGCAAGACTGTAAAGAGCTAGAACCAGGATGCTCTCAGATAAACTGCTAGACAACTTCAGCACAGAAACTGCCAACTAACTCTACCTAAATTGCACTGCAAAAGCTTCATTTCAGTGTGTTAAACTTACGCTGAACATGAACCCAGAAAAGCAAGCTACTGACCTGGTCTGCTGTCAAGTATAAAGTGTATGACCAGTAAGTTTTATATAACTGTAGAGTTCTCTAACTGTTTGCAGAACTCACTGGCAACGTTTTCTTCCGTCTTATAATGTGCAAAAGTCTCACTGAAGCCAGGAAGAAGTGCTGGGGAGAACTGAAAGCAAGGAGCTAAACAGGGACTGTCATCATTGGACAGAATCTAGAAGCTCCGTATTTCAACAGGAAGATTGACTCCAAAATTCTTAAATTACAACTACAAGATTGAGAAAAGCATCTGAAACACTAAACGCCTGGGAATCACTTATGAACAGTTCATATATTTTAAAGATGTAAATCTTGGGAAGAATACCTTATGTTCATGGCAACTGAGATTGGAGGTACTGTGTATTGTAACTCTCAGCCAGAAAAGACAGATAACTATTTTGGCTCATATTACCAGTGATGAGGCTATGTCTAGCACTGATTTTCCACAGATTCTACAATCTTGGCCTATACCAAAACTTTCAGCTTTGTTTTACCATAGATCATTCATCTTGATTTTTTCCCCCTTTTCATGCATCCTAGGTCACATACTTTACACTGCTAACAGTCTGACTCCTGGACAAGTAAGAAGCCATTTATTTTGTTCAGTACTCCTTTAATATTTCTATTGTGACTTTTTTTTTCACTGAGTTCCCCAAAGAATAACCTCTTCCTTGCTTTAATAACTTGGACCTCGGTCAAGGTTGATGTGTTTCTCCATTCTGCAGGATATTTTCTTCAGAAGAGACAAAACAGTGTCTAATATTGCAATGACTGATCTTTAAAGGATACAGTTTAAAGAGGAAATCAAAAAGACTTACAAAAGAAAAGTAGGAAATAGCCTTTGAAAAGAGAGGATCGGCAGCAAAGACAGTGAACTGTACACAACTGTAGGATTTTGGGATTGTCTCTAACCAGAAGAAAGCTCCTTGATGGGCTTCTTCAGGCTCAATTCTCTTGTTCACTTCAATACAGATAGTTTACTATGCTGCTATCTTCTCCCTCTAACCTTCAAACACCATTGGTGAATGAGCTACGAGGAGACTCACAATATTTTTTTTCTTTATCGCAGTACAGCACTGTACAAAAAGTCCATCTTGAACAAGGTTTTCGCATCTATGGACAACTACATGAAAGCACAGATCCGTGCAGGTTTTTATCAGCCTCTCCCGCCGTTCCCTTGAGACTGCACACACTTAGACGCTGAGAACATCTCAAAGTTGGCAATACCTGCCTTCGGGTGGGGGAGTTTACAGAGCCAATTATCTCCTCAGAGCAGCGAATCATCTGCTCTGAGCAGAGCAGGCAATCTGTGGCTTTCCCTCGGCTGAGATCAAAAGGTGGCTCTGTCGCCCATGGCAGCGGCCGTGCCTGAGCCGAGCCGAGGATGCGGCAGCGCCCCAGCCCCGCGGGTCTCGCTCCCGCCCCCGGGCGCATTGGAGGATCCCCAGCCGTGGCAGAACCGACGGAGGCACCGGGCACAGAGGGTGTGGAGGTGGAGGCAGCGGCACGGGAGCGCTGCCCGCCCTGCAGCGGCCGCCACCCCGGCGGGGCCCCGCGGCGCCTCGGAGCCTTCCTGCCCGCCCGGCCGCAGGAAGCCCCGCGGGGGAGGCGGGCCGGAGCCTCTTCCCGGCAGGTGGGAGGGCGACAATGGCCGGGAGGAAGGAAGCCGGGAGGCGGCCGGGCCGGGACACAGGACGCAGGGCCTGGCGAAGGCAGGGAAAGGGAAGAGGGATGCTAGGAAGGGGCGACAGCTCAAGGAGGAGAGCGCGAAGTGTCCACGGCTGCCCCTCCGGGAGGGGCCCAGGCACCGGCAGCGGGCACAGCCCAGCCCTGCCCTGCCCTGCCCGGTGCCAGCGGAGCCCCTGACACACCCAGCGCCGGGCTCCGTGGGCACGGCCAGCCAGCACCCCGACCCTCCGCTCAGGCTGGGGCAAGGATCATCCAAACCACGGCGAACTACAGCCAGGTGATGAGCCACTCCCAGGACCGGAGAGTATCTTTTTGGTGCAAGTGACCGGGTTCTAGTTATAAAATGCGAGATAAAGTTAGCTCACTAATGCAGCTACACTAGGGGCAACAGGTTAGAAGAGAACAAAGCTCCTTACCCTTTCAGTGTGGATCCCAAGTTCATTTGATTCCATGTCATGCATTCAAGCTGTGAGGTCATTTGGTATAAATTGTCACTGTTGTGAAAAGATGTAGAATTAGAATTAAAATTACAGCTATCAAATAAAAACCAAAACATTAGAATATCAATAATTTCCTTGCCATTTCTTTTAAATACATAACAGTAAAAAGGGAATTTATATAATCCCTTTTATCGATGCATTATGAATTTTTAAAATAAAATTAAAGAAAAGAAAAGAAAATCTGTGGATCGAAAAGTCACTTTGAACCTGCAAGCCTGACGATTTGTAAATAGCTGGAAATGGAAACAAAAAGCTTTTTCCTTCCCAAAAAATAATATCTGATATTGACACATTGAAATGAATGAAACGAATATAAGAAACCCGGCTGGGTAACGCAAAGGATTATTTGTTTTAAAAAGTCAAATCTGTTAACTGTTTTAACCAGGAGTGTGAGAGACCACGTGGGTAATGGAGTGAAACAGCTATCGTGACTCATGATGGATGTTGCTACATAGAGGGGCTTGACAAGCAAGAGAAAAATGGAGTGGCTGAGCGATAAACGAAGCTCACCGCTGGAGCAGCCTCTTCCCCGTCGGTACACACCGAAGGCAGCCCGGCGAAGGCTGCAGCCGCGGCTTCCCCGGCCCCGCTCTCCGCTCGGAGCGGCAAACGCGGGCAGCGCGGCCGCGGTGAGGGGCGGCGGGAGGCGGGCACGGAGCCCCGCGGAGCCCCGGGAGCGCTGTCCCGGCAGGGCAGGTCCCCACGGGGCCGAGGAGGTGCCGCAGCCCGGGACAGGCTCCCCCGCGCCGGGCTCTCCCCGCAGCGCAGCTCCTGCAGCCCCGCCGAGCGCCGGGGGGGCGAGGTGCGAGCCCCCGGCCCTGCAGGGGGCCGGTGTGATTGATGCCAGGGAACCGCCGCTCACAACAAACGCGAGTCTCCCCGCTGATTAATTACACCTAAATTCGCTGGATTTACGCGGTGAATTTATATCATTTTGTTATTATAAGAAGGCTTTTTTTTCTTCTTTTTTCTTTTTTTCCTTTTTTTTTTTTTTTTTTTTTTTTTTGCTGTTTTTTTCGTCCTAAAAAAATCCATTTTCCTTTGGGAATCTTTTTTTTTTTTATACTTTTTTATTTTTTTTTTTTTGCTTCATGGCAGGTAGAAGCGACCTAAAAAAAGCCAGATTCCAGTGGGAAGCTTTTGCATATAAAAACAAATTAAGTGACTTCAATCTCGAAGTATGCGTAATATCATTTGTCAGTATCACTGGACACTATTATTCATTAGTGTGTCTGAAGTGCTATTATGCTACTACAATGTCCTGCATATCAGCTCAGGAATTGTTAAACTCTCCTGCAGTTTCCCCATTTGCAATAGCAGTCCGTGCTGGTCTGTGCCAACTACGTTTTGCAATTCCACGAATTCTTCCTGTAATGCTGCTGTAATTAATTCCTCCAGGACCCTGATTTTTATTAGAAGTGCCCGCCCGATGCATTTACAGCAGGAGATTTCCCTTTAACTTTCTTTCGCTTGACAGTTCATTTATAAGAGCCTCCCCCACAATATCCACTTTTTCCCCTCCTTTGCTTTTTCATAAAGCAATACACTTATTCATCTTGTCACAGCTCTCAGCCACTGTATTCCATGCCGCCCTTGGGTGACAGTGTCCAAGCCAAGGCGCCCCGGGAGCAGCGCGGTGCCCTCGCCCCGGCGCCGCCGCAGCGCTCCGGGTGCCCGCCCGGCCAAAGCTCCCGCTGCGCTCCCCGCGGTCCGGCCGCGCCCCGCTCCCGGCTCTGCAGCGCCGGCCGCGGCTCCACGGCGGAGCCCGAGCTGGTTTCAGCCTCCGAAGGGAGCCCCGAGAGGCTTTCGGGCAGGCTGGGCGCCGTGGAAAGCACTGGGAGAGGGATGGGAGCGGAGCTCCGCTACTCGCACTGAACCCCGCTCCGCCCCGTTTGGTGTGTCCTGAGCGGGGCGCCCCAGGAGAGACCCTCAGCCCTCGCCCCTCCTTGTCCTCCTACTGCGGGGGGCGGGAGCCGGGGAATGACTGCGGGGGGAGCAGGTGCTCGGCCTCGGACCCCACACCAGCCTGGCCCAGACCCCACACCACCCCGGCCTCAAACCCCACACCAGCCCGGCCTCGAATCCCACACCAGCCCGGCCTCGAACCCCACACCAGCCCGGCCTCGAACCCCACACCAGCCCGGCCCAGACCCCACACCACCCCGGCCTCAGACCCCACACCAGCCCGGGCCAAGCAGGGTCGCGTTTCGGCTTCTCGGCACGCCCCGGGTGGGCCATACCCGGGCACGGGGATACCCACGGAGCGGCACCGCACCCCCCCCCCGCGGGCTGCAGGTGCGGTCTGCGCGATCTCTGCGGCCGGCAGTGGCCAAGGTTGAGAAATTTCTTTTCTGTGCTGAGCCACGGAGCTGCTAGGTTTTCATCTCGAAAAAGCCCGGATTGCCGGAACTTTGGCTAAATCTGCCCTGGGAGGGAGGCAGGTGGGCATCGCCGGGCTTCGAGCCCCGTAAGCCCAGAGATAAGAACGGCCCCGCAGGCCGCCGCTTGCCTGGGGGCCACCGGGCATGGGCTCGGACTAAACATCTCGCATGCGACCTGTGACAGAGAACAGGACGTCCCTAACGCCATTTACGCCTCGCCATGGTTTATTATTGACAGTACCGTGAGATGATCTCATGGAATCAACAGCTCCGCTCAAAATCTCGGCTTTGCATGGGGTTTGAGTGAGGAGGAGGATAGCGGGGTCTCCAGGGATATGCCTGCGCTGATTCCAATCTGAATCCTTGGCCCTTTGAGCGGCCACAAAGAAGACACTAAAAATAACTTATTTTCATTACAAAGATGCTTTTAAGGAGAAACGAGAGGAAGGGGGGGAACATTTCTACAACAGGGATTAATGTAAGTTGGAGTGGAATAAAAGGAAGTCAACGCTGAGCAAAAAGGGAACTTAAAAGGAAACCAGTAGTAGATCATATAGAGTTTGTTTTGGCCTGCACTGCAGTATTACCGAGTTCTTGACCTCTGCACAGAAAGAGCTATAATCTGAACCGAGACTCCTCCACTTTTAAAGTCTTTGCAAGTGTGACTCACAGTAAATTTTCAACATCGAGCATGTTTACTACATTAAACAGCGCGAGGTAGAAAAGTTCACATCACCATTTTAATGGACCCACAAACCCACGCTTGCAATCCGCGCGGGTTTGTCATCACCAACCGCAGGTGCGGGGCTCCTTGGCAGCGGAGCGGGCCGGGCCATAAACAAAGAGCAAGTAGTGGCCGAGGCGACAGCTTTCAGATACAGTTTTGCTTTCAGCCTAAAAATGACGATCTTTCAACCATTTCTTTCTTCCCGACTTTGCCTCAGGTATGGGAGAGAATGCGAGGCGCTTGAGCCCCGCGTGCCTCCTCGTTGCAGACGGGCTGGCAGCAGCCGGGCCGGGAGCTGTCCTGGCCGAGGGACCCTCCTCCCACGCCCACTCGCCACCCGGCCCGGCTCTCCGCGGGCCGAGCTGAGGCCGCGCTTCGCGGAGAACAGTGGAGCAGGGACGGTCCCTCTCACCCAGCTGCAGAGATGGAGAGGAGGGGGAAGTGAGAGCATCAGGTGGAGGTGACTCCCTCTGCATCCTCTCCCTCTGCTCTCTCCCTCCACCTCCGCCCACCGAACCGTCACCCCTCGGGTCCTGTTCGACGCGGCGGATCCGGGACAGGGGTGACGGGCGGATGGCCATCCTTTCAAGGCGCTGCACGGCGGAGCGGACCCGCAGCCTCGGCTGCGGTCAGAGGGCAAGGGACCACAAACCAGCGCTGCTCGGGCGTCCCGGGAGACGCAGAGAGGAGGCGGTGCAGGGAAGCGCCGGTCGCCGCATCCCGCCAAGGACAGAGGCAACAACACCTCCTGTTCCCGACCTCGTCTCCTCCGCCACATCTCCCCCCTCTCCAGTGCTAAAGGCGGACGAGAGCGCCTGCTGTCCGCGGCCAGTGCGAGGAACGATGAACCCCTTACTCCAGGGCTGAGCGCCATCCCCTGAGCGCTCGCTGCGCACCCCGCGCAACGGGCGACATGTGCGCGGGGAGGCGCGCAGCCGGCTTGGGCATGGTCGCCAGCCCCGGCACTCGGATGCGGCGACCGAGCAATCACTCGACAAAGCAGAGCTGTCGAACTTGACTTGAGCCACGAAAAGCTAAAGAAATCTTCGAAAAGGGGGTGAAGAGTAAATACGGTCTTGAAAAAAAAATTAATCACGATTTCGCAAATCAAGATAAATATGAATAAGGACAGTGTGATTGTTTTCAGGGCGTTGGCGACGTGGCATATGAGTCCCGCCCGTTTCTGTACCTGAACGACTCACCCACTTTCTTGACCACACTTTCCAGGCGGTTTAGAACATGCTGGATAGGGAAGGGACAAGGAGAGGCCGCACCGAGCTCAGCCACCTGTGCGGGCCTCCATGCGGGAGCAGGCTTTGTACAGCTGGGGCTGCCCTCTGCGTGGAACAAGCTCTGCCTCACTTACACCCCCACACATCAGTATTGGCTCCTGTGAGGTTTAAAGGCTTAAATCCTTATCTCACTGGAGTAAGCCGTAAACCTCCCAGGGAGCAGGGCAGGATGAAGCCTGAGGTCGGGAGGAAACCGGCCCCCGTCGCGCAGCGCTGCCCAGTCGCGCCGGGTGCGGGTCCCGAAGCGCTGGGCGGGAGGTGGCCGCGTTAGGGCGGTGACCTCTGTGCTCACCTCCTGCCCGGCGCTGCCTCGGTGGAGGCACGTGGAAGATAGAGCTCTCGACACTATCAGCATTCGCCTATCGGAATCACACCTCCAGGTGCTGTCGCTTCCAGGAGCGGGGCGAGGGCGAGCCCCGGAGCCCGGAGGGACTGGGGAAGGCGGCGGCTGCCCGCGGCCGCTCAGAGCTGCCCTCCCCAAGCCTCCTCCAAACCATATTTATAGATTTCCCTGCGCGGCGAGCAATCTCTGTCACTTCAGCGCAGGAGTTCGCCCCGCCAATTATTCTGCAAGCTAATCTCTCTGGATAGGCTTCTTTCCTTCCTTCATTACCTCATTCCCTCCTTCCCTTGACGTCAACTCACGTTCATTAGCGAAGTGGCTTCTGGAAGTGACAGAATTTTGTTGTCTCACATCCAGTGTCGATTACTCTGAGATGATATAACTGGCCTACAAGAGGAGCCGCTCGCGGCTTCCTTCGCAGAGGCACATTGTTTTGTGTGCGAGAGTTACTTAGCAACTCCAAGATACGGGACTGGCTCCAAGTTCACAAAAAGTTGAGGAATAAATTTTGGGGAACTTCTTTTACTCACTAAACACGTTGTAAAACTCCAACGCCCAGCCCCTATGTCAGACCGAAAAAAACCCGAGAAGCCGCTCTTGCCACGGGCCCGTCTGTTGGCAAAGAGGTTTCGTTGTTTGCAGCAAAGCTCCAGACGCACCTTTCTCCCAGCAAGGAAATCCGATAGGTTTATTGCCCCGATTGCAATAAATAACCTCCCCGCAGGCCAGTTCCCATCACTCCCGGGAGCCATCGGAATGGCTCTTGGCCTCCAAGACGAAGCCCTTGGGCCGAGCTGAGTTTTAATTGCCTGTACCACGCTCTGCCCATCGCTGCTGCTCACCAGCCAGCACTCCCACACCTTCCCGGCCTCGGGGAAGAGCTCCGGGGCTGCGGAGGCTCCTAGAGCCGGGACGGGAGAGGAGGAGCATGATCCCGCAGCCTGGGGCTCAGCCGGGCTGCCCCAGGCACTTCCTCCCGCTGCGGTTAAGGGCAAACCTCAACTTCCTTGCATCGGCGGGCTACGGGACAGGCCCAAGGAGCGCGGGGAGCCCGGCTCCCTTCTCCCAGAGGCGGCCGGCACCTGCTGCCGGAGCGCGGCTCCCCCGACACGGCCGCGCCGTGCCCGAGCCCCGCCGGGATGCTCTGCCAGAGCCGGGCGGCGCCGCAGCCCTCGCCAACCCCGGCTGCAGAGGGCGAGCCGGCCGGGAAACCTCCGAGACACAGCGAGGCTCGCGACCCAAGGCGCGGCATCTTTTTTTCGTTTTGTGAGGGTTTGGGGACGTTGTTTTGTTTGTGGGTTTTTTTTTTTTTTCGGTTGGTTTCTTCGTTTTTGTTGGGTGTTTGTTTGGGTGAGTGGGGTGGTTTGCCTTGGTATGGATTGATTTTTACNTTTTTTTTTTTTTTTTTTTTTTTTTTTTTTTTTTGAGAAGGGAAAGCATAAATCTGTTTCCTTGCATAAAGGAGAAACTGTTGGAACGGCATGCGGGGGAGAGACCGCGTCCCAGCAACAACCCGAGCACAAGGAGGGCAGGCAAAGCTCCCTGCCGGCGGAGGTACCTGTTGTAGGGCGTCCGGAGGAGCAGCGCCTGACTGCCCGTGCAGCTGTCGGTCGGAGTGTGACAGCCGTACACCGGGGGAGGCACCGAGTACTGCTGGTCCCCTGCGGAGAGAGCAGCACAGAGTCAACCCTTGGGCCGAGCGGCCACCCCTCCGCTTGCCCTGCGCTATCCGAGGGTCTCCGGGGCCCCGTCCTCCAGCATTGGGCAGGTCCAGCTCTGTGCCAGACCTGCGGGGACTTGGGGCGGGTCCCTGCGGGTTGCCGGCCGCCCGACAGAGCCCTTCGATGCGGGGCCCCGCGGAGGCAGAAGTTACCTAGGGAGGGCTGCTGGCTGATGGGGTCCTCGTGTTTGAAGGAGTGGTTGGTGAACTGAGCGGCGGGGTGGGACGGCGTGTGGCCGTAGCTGGGGGTCCCGTCAAAGGCCACGGTGCTGTAACCTGCCGGAGAGAGCACAGCGGGGTTAGCAGGAGCCTCCGCCAAGCCCCATCAGCGGGCGGCCAGCGAGGGGGGCCCACGGCCACGCACGGCCGCGGGCTCGAAATGCCTCGCACGTCGCCGATCCCCCCGCGGAGCGGCTGCCCACGCCGAGGGCAAGGGCAGGGCCAGACTCCCCGAGCCCCTCCGTCCCCTCTGCCACCGCCCCCCTCGGCACCCGCACGTCGCGAGGCCGCGGGCGCAGCGCTCCGCGGGGACAGCCGAGCCGAGGGGCCGAAAGTCGGAAGTCTCGTTCGTATTTAAAGAGAACAGATCGGCTTCGGCAATAAAAAAGATGTTTTCATTAATTGTTGCTCGTATTAAAAGAGGAAGATTCCCATCTGCTCAGTGTACTCATCTGGCTCTTCCAATTTAGAAGTTACCCTTTAATCTTGCGCTTTTATTATTTTGTTAAGAGCAGCTTTCTGAAGAGTCTGCAATAAAGAGGCGGAATGTTACATGCAAAAATAAAACTCCTCCTTTCAGCGAAAATTGCTCTCCAAAATAATAAACAGCCTATTTTGTTTCCTACGCCCAGCAGATTCAGATGGAAAGAGACCACCTCTGCTGACCCCGGGCCGGCACGGAATCGTAAATCAGGTGCTTGGACACCAACTTTCATTAATGACTTGGAGCTGGCTAAACAACTTCAGCTAAAAAAGTAATTACAAAGTAATATTATCTCAGAGGTTTCTCGGCTCATCAGCATTTACCCCGAGAACCAAGCTCCTCCGAGAGGCACTCTTAAAAAAAAAACCAAAACCACGCAAAACACAAAACCCCAACCAAAACAAAAACCCAACAAAACAAAACAAAAAGTTCGACTCGGGCAGGGGAAAGAAACCAAAGGGACTACGAACGCTCCCTCCCTCACACTGCTCTCCCTTAGCCCGCTTATTCCAGCACGGGCATCCCTCACAGACCCGTCTGGATGGGGCGTGTGACTGCAGAGTGATTTTGTCAGTAGAGAGGGAGCACCCGGGACTGTTTTCAGGCGCCTGTCTTAGTTCCCTTTCGGTGCCGGGTGCTCGGCGCTGGGTAGGTCTCTGCTTCACCAACGATCCGTAATCACCGCGGGTTTCAGAGACAATAAAATGGAGAGGCAGCAAAAGGATCCGAATGTTGCTTCTCCGTTTTATTCTCTCTGCAGACAGGCTGGGTCCAGCGACATTACAGGACTTCATTAACCTGCGCGGCTGAGTGGGAGAAATGGAGGGAGCGACAGGAGGGGTGAAAATATTCCAGAAGACTTTAAAACCTTCACCTTCGCGGTGATTTTAAGTCGACCCTGAGTCTGCGGGGCTGGGATAGGAGTGGGACTGGCTTGTTCCAGGCCAAATCCCCCTCGCATCCCCCTGACCCTAGGAGCAGAGCTCCTTTCGCGGCGACGCGGGCAGCGTTGACAGGCCGGTACCTTACGGGCTCTCATCCCACAGCTGTTTCTCGCTCCTTATCTCCTCCCTCAGCCCTCAGGGTAGAGGCTCAACCTTCAACTCCCTTTTCCCCGTTTCCCTCCGTCTCTTTTTTAACTTTCAGAAAACACTGACACTTTCTACGTTACTTTTGGCCCGCCACGGAGTATCGGTGACCTTCAAAACTCAGCTCGGAGCAGGACGAGGTTTTGGCCGCATTTTCCGGTGTTGCCTGACCCAAAGCTTCAGGAATGTGATAAGAAAGTTGAGTTCTGAACCGAGCTGCCGATAGTGAGGTCTCTTTAATTAGGGCGTTATCAGAACTAGGCCTGATTAAAATGTGCTGAAAATAATTGAAAGTTGTACATCTGCTGGAGAACGGGGCCCGCTGGAGGCATCCAGTTGTTGGAGGAGCCCAGCTGGATGAAAGAGGCAGGCAAACGAGAAGAGGAAAATTGGGCAGAGGTTTCAAAGCCTTAGCTTCCTACCCCCCCCACCCCATCCCAGACTTGGCAGAAATGTCATCGCAGAGCCAAGGTAGCGTCATTCCCACGGTCGGAGGAACCGTCAAAAAAAAAAAAAAAAAAAGGAGTTCAACCTTGACGAGAGCCAAACCAAAAACATTTTAACCATCCACAAAAACAAAAACAAAAACCAAAAAAAAAAAGAGCAAACACCCTTTGCCGAATTCCTCCTTGCCGAAGGAGCCTTCTCTCTGCGTGTCACCCAAAATAGAATAGCTGTGGCTAAGCCCCAGTGCTGCACGTGCGGGGAGGCAGCCCCGAGCCGAAGGGACCCTCCCGCCCCGCGGAGGGCAGCCCGGCCTGGCGGAGCACGGGAGGAAGCTGGGACACAGCCCCTGCTCCCCGCCACGGCGCCGTCCCCAGGCTCCTGCAAGGCCTGGATCCTCGGGGATGTGCGGAGGGGTCAGTGCGCTGGCCCCGGCTCTCGGGCCCGCACAGGTGCGGGTGTGTGCGGCACCGGGGGTGCCGCAGGCTGAGCACGGCCCGCGAGGCGCCGGGCCCGAGGAAAGCCCAGCGTGGGCTCCATGTGTTTGGAGGGATAAACGCTCCGTTTCTCTTCGGCGTGGTTAAACCCGGACGTCGGGATGGCGCGGGGTCGCGGCTATTTTCTCCCTCGCTAACTCGAATTTATCTCCCTCGCCCTTCTCTCCACTTTCTTGTCGCTATTTCCGCCCAGCGATTATAAATCCCCTTCGATGTCTAAAATCTTTTCAGATATCTTTCAAAAGTCCCCGTCAGAGTCTCTGTCCCGGCGGGCTCTGTGCCGCTCCCCTCCCGTCCCGCAGCTGGAGCTGGGACCCCACGGGGCACGCAGCGGCTCCGGGGCCTCGGCGCGGCCGAGCCTCTCCCCAGCTCCAGGGATGCTGCCCATTTTCCCCGTCGCAGGGCCCTGGAGACCCGCTCTGCGGTTTCCTACGTCCGAGCCCGGCGGACCCAGGGGGCAGGGGCCGGGGGTCGAAGGCAGCAGCGCGGTGGCACTGGGATCGCGACCCGGCACTGCCCAGGGGAGGCCCGTGCGCGGCCGCGCTTCCGAACAACCCCTACCCCTCGCTGCAAACATCGCCCGGGCCTCGGGCCACCCCTCTGCGGCCAGCACCGAGCGTGTCCGCCGGCCACGGCCTCTCGCTCTGCAGCCCGAATCGCACGGGCCCTCCCGGGACGGTCGGTTCCAGCCCCTATGTGGGCACGCGGTTCCCCCCGCGGGGCACAGCAATCCCGAGCTGCGGGCTGGGCGCGGGGAACCCCGTGCTAAAAGCAGAGAGACCCCGGCCACTCATCCCGCTCCGGCAGGGCCACGCACTCTCTGCCGATTCCCCGTCCCCCGAGCCGCGGGGCCTTGGCTGCCCTGCTCCCCTCGGTCAAATTCCTCCGGCGCCTCGCCCGGGGCCGGGCAGTGCGGAGCGAACCGCGACACGCAGCCACTCCGAGGCCAGCCGAAGGAGGGGGAGCACGACTCGAAAGGTCTCATACAAGTTCTCCGCATGCTGGCCCCTTTTCCCTTCTTCCTCGCTTTTGCACCCGCAAATGTTTATACTGCAGGCACTGGAAGAAAAAGGATTAGATGCTGACCCCGGTGCCACACGCGGATGACCCATTGCCCGGCCGCTCAGCCCTTGGGAGCTTCTCAGGGCGATGAGAATACCGGGGACCGCAGGGAGTTACAGCGCAGCCGGTCCTGGCCACGGAGATATGGACAAGAAACGACGAGGCTCCCCTCTTTGTGCACTTCAGCCCAGGGGTATTCAGCCCTTCCGAGGTTAATTCGACAAGGGGCTTGAAAATTCTGGTGTGCGGGCAGCGCTTTTCGGATTCAGGAGGAAGTTTGGAGGTTCACCCCCGCCACCACCCCATCACCCCCGAGATGCACAAGAGGGAATTTTCTCGGGCCACGGGCCCCACCTCCATTCCAGGACTTGTGCCGTCTCCGGCCCGAACAAACCTTTGCGAAGGCGAGAGGCTGCTCCAACCCGGGGAGGGGGCCGGGGGGCTCCAGCCCGCCTGGCAGAGCCGCCGGCTGCGTCCGCTGCCCCACGGGAGGGGTGGGGGGCGAGCAACTCGTGGCTCCTAAAGCTCCCGGGAGCGACGTGGCTCCCGCATAGGGAGGGAAGGGAGGCACGGGAGGGCTGGCTCGCCTAACCCAGCTCGGCTGCCGCGGAGAAAGACTGAGCTTGGTGTTTACATCAGGCGCGGCCCTGCCGGGCTGAGCGGGCGCCTCCGGGGGCCGCCCCCCGAGGCCGGGGCGCCCGGCAGCGCGGCCCTTACCCTGGTTGCGGATCGCTTGCTGGCTCTCCAAGCAGTTGGGCAGGTAGGGCCCGTTGGGGAACATCCGAGCCTGGCCCGAGGGCGGCTGGCTGGGCGGCGGGGCGCCGAAGGGCCCGTAGCGGCAAGCCCCGGCCGTGCCCGTGAACTGGCCGGAGAAGTGGACGGTGAAGGCGCTCAGGTATTGCTCCTCGTGCGGGTCCGATCCGTTCCAGCTCGGCTCCTGCTTGATGAAGGAGTGCGGCCCTAGCGAGCCATAGGAGGCCCCCGGGGGAAAGTCCAGGACGGGCGCCCACTGCGCCGCGCTGCTCACCGGCATGGTGCAGTTGCTGTTGCCCGGCAGGGAGGGCACGGAGGGCAGCAGCGCGTTGAGGTCTCGGACGTCGGAGCCCATCTGCTCGCAGACCTTCTGCCTGCCGCCGGGCAGCCAGTCTCCCCCCGGGCCGCACTTGTTCCAGGACACCTGGCCCCTGCCCGCCAAGCCGGAGGCCGACTCCGGCTGCAGGCACCAGGCCGGCGAACTCAGCCCTTTGGGGGAAGTTTGCTCCGCGACGCAGCTCCCCGGGTCCAGCCCTGCGGGAGCCGGCAGCAGCGACAGGGCAAGGTTGTTCTCCAGGATCGCCTCCGGGTTTGCACCCGCTCGCAGCGCAGGGCAGGGTGCGGTGTGTGTGTGCCTGGGTGTCCGCGCGTGTGCGTGTGTCTGCCTGTACGAATGTCCGCCTGTCCGAGCTAGGGGGGCACAGCCGCCGCGCACGCCTCACCTCGGATGCCTGCTCACCCTCAACTTTGCAAAGCTCAAATAGAGGCGCTTGCAGGGGAGGAGGAGTCAGCCACGCCGATCCTCCATTCACACAACCTCCGCCGAGGGGCTGCCCACAGCCCGCTCGGCTGAACCCAGCCGGACCAGACGCGCGGGGGGGAGGGGAGACACAGGAGAGCCGGGGATGGAGGGGGAGAGGTGACGGTGGGAGAATATATCTCCCCTACACATCACTCCCACCCTTCTTCTGGTGCAAGCGCCACTAAATCTCACCCTAACGTTCCCTCGCTTTAGGAGAGACTTGCAGGACTGTTAGAGGGATCCAGGTGGCCAGTAAGTACGTGCTGGCTGACTTCCCCCGCCAGCTCCGTGCATGTCCGTGGGGATTCCCGAGGGCGGCGAGGTCTCAGGCCCTGGGGACCGCGCGGAGAAGCCTCCGCCCTTGCAGGAACCAGGGGAAGTGACACGACCCGGGGCGGGCGGACCCCGTTCCTGAGAAGGGAAAGTGTCTTTCCAGGTGCCTCCCTCTCTACGGGGGGAACCTGCGTCTCCATGAACTCCTGCGGGGTGCGGGCTGCCTGCCCGGGGCCCCGTCCCGTACCCCGGGCGCTCCCTGTCCCTGCAGCGCCGGGCCGCGGCACGTCGCGCAGGGCTGGCAGGGCCAGGGTACCGAGGGCTCCGCCGGCAAGGGCAGGGTGGGCGCCCTTTGCAAGGGGCCTGGGGCCGGCGTGTGCCCGGCCCTAGCCCTGACCCTCCGACGTGCCTGTGTGTGAGGGGGTAGGAAGCGGCCGGGCGGGCGGGGGAGGATAGCAGCGCTGTGAGTAGCCTGCTTTTGGGAGATTCACCTGGCACTGCTCCCGGAAAGCCCCGGAGTCTCTCTTTCCTCTCCAGCCTCCTGGACAGCGGCTCCTCAGCGTCCATCCCGGGGGCGGCGGCCGGAGGGCCCCCGAGGGCACCTTACACGTTATCCTCGGACGGTCCTTCCTCCCAGGAGGCACGGCAGGGCTCGGGTCGGCCCTGGCAGAGAGGGGTGCCGCGATTCTGGCGGTGCGGGAGCCCACCTAAACCGACTGCCCAGCCAGGAAGCGCCGGGGCGGGCGGCAGAGCCCCGCGGAACGCGGCGGTACCTGCCGCGGGCAGGACACGCTCTCACCAAAGGCAGGGAGGGGGATCCTGCCGCCTTCCTGCAGAACTACTAATGAATAATCACTCCGGAGTGGGGGGTTTTGCTTCCACGAGCAGGCGTGGGGCAGCCGCCGGCTCAGGGTACTCGCGGAGTACGCGGGGTCGCACCGGCCCCGCCGCCCTGTCCCTAGCGCATTGTCACCGGCCGCTATTGGAAGCGTGGCACCGCAAAAGCCGCCGGGGCCACCGCCCGGCGACACCCCCGCGGTGCTCAGCTCGCATCCTCACCCTCCTTTGCAGCGACAACAGCGACAGAGGCGCCGTGAAGGTTCACCTGCCGCAGGACACGCCGAGCCCCTTGTTTTCCCGATGACAATGTACGCTTCGGGATCTCCTTTCCCCCGCGGCATCAAAGGTTACCGCAAGCATCGCCAACCTTGAAGCGATGTTTTAGCATTCAAAGGGTAAATGCTACAACAAAAGAAATTAAAATAGGTCGTTATTGGAGTAGCCAAGTATAATTTCATTTTCTTTTAAAACAAATTAGTCATAACAGTCGGATTTTGTTATTAGCGAAATTAATAGTTCACAAACTATTTCAGATAATTCCCTTTTAAAATCTCTCTTTTGGTGCATACATCTATTTATTACAAAAATCTACGTGTAACCTAAGCGCGGAAGATTCGTTTATTATCTTTGCCGATATTAAATATCCTCTAAGTTTACAGGATGTGCCACTTCAGAGCCCACGGCAAACTAAAGCACCCTCGGACGGCATTTGTGAAGGCAGCCCGTGCCCGTGCGAGGGGATCGCGCTGACCTGGCTGACACCGCGGGCTCCGGCGCTGCCTCCCGCTCTGCCTCCCGCTCTGGCCGCACCGGGGCTCCCGCACACCGCGCTCACCCCCTGGCCGAGACCCGCAGAGGTCCCGCGGGGCCGCGGAGAGGTGCGGGATCGGGAGAGGGGCTGCCGCTGGCTTTGCTCGTTTCTGTGACGGACCGACACATGAGGTTGGTTGAACTCGGTACCTTTAAGGTCTTTCACAACCTAAACGATTTTATGATTGATTCTGTGATCTCCTGCTCTACGATGGTCATCGCACACATAGGAATGGCAGTCTTTGGCCAGCCGAAGCGGGGTGTTTCATTTCCCATGAAAACTAGAGCTCTCTAGGAGCAAACAGAAAATGCGTTTCCCGTAGTGGGCTGTTTTTCGAGCTAGCATGGGGGTTTTCTCTTTTCTCGAAATAACCTAGCTTGATAAATCATCTTGAAAGGGACAAATTTTTTCTTGATCGCTTAGCTCTGCATTATTCCACTTGGGAGGAAGAACTGCCGAAGTCCTTCCAAACCTTCTCCTCTCGTACTTTCCAGCAGTGAAACAAGACGACCCCTGGCCATTAGCGCATCCTTCCTCCCGGCAGCTGCCAGCAGCCCCGGCGAGGCTGGGGGGGACTCTGGCGCTGCCAGCTCGGCTCAGCTCAGCCCTGTGCTGCGCCGAGCGCCTGCACCTGCGCCCTCCCGGGCCACCTCTGCCGTGCGGGGCACGGAGCGCGCCCGCCGCCAACGCTTCCCGGAGCGTCCCGGGAGAAATCCTCAGCGGCGGAGCCTGAGGAGGGGGAGGAAAGCCCAGACGCTTCTATCTCGGGATGGGCTGAGGACTTTTGGGAAACGGCCAGCGCCACTTTCCTCAGCCGTTCCCGTCTAGCCAGCGGCAGGGAGAGAGAATCTCCCGCCCCGCTGCACTCCTCTAGCACAGGCCGGGAGCGCTGGCAGCAGCTCGCCCCGGAGGCGCACGGCATGCCGAGAGGAGCTGCTGCCTCCGTGCATTTGCCTGCCTCTTCCCCAGACATCCCGACCCCGATTCCAGTCACACTCCGGCGTAAATAGCTCCAGGTCGCGCGCACCGGGCGCCTGCGTCCGGGCTTGGGTGCCCAATTGAAAGCAATGGCCGAGGAGATGGCAGTTCAGGGACAGCATCTCCTTTGTCGGTGTCCAGACGCAGGCGGTTCGGAACATTTTGCCCTGCCCCCTCCAAACACGGCCCGATCCAAATTTCTGAGAGGCTTCATTGGCCGCTTTTCCATAGCTATGGTAATTCACGATAATGCTCAATCTTCGATTGTGCTCGAAGGCATACTCTGCAAGGCTAAACAATAGCTAGAGGAGGATTATTAGTGAGAGTCCCACTCGATCCCGAGAAAAACGGGCTCGGGAACCTGCTTCAACCTGAGCATCTCTGCGGCCCCTCCCCAGCCGACGTTTTCCCGTTCCGCTCCCCTCTGCCATGCTAACCAATTAAGGGACCGGTAATTCTTACTAAACTCCTAAACTATCCCCCCGCGGTTCGGAGGTGGGCGAGAGTGACTTAAACAGAGATAAATCCCCAGCCCTTCCCCTCCTGCTCAGGCCGCTCACAGCACGCAGGGCTATCTGTCTCCTTTCACTCAGGGAGCTGATCAGAGTTCGATTATTTAAGTGCCAAGAGCAGCAGAAACAAAGCTGCGAAGCATCTCCAGGAGCGCCGGGAGCAGAGGGGCAGGAACTCATCTCATCGCGGCGGGCCCAATCCCGCATTTCTCGCTGCCGAGCACTGTGGGCACCACGAGAGCCGGGAGCCACGGGGCAAGACGGGACCAGCCTTCCGTGTGCGGGCTGACGGGGGCACTGGAACGCTTTCGAGCTGCGTAGAGGACATTTTGTTTATCCCTTGAGGGTAGAAGAGTTTTTGTTGATGCACAGAAAAGCAAAGATGCGTGACCTGTCCCCGTCTCTCCGCTGACGGGAGCGGGGCACTGCCGGGCCGGGCGGTCCCTGCGAGGCGGGGACCCCGCGGGGCGGGTGCAGGGACGGCGAACAGCCGCATCGGGGCTGTGCCGGGGGGAGCCCCAGCCCCCTCGGGGTCCTGTGCATCTCCTTTCTCCCCGGCTCTTCCCCCGCTCCGCCGAGGCAGCGCGGCCCCGGGCAGCCTCCGAGCGCCGAGATCGCCGTGCAGCGGCGGCGAGAGGCGGGCCGGGCCCGGCCGGCGGGGCTCGGGCCATTATTGTACCGTAAATCTTGGAAACGCTGGAACTAATTACGGAGAGGATATGTCTCAATTTGTTCCGCATTAGTGCCGCGCCGGGACGCAGGCACCGAGCACGGGAAATTGATGGGCCCGGCCCGGCCCGGCCCCGCCGGGACGACGGCCCTGACCCCGCGTTCAACCCGGGGGGCGGCCCCGCTCCGCCTCCCGCACCTGCGGGGCCCCGAGGCCGCCCCGTGCCCAGCCCGCCCCCGGGCGGTGCCCGCTGCAGCGCCGAGGCTGCGAGCGGGGCTGCGGCCAGGAACGAGGTACCACGCGGGCTCCGGGAAATTTATTAGCGTGCTGCTAGGACGAGGCTCGGAATAAATCACCGAGCTGTATAGGGCCATAAAGCATCCCTGTGTATCCCGCCTTCGCCGGGGTTCTGGTGAATAGGAGTTCATGGAAAGCTGGGTATCAGTAACATCTTTCAGATCTGGAGTATGTGACGTTTTTAAAGTCTTAGATATACAGTGGGATATACTTTTGGAGCAGCTAAAACTATTACATACAATTTTTATAGGTATGCGGTACTTACATACAAAAGACATTTGGGGGGGAAAAAGCTCTTAGGTAACATGCTCACTTCTTGGCTTTACCTCTAATGGCTTTGAAAGTAATGAATTTATTAATTTGTCAGGAAAAAATAAAAATATTCTTAAATGTAGTACATCATAAATGAGTGTATGGTAACTGAGACCTAAGGAATTAATTTCTCCCAGGTCGTAGGATGCAGATGTCACTGTAAAGGCACACTGACCTCTAAATGTAATAATATGGAAACACATCAGTAATAATACCTGGCACGTACATCAATTCAAAGAATTCTTTCGGCCACCTGGGACACCATCTTTGAATATCGTTACACACTGGAAATGTAAACTAAACACTTATACATTCAAAGGAATTAGAAAGGCTCCAGCTGCATTGGACACACACTGCAGTATCCCCGATAGCTCACGGGTAAGGAGAGGCACCCACAGCCTCAGGTCTCACTAACTTTTAGATATTACAGGACAGGGACAGAAGATGAATTGTTCTTTACCAGTTCCTTCAGCAGACTAGCTGTGAACATGTTTTCCTAAACACTAACCATCCATGCCTTTTATCTATCAATTTAATTCTTGAACAAACACACTTTAGCAATGGAAGCAGAGTTGGAATCTCCCTTTGTTCTTGCAAAGCCCTTTTGCAGCCCTGCGTGAAGATACACTCTTCACCAGTTGTCCTCACTGAGGAACAAGAGGGCTCCAGCAGCTGGTCTGTCTTAGCTGAGAATCTAAACCCCTTTTCACTGGGTTTTGTTTTCATCCTACACACCTCAGAGGAGTTCATCCATGTAAGCCCTCGACGAAAAGTGCTGTTGAGCAAGAGTTCCCACAGAAGCCAGTGCCTAAGGATGTCAGTCCACCAGGACGTGTACCACGCAGTGGGAAAGGCCAAGCACATCCTCTGCCTGGGGATGTTTGGTGAGTGTAGAAGACACGCAGTGGGGACAGCGTGCCTGATGCCTAAAGCAGAAGAGAGCCAAAAGCTCCTGTACAATACATTCTGTACACCCCAGAGAAACGGAAGAGGTGACAGTAGTTTTGCCAGAACAGTGGGGGACTTCAGCAGTATTTGTAGAGTGCTTGGAGACCTTGGGTAAGCAAAGAAAGGCAGATGGTTGCATTTTGCAGCACAGCTCTGTGTGATGTGTCAGTGATGTGACCTGTGAGGGGGTGGCAGGGCTGGAGCTGGAGAGCTGTTGCAACACGGCGAGTCCCTCCTCCCAGCCCCAGCAGCACAGCACGGCCAACACCCACGGCTCCTTCACAGCCTGGGCAGACATTCCAGTGCCCCCAGCCCCCTGCACAGCCCCTTGGCTTCCTTAGAAACTGAGCAAACCCAGTCCTTCATAACCACAGCTACAAGAAGGTGTGTGCGTCTCCTTGTCTCTTCTCTCTCTGGAAAGCACGTACTGATACGTGTGGATTGCAGCAACACACATGAGGCAGAGAAACTTATTTTACTCATCTAGATGGCTGGAAGCAGGAGGCAGCAAAAATGTAGCCCCAGCTGAAGCAAGAGGTTTCCCTGTTCTAAATTCTGAGGCTTCCCACTCAGTGTGGCTTTTGGTCAAACCCGAAGCTTTACAGGCAAACTCTCCCTTGTGTGGGTATGGGACATCTGGTCTGGACACGAGTGTGAAAGGCCATCTGAAAAGTCCATGGTTTCAGGGCATCAACCCGAGAGAGATTTCCTGCAAGCAGAGACAGAAGCCACAGAATCAAGTACAATTCAGATGGGCTGCAGCTGTCACTGCTTTCACACTTGTGACCATCACTGTGCAGCTGCAGCCTCTGCTGCCCCCACTGCCACTGTCCCACAAAGCTCATGCTGAGATGAGCTACGCAGAGACAGACAAAGCTGCAGGGAGAGGTGGGGGAAGAAAGGAGAGGAAGGAGGGAACCCACATGTTGAACTTGCCTTAGAAGTCAAATTTCTTCTCCATGAGATGCAGGACATTCCTTTCCTTTCGGATTTTATGTATGTTTGATTGCACTAAATTCATCTGAGTGCTTCTGTGACACAGGAATCAAAAGCACTGAGAGTTTGCTGTAGCTGTTGAGTCATGGGCGCAGACTGATCAAATCCACCGCTTGTTTTTCTTCCTATTACATGAAAGCAGAGTTCAATAAAGTTCAGATCGGAACTAAGACCTACTTTGTGATGTCTTGACAAACCTTTCCTGATACATTTATCACATATTAGTCAGAAAGAAAGAAGCACAAAGGGACCCTGTCAGCTTGTTATTTATG
Source organism: Callaeas wilsoni (assembly GCA_013398955.1). Lineage (NCBI taxonomy): Eukaryota > Metazoa > Chordata > Aves > Passeriformes > Callaeidae > Callaeas > Callaeas wilsoni. The sequence goes on along the minus strand of VWPU01004377.1, from coordinate 43,531 downwards.
GTTTTTAAATGAAATAGTGAAAGGAACAAGCAACTAAGTGTGATTCCTTTCTCTAGATTGCAGTATCATAGATTAATAGCTCTACGAACAGATTTGCAAGTAGCACCATCATGCTAGTCAAGATATTAAAAAAGTTTATGAGCAGTTGCTTAGGAAAAACAAGATAAAGCCTATGGAAATCTGATACTGGTCAATGGTGCATTTATTCAAAACATAATACTCACTTCAAGTTCCCATAAATCCTTTGCAAATGAAACTTCCATTGTGATCACTGTTCCAGATCTAAATGATTTATTTTTTTCCTTTGGTAGACATAAGATAGATCTCAGAAAGCACAAGTTATGTACCTACTGATACGGAGTTAATCATGCATCCATGAGATAATAAATACCCAATTCAAATAAGAAGATCTTTCAAGGAAGGACTATCTTCACAAGACACTTTTTAAAAATTTATTTGTGGATTAACTTGGATGAAAAAATCTTACATTTCTGTGTGATTTGTTTCAAAATCCAGGGCTTCCACAGTTCAAAACTGTGGAAGTTCTTGGGAGCAAATCAGACATTGGATTGCATGCCATTTCAAAATTGAGCTCTTAGCAATATTTAGAATCATAGAATGCTTTGGGTTGGAAACGGCCACACAGATCATCTCGTTCCAACCCCCCTGATGTGGCATGGACACCTTCCACTACACCAGGTTGCTCCAAGCCCCATCCAATCTGACCTTCCATGGATGGGGCAGCCACAGCTTCTCTGGGCAACCTGTGCCAGGGCCTCACCACCTTCATACTACAGAATTTCTTTCTAATATCCAATCTAACCCTGCCCTCTCTCAGTGTGCAGCTATTCCCCCTTGTCCTATTTCTCCATGCCCTCGTAAAAAATCCCTCTCCAGCTCTCTTGTAGCCCCTTTAGTCAATGAAAGGCTGCTGGAAGGTCCCCCCACCAAGAGCCTTCCCTTCTCCAGGCTGAACAACCCCAGTTCTCAGCCTGTCTTCACAGGAGGGGTGCTCCAGCCCTCTGAGCACCTTTATGGCCTCCTCTGGACTCGATCCAGCAGGTCTGTGCCCTTTTCTTGTTGGGGACCCCAGAGCTGGATGAGGCAGTGCTCCAGGTGGGTCTCAGCAGAGCAGCGCAGAGCAGAGCAGAGCAGAGCAGAGCAGAGCAGAG
>VWPU01004377.1:0-42158 GCA_013398955.1 Callaeas wilsoni | reverse complement strand
GCGGCCCTGCTGAGCTCCATGAGGTTCTCCCGAGCCTCTCCAGCCCGTCAGTGTCCCTCTGGATGGATCCCTTCCCTCCACTGCAGCACGCGGCTTGGCGTTGTCAGTAAACCTGCTGAGGGTCCCCTCCATCCCACTGTCCATGTCACTGACAGAGATGCTGAACTGTGCTGATCCCAATTTCTCTCAGTTTCACCCTGAGCAGCAGCAGCCTTTGCAGTTTCTATGTGCTTTTGAGGAAATGGGTCCTATTGCTCTGAGAAGCTGCCTAAAAACAAGGAATGTACTGAAAGGCCAAGAAGAAGAAACCTACCAGGAAAGCAGCCTGTCAACCCATTTTTCTGACTTCATGGTCTGAGCTCCCCAGTTTACAGAACCATGTGGTCTTCACCACCTCTGGGTTTTTGAATGCTTGTTTCCTAAATGCTCAAACCCAAACGGACTCTCAGTTATAAACTTACTTTCAGAACCTCTGGGCAGAAGTAAAGATAAGTTCAGCAAATTGGTTGGATATGAGCTAAAAACACACTTAATTTTTCATCCGATAAACTTCTCTCAGAGGAACTACTGGAGTCAGCTTTAGCCAGACACCAGATCTATAATGCAATAATTCTATGATTGGGTAACTTGAACACCCCATAATAGCTACATCAGCTTTATCACAGAATGAAAGTTCTCGAATCAGTTGGATAAGTTCTCTGGCCAAATAAGGATTTCAGAGTATTTAACACTTGCAATATGCTCCACTCCAACACTGTGTATCAGGAATATCAATCCAGATATTGTAAAGGGTCGGGCTCAGAGTTCTGAGGACACACACAAAGGCATTTGCAATTGCCACCTAATGCATCTTCAGAGACTGTGTCACTTTGGACAGCTCAATCCAACCTCGCACTCTCCTGCCCTTCGCATCAAAGAACCAGGATCAACCCCACAGCCTCAGAGGAGGTAGATTTGCATGCACAAGCTCAGAGGAGGTCGATTTTCTTCAACATCTGTGATATTATTTAGCAAGCCTAACTAAAAGAGAAGACAGAGGCCAGCCAGCACTCAAGAGATGCTCTGGTCTGCCCAGCAAATCCAGGGAATCCAAGGAACCTCAAACACAGTTAAAAGAGGGAAGCACTGTCCACTCCTGGATGCCACGTTATTAGGTGACTAAGAGCTGTGCACTGTGAGGTTCTGAACAGTCTTGTACAACTTTTCCCAAATCACAGAAGTCCCCTGGGAAACCTCAGTAATCAAAAAAGATCTCGCGGTCAGGAAGCTTTTCTTCATCCAGCCGATTTTATTTCCCCTTCATCATTCCATCTATTACTCATTACATCCTCCTGCCAAACTCGACATAATTCTTCTGTCTCTCTCTCATGCTTCCATATTTCAGTTGCATATGGACCATTATATTCTTTCAGCCAAGCTTTTCCTACCCCTTATTCAGGCTGCACATATTTAGTCCTTCCCATTTTTCCCGATGTGCTCCTAACAGCACCTCTGCTGAGTAGAAGCACTCCAAATTGAACAGATATTCTACAAACAATTGTATTTGGCAATCTCTAAATGCAGAGACACGCAAACCAATGATTAAATCACCTTGAAAAACTGAGTGAGAGTTCAAAGCCATAAAATTGTCAAATCGGGACAGGGAACTTTGGATGACACCGAAAGATCAACTTCACAGGAAGCCCTCAAGTAATGATGTATTTTTAAAAAAGCCCAAGTTTCCTCTATGGTCCTTGTCTCAAGGAATGTGTTGTTAGGTACATATCTTCAGTGATTTTTATGTACAAAATATTTTAGAAGTGTTCTGCCACTGTGACATCAGGCAGATACTGGCAAGTGCATACTACCCTTCAAGTCTTACAATATATTCTTGAGCTACAACATAATTATTGTTCCAAGATGTATACTGAAGTTCATGTAAAGGCAACTTTTTACCCAATTAAATCACTTACTGTTGAGCAACTCGTGCTTCAGACATTAGAACATCCCTGTGATACACAGTTACAATAATTTGCTCCTATCATCATATCCTGCTCAAAGATGCAGCTTCCACAGCCTTTCCCTGCTAGAAACTGCTAGAATGTGGGTTTTATCCATAAACAAGGCAAGGTCATTCCACAAACCAGAGCATTTTGCAAATCATGCTTTGTCTACATAACTTACAATTTTATAAGCTTAGTTTGAAAGACTTCAAGTTTAGTCATCTGAAGACGATGAATATGGTAATTTATCTCTTTGAAACCTGGGAGCACTATATATTTGGAATTGGGTTTACATCCAGTTAGCAAGTGAAACTATCTAGATAGCCATTCATGAGCTTTATGATGAGACATGGATAATGGGGTGTGTTTGTGTAAGGTCCCTTTGGGATCGCTGGAAGTTTCACCACGCCTGGGAGAAGGGCGATGGCTGCAGCATTGAGACAGCTGCTGTGTGACTTGTGGGAGGTCTTAGCATCTGAGCAAGAGACATCTGGGCATCTTTCAAAATGAGAAGAGCAACTGGCAGATTTAAAGGATCATGAATACCCAACAGGAGGAGACATCCCAGTGAAGCACCTGCATCTACCTGCTAAGCCTGGAGCTCTGTGGAGCACAAATGGCACAAAATGTGCACTTCCCAAGCCAAGCCCAAATATTCTTGCTAGAATTACATTTTTTGCCGGATGGTTTCTGTATTTTCATAGAGCTACTCTTTCCCTCTTTCCTCAGCTTCTGTGCTTGTTCTCCTCCCCCACGAATGCATTCTTGTCATAAAAAAGAAGGATGCACACCACTCCAGCCTTTCCTAGGTAACTGAAAGGAGCTGCACAGCACAGAACATTTGCCAATCATTTTTACTCCAAAGACACAAGGTGGTCTGATTCCCTGGCATGCATTGGCCAGGAAAAAAGGGGGTGAAGAGAGTCTTAGCCCTCCTACCCTCACCATGGGCTGCAGCAGCACATGGCTCTGCCTCACCTCCTGCAGGACTCTCAGCTGTTCTCTGACTTCTCCCACTGTGAACTGGGGTCACGTTCCCTCCTGACTGTGGCCAGAAAAAAATAGATGGCACAAGGTATGCAAGGTATCAGGCCTGTGACGGCTGACAAATCTCTAAGTACTTCTGTGGATTATGTTGGAAGCGTATTCCTGGAGATACTGTTCGTGTTTATAAAGTCTTCTGGGGTGAACATTGCTCAATGGAAAAGCAGCGCAGAAAGTTAACAAAAGCTACGCTGCAAAAGGCAAAAAAGTAACTCTCCCACAGGAACTGAAAGGCATTTCATACATGTCCAATGAGACATTAAAAATAATTATGTGGAAGAGTAATAGCTCCCTTGGTTGTTTTAATATATTTTTGTCTACAAACAAGAAACGTTCTCTAAACTGCTGCCTTGGCTTGGCTTGAAAGGTCTCTCAAACAAAAGCCCTTCAAGTGACCCTTAGATTATTAAAGCTCAGTAACAATGAATGTGGATCTCAGTTCAAACAAAGACTGGAAAAATAAAAAGACAGCAGTTTTGGGCTTGGAAATGAGTGTGCCTCACTAAACTGGAAACACATAGACTGTATTTCTATGATCAATAGTCATCCCTCCGCTGAACAAACCCGAAACCTTTTGTCTAAAGATTTCAACACCGGGTTTCTCTAAAACAGTAACTGCAGATAATCTCACTTATAGAACAAATGGAAGGGTTGGATCCCATGTCTGAATTTAAACTTCTCAGAACTCATTCAGAGAGCACTTCAGAATAACAAAGGATTTTTTAAAATTCTATTCTTAATGATTTTTTTCCTCCAAAACTTGCTGAAATATCATTAGGATCATCAGAAACATTCATGGTGAAAAAAAATGCCAGCAACGCCAAATTACAAAGCTTAAACACTTTGATCTGTGTCTCCCATGAGAAAGATACAAAGGTTGAGATGTTCAATGACAGACATTAATGTCAAATGCTAAAGCAGGAAAAGCAAACATAGGAGTGGGGAGAGATATACAGGCCCCATAGAATATCTTGTTTTGAAAGTCATATGTCATTTAAATGGCCCTTATAACTGAAGAAGTTAATTAAAAATATATTTTTGTGTAGTTTGCTGGCAGAACATACACGGCTGCCAATTGTTAGAGTCAGTTTTGCCCTCATCAGCTGGAGGCACAATGTTCATGTACCCCCTTCGTTGCTGTGAGCACCAGTGGCTGTGCACAGCACTCCCTCCAAGCATAGCCCAAAAAGCATGTTGTCAAAGCAAGTGGGACAAAATGTCAAAACCATCTCAGTTTCATCTCCTTTGCATCTACCCAACTCGCTCTTGCAGCCAGCAGAAGAACTGGAGAAGCAGGGATTGTAGCTATAGCTGGAAGAAGGGGACAATCTCCCTACGGGACAGGGGTCCTCTGTCCAGCCCACCAGGAGCTTAGCAGCACGTCACCAGCTGCTCTGGCTTTCCATGTGTGCCCTGGTCTTTACTGTCCCAATACAGATCTTTATTCTGCTCTCACTCTCTTTCCTTCAGAAGCAGCAGCCGAGCTCTCTCCCATCTCCGTGCCTCACCTATCACAATTTTATTGGGAGCTCCATCTGCTGTTATCAACTCAGTGGCATCCAGCAGACACAAACGTTTAGCCATGGCTTAGCTGGGGACACCAGGACGTACGAAAACTCTCTGATGTTTTCATTGTGTAAGTTCAGCACCACTGGGAGAAACCGTAGAGCTGAGCGGGTGGATAAAAACACAACACATTTTCCCTAAACCAACACCCTCTGTACATTAACAGGGGCATGTAAGGGATGTGCAGCAGTGGTTCCATGGCCAAACTTTGTCTCTTCTCTGTCAAATTTCGGAACAGAAAATGCAAATGGGCTTGATACTTGTAAGAGAGAAAATACAAACAAAACTGTGTGTCTACTTTAAGAGCTTGTAAGCCGTAAGATCGCTTCTCTACACGGGGATGCTTAATGACTGGAACTGGATTAGAAACCCTTGCTGACCAAAGCTTTCTGTTCAGCCTATTTCTATTCAGAGCAGTAAATTAGCTACCTTTGTGCTATGCCTGATTCCTGCCCAGGGGGTTAGGGAGATGTTTGTTCTGCGTAACCACGGCGACAAAGTTGGCAATTAGCATCAAGTTTGGCTGTTGCCCTGAGCAGGATTTACCCTGTGAACTTCATTTACCAGACACCAAGCAGCCAGCAGTGTGACAATGATGCATTTAATACAGTCAAGATTTGAATACAGTAAAAATAAAAGACACTATGACCTACCAATCCACATTTATATTTCCTTCTTAGCTGCCTCAATAATCATCTCTTTGCTCTCGCATGGCAAAGATTAATGCACTAAAGCTCACCTGCAGCATGGAGTGATCACACCGTTCTCTCACAGTATAACTTTTTTTGGTACACTTACACAACACATTAAATAAAATACAGGACAAAAACTAAATATATACGCAGCGGAAAAATGCTTTTGAATGAGATCTGGAAATGAATACAGAGGAAAAGACAAAATAGAGTTTACTGAATAGATTAATAGTTGATAGTGCCATCACTGATGGTTTTCAAAGCACTGACTTACTCTGTGAGAATTCACAATCCTTAAACGCAAGAACCTTCACTCTGTTCTGTGTTTATATAGTGTTTAGAACAGTATGGAACTGGTCTGGCAGCAGGGTTCCGAGGTGCTTCAGTGATACGAATAAAGAACAGCAGCAGATGAAAACTGATTATTAGAAAATATCAAAAGCTTATCTTAACTCCTGGTACTATGAAATTAGGGCCTGGATTCCAACACAACTCTGAGTTACCGATCAATTTTGCCACTTGCATCCTTTTTATAGTTTGCACAACTCTTCTGACTCTAAAGTTAGATAGATTACGATAGCATTGATGGCCCTCTGAGGTTATCTTTTTATTATTGTTCTTTCTATAACACAGCACAGAGCTCCTTGGTCAGAAAATAAACCCTGATTATGTTGTGTCTCTGTACTTAATGCCCTGCAGTGCAGTACAAAATGCTGGTCATAACTGTAGAATGGAAAGGAAAAGGAAGATAAACATTTGAAATTAAATGGCTCTAGTGAATGAGATATGAATTTAAGAGCCATCTTTGGGTTTTTTTCATGAGGATGAGCAATCCATTAACACTGAGGGCTGCTATGCTCACAAAGAGGTAAACTAAATACCTTTATCATTAAATATGATATGGTAATATGTGCCAAAAGACTCTATCCCAGTATTCATTTCTGTCTGTCCAAACAGAGTGAATGCCTGTTCAAGGAAATGGCAAACTCATAATTTCAAAAGGCTACACTTTATTCATTTCCTTATAATTTTTGATCTTCTGTATTAAGTAAAGCTGAAACACCTGAAACCACGCTAAGGTGAGCAGAAAAAATACCTTTGGACTAATATCATAACCTTTTAAGAAGAAGGTGTGCTCAAAGACATGGTGTATTTCTCCCATAAAGACAGCAATGTTTGGGTGATGCATCAAATGCAGAGGAAAAGAAGAGGGATATAAAATAAATAGCATCATGACAGCAAAAATTATATGAAGCCAACATAAACTAAGCAGGACTAGCTGTGCCATGCTTTGTTTATAAAGTATGTAAAGAAATAAACCCACTGCTATTTAAAAAAAAAAAATAGGCATAAACTGACAGAAGAGTGCTAACATGCTTACAGTATCATTTAATACACATATTTAGTTTCATCCAAGCAGTTAACAAGTCTTGGAAAACAAAGCAAAAATACTTTATCTTGATTCAGGCAAAGAATTTGAAGGCAGGTTCCCCTAGGAAATGAGGCTTATGTGATTGCACTGCCAGTCCATCTGTCTCTCAAATAACTTCTCAACCTCAGACCTGCTTCAGCCAAATTCTGTACAGACATGACATTCCCAGCAAAGCTGAGTGAGCACAAAGTTCAAGGAGCTGGCAGCTCAGTAGAAACAAAGGGACCTACACCGGTGCCCCCACCAAAGAAGCTCTGCCGAGTGAGCTCAGCAGTTCTCTGCAGTTTGCTCCCCCTGGGCAGTTCCTCCTCAGAGCAAGCTGCAATCCGTGCTGCCATTGCCCAGCTGTTATCTGGGGAGAAGTAAGGGAAGGGAAGGTAGCTGGAGGGGAGGGAGTCACCGGGGACAGCGAGGGAGCAGGGGTTGAGGGGTAGGCAAAGAGCTGGGAGGCAAGGATTCATAACCAGGCAGCTAGGATTCATTAGTTCCACTGCCACAGAACAGCTTGTTTCTCAGTATTACAGTTCAGCCAAGAAATCACTAAAAGGAGGTATTTGCACAGCTCAGTTGATACAGCATTTTCAAAACCTTTATTTGCTGGCATTTTGGATCCTGTCTCCACCCTTGGAGGCTTGTGCAGGGAGAAGATTTGATCAATCCTCAGCAAGCTGTACTAAACATTTACATGCATGGGGGAAGGAAATGATGCATAATGACATCAATCTAGAGGTGCAAACATCAGGTTGCTTAAAATATGCCCGAGGAGAACTTGTATCCTTCCAAAGGGGGATATTTTCTGTTTCTTTTCAACTGCACCATTGTCTCCTACATTTTATTCTGCTTGGGAATAGTAGAAGGTGTGAGTAAGGACAGAGTTTACTAAATGTTGAATTAGTCGGGATTGATTTAACCATTTAGGCTTTTACTTGGGCTTAGGGAAATCTGCTGAACTTTGAAGAAGTTGTTTGATGCCATTTTTTCTAAGCAGGATGTAAACCAATTCTCCTCGTTTTCCTATAAAGGACCCTATAAAAGGGCTATTTAAAAAATACACAAAAGGACACCACAAAAGAAAAAGACCAGTTGACAGAAACCACCCCAGATAAATGTATTTGTGAGCTATATATCAATTCCTTGCTCTGTCAGAAGCTGACTAGATGATATAAAAGTACCCAGGTCACTCTAGAATACAAAGTCTTACAAGGACAATTTCCCAGTTTTTCCCATGTGACAAGAACTGTGACACCAGCTCCATTTTTATGGTAGCCTTTGTTCCTGAATGTCATTAAGCTTGAGTGATATCCAAAATCAGCTTCAGTTTTGCTCCAGGTAGGGCAGAGACCCAGCCATTAACAGGAGGCTTGACAAGGACAGAAGCAGAATTATCAAAATTATGAATTCTAGGGTCTTTCCGATCAGTAGCTGTCACTTAAGGCTCCAGCTGTTATTTCTTTTTAAAAACCATCCCTAAAGGAGTGGTACAAACTCTTGGAAAGCCTTTTCTGCTTACAATTTTTTTTTTTAAAGTGGAGAAATTTAACTCCTCCATGGTTTGCTCCCAATACCAGGAGTGGCTGAGGTTCCCAAAGAGCAAGCTCAATACCTAGGGGAGGGAGAAGTTTGGACCATTCTCCAGTGCCTTCCCAGCTACAGGGTGGGACTAGAAACAGCTGGAGCTAAATCTTCCTGATAAATTTTCACCTCCCAGTGGCTGTGTTTGTCTAAACCATCTGAAGGTATCTCCTACAGCTTGTCCTGAAGACCTGGCCCTGAGTTACCATGTGGCTTCCAGTGGACCTCTGGTGGTTCCTTCTCAATTGCAGTTGAGATGTGGGAACAGAAGAGAATGAAAAATACTGGTATGTGCCCAGTTCTCTCTCAGAATAAGTGGCCAGAGCATGTTGTTTGCAGAGAGGAAAAGGGTCTTGATCATTCAGTTCAGATGTAACATGCAGCACCCTCATACACAGAAAAGCAGCAGAATTTTCCCATGAGCAGTTTTATCACTTGGGTTTTGGTGTTCTGCAGAGCTAAGAGGAAAGATCAGCTGCAGGAGCCAGAAAGGACCATGCCAACTCCCTCATGGAGCTGACCTGGAGGTCTCACAGTGCAGCCAAAAGGCTTTGCTGAAGAGAAGCAGAGTTGTTTCAGGAGTGTGGAGGTGTGCAAAGAGGTCGGGGGAAGTTAAAGAGGGTTGTGGGAGATGGCTGTACTCACCCTCCTGCCATCATCTCCTGTCCAGAGTATGCCAGACATATCTCTGTTCTCCAGGTGCCACCCAATGGGTGGTGTAAGGAAAAAAGATAAATGCATAAGCTGCTAATGGTGAGGAGGAATGACCTTTCACACCAGAGAATGCACAGCTGCTTTGTTGGTGGTCAAAGCTGGATGCAATTCTTTCCCGTTGCTGGCCTTCCATCTGAACTGAGATATTCACAGAGCTATAATTGAACATGGGAGAGCTGTAGGCCCAAGAAGGCTCAGACCGTTTTCTACTGTCTCCATTCATCTGGTGCTTGTGTTCTTGGATTTCCTGTAGTCCAGACAAGGACTCTGACAGGGCTAAACATCTCCACAGCCAGCAAACAGATTTAGAGTATATCAGTGACTTGTATATCAGTGTCTCATATAATGCAGCACTGACTTCCCATATGTTCAAAATAGATACAAGAAGAGACACCAGCTATGAAAATGCCCCATATAAGCTAAAGAATCCCTTGTTTTGGAGGCAAGCAGTATTACACAGGGTGTGCTTCAGCAGCACACCTACCTCTGTGCAGCAGCACCTAGGGCTGCCTGAAAGAAAAAGGGGGATTACAAGGCATTTGAAACATTACTTTTTTTCTGCTGAGCAAGGCTTGCATGAATCCTGACTCAGAATAGCTCACAACTGAAGTGCATTTAACATTTACCTTCTCTTCAGCACACGACAAGAAGTGAAATTTTGCTGTGCTTCACAAAGGGAATGTTGCCATGGCTCTCTGCAGAGCAACTGTAACCAAAAGGCCCCAAAAACCAAATTGGTTCTGACACAAATCCTTCCGTGAATCTGCCACTGGCCTTCAGCACCTTGGTTTTCCTACTGATGCAAATCAGGATGTGAGTGACAGTGCTGGGAGCAGCATACAGCAAAGCAGAGATCATCCTGCAGCTCTCTGGATCTTCTGTGGTAGCATCAGGTAACTTCCTTAGAAATAAAGCTTTAATTGAACTTGAGTGACTAATATGTTCAAACCAGAAACATTCCTGTGGGTTTTAAAAATTTAATTATATTTCATCCCCAAATTTTCCTAGTGCTACTCATTGAAAATACACAGCTGCACTGGTGAAGCTGTCAGTGAAAGGAAGCAAGAGGTTTTGGCAGCTGCACAGAGGGGAAGAGGTGAGGCCCCGGACTCATGAGAAGGCGTTGGAGACAGTTTAGGCTTGGGGATCTCTGGAGTCTGATGACATTTTTGGCGATCTGAAGAAAACTCATTTCATCCCCACCCTTTTGTGAATAAGGCAGAGGTGAGCAGGTTACCAGGCAGCAGGTCTTGGTCCCAGCTCTTGCAGCGACACATTGTATGGCCACAGTCAAAGTGTGCTTGCTTCCCTCCTTCATCTGCGGGATGGAGGATGTGCGCTTTCCAACATGAACATCCAGACCTGAGGCAGTCTGGGAGGAGAATTCTTAGCTCTAGGAAACAGATGCGTTTGAGCCCAAAAGTGCTCAAAGTACGTGCTGATGTTTCCAGCACAGATTTCAGCTCAGGAGCATCGCACACACAATTCTGAGCAAGAGGACCTTCTCAGGAAAGAACATGTTCACCCATGAAAGTCACTCTGAAAGAGCTGCACTGAGCAAAAGAACAGCCTTCCTGGTATTTGTTTTCCTTTGCACACCACAGAAATATATTTTCTCTCTGTCTGAAGCACCTTCTCCTACATTTGTACAGCCCCCGTCACTGAAGAGGGAGTCTGCAGTGTAGCTCCAAGGCACTGGCACAGAATAAAACAGAAATAATAATTATGTAGGCAACTTATTTTCAACCTATATTGTAGTAATTTAAAATGTAACAGAGAAGAATAAAACCCCAAAGACATACCAATATTCCAATAAATACTTGGGATTGTAAAGTACCATAGAGGAAAAATAAATCGCCACCTTCAGATCAAGTCTGCCTGAATAAAACAGGACTTTCCTGTGCAAGAGATGCTATTTCAGTGGGTAAAAAGTGTTATACAAGTATTGATTAGTATTGATTCCTACTGCTGTTGTTTGAGCTGCCTACACTAAGTATGGTAGAAATATCTCCTTCCCAGCCATGCAGTACAGCAAGACACTTTTAACATAGCAAGGACAGCTTTCAAAGCCTAACTTTTAAGGGGTTCAATACCAAAGTCACAGAGTATTACACCTTCACTGCCAATAGTATCAGCCTGGCAGAGAACCGTAGTTGATCTATTTTATTCCTGAACTAGGCTTAATTTTAAACATGTGAACAATGTATATTCATAGAGTTCCCCTTATTCAGAGCTTCTTTCCCACGACTTCACTGCAGTAAAGCCTTAGTGGTGCTGCCTCTGAAGCGCTCTGCCTCACGCACACCTCACACACGCTGACGAACTGGTGATGCCTAAGGTGCTGTTAATCAGGACCTGCTTCTTCAGAGGACACGAAGGAAAAGTAGCCCATGTGCACCCTCTGACACCGTGTAAAGCCCTCCTGCCCGTTCTGCAGCACTGGCCCCTCCAGCTCTCCTTGATGTGGTAATGCAATAGCAGACCAAAAAGAAACGTGCAACTCCCGGCAGCGTACACCAATGAGGGAACCAAATTAGGTTTATCAAAGAAAAATGTGACTCTGACCCATCTTTGGAACCAAATCAAAGAGTATCTAATGGCAGCAGTAGGTGTCCAAGAAGAAAACAAAGCTAAACTAGTTTAAAATAGATCCAAAGAAGAATACATGGGGGTTTTTTTGTTGTGGTCATTGCCAGCCAGATTATGATTGGTTACAAATGTTAAGGGCCCTTGAGTTGCTTGAGTCCTTAATCCATCAAATTGGTCATCACTGTGTGCCAAGCAATGACCTCAGTCAAAAGCCATAAATCACTGCTCAGTTAGAGAACCAAGCCTGCAAGCTCCCTCAAATATCACTTCCCTCAGCACTTGTGCATGGGGAAGGCAGGCTGCCCAGGGCTTGGGATTAGCTGATTTACGTGGAGGAAGACAAAATAGCCCTCAACTCTGAGTACCAAATTTTCCGTTAACAGAAGCTGGCATAGAGCAGATTGAATAAAAAAAGGCAATAAAAGCCAGAGTTTGCTTTGCACGTGGGTTAAGAGCTGAAAGAGCTGCTTCCTTACAGTGTGGTCCCAGTAAAAGATTTAAAGCAGCATGTAAGAAGTTTTATCAGAATTTGTACCTACTACCCCTCAAATCCCCTAATTGCTAATCCTCTTCAGGGCACTGCCAGCCACCTTGCAGTTACTGCACTTGGTAAAGAGAGCCAAAGACATGTGCTGTTCATCAATATCATTGTAAATCCTCAGAAAGTTCACTCTCCATTCTGAAGCAGAAGAATCTCTAGCTGTGTTCTATTTGGCATCAATACCAAAGACAATGAAGCCTTTTTTCAAGTATGAAAGTTAGTCCATCTTTACGTGTATAAAACCGGTGTTCGACTACAAAGCTTTCTGCAGTAGGATCAGTATGATCAAAGTGACCTTAAAAAAGCCTGTTGTTATAAGGATTTTCAGGATACAGGAGAATGTAGGGGGAGGAGGGAGAAAGGAATATTTCAAACAGTAAGAGAATAAGTGTGGTTACATTTTTCATCACTGAGAACTTTACAGCAAACTGTGTTTCCTGTGGTAGGACGGCTTTCATGAAGCCTTTCACTGTCTCTATTCCAGTGATTTCTAGTCTTTTTTCAAATACTTATCTGCTTGTGTTTCCATACATATGTCTATGAGGTACATATAAGAGACAGTAAGTAACAACATTATAGGTTAGAGTGAAAATACACACTGAGGTGCTGTACCGTTAAATGCAAATATTTCCAAGGCAGTTTGTAGCTGAAGATTGTGTCCACATTAATAATACCCTCCAAAAAGTTTTAATCTCACAAGCCTTCTGCACATCCCAAATTAGGCTGTAGCAATTACAGCAGAGGCCACTCGTATTATTCATTCAAATTTAAATACAAGGGTCGATCTTTGCAGGAACAGACCGTATTTTGGCAATGAAATCTTACCTCTCACAGTCCAAAGCAGTATGTTAAATGACAATTCGTCAGAATTAAAAGCATTGGCAAATTAAGTGTTTTGGGCTTTCATACAATCTTATTTTTAAATGCTTCTGGCAGCTAACTCCATCTTTAAAATTCCATTACAATTATGTGGAACTGCCTTCTATGCTGAAAGGACATAAAGCAATGAGAATAGATTTACCTCCTTTCTGTTTCCGTTTCAAGAACTCCTGAGGAATAAAACCTGACACAGTGGGGATGAAGTGACTTGGCTTTCACGGCAGGATTACACAAACCACAGGAGGACAGAACCACTCTACCCACTACAGTCCTCCAGACCTTGAGACCCTGGCTCCAGGAAAGGGAATTCCAGGGGACTCTTGCCCCTGTGCCAAACCTAGTCGTGACTGCACCCTCCTGTTGCAAAAGGCATTGTGACTGGAAACAGCTTTTTATCACAGGCTTTTCTCCATACACCTGCCCCACCAGCTCTTTTTCAAACTTGTGTGCCTCCTGACATTTAGGAAACCGAGAAGTGCAGTCCCGCTGTGTGCGGGAATCATTGCCTAAAGTAATCCAGTGCCCCAAGATTCACAGGGGAGCTGCAGTCAGCAACATGCTGGACATCCACTGCCTGCAGAAAGCCTGAGGTCTGACCCCAGAAGCTCAACAGAGAAAGCATTTTAGAATATACAACTGCCAGTGCAACATGGTGTCTTTTTTGGCAGAGAAGATAAAAATAGCAAAGAAACGACAGCTCTGTTCTTTTTATGAAAGTCTGGCAATTTTCCAGCAGAGACTTAAGTACTTTTTGTACTTCGGGGGGAAAAAAAGGTGATGGGATGTGGTCCAAGACTGGTCATAGGAACCTGAGAAATATGGAATAAGAGGCTGGGCTGAAGCAGCCAAAGTGGTACCACCAGCTGCAGCCCCATTAATTAATGCTCTGCGGTATGTAGCTGTAAGAATGACCCTGATAATTGCTGAATAAGAGCAGATAACTTTTACAGAAGAGCTCTGCTTTTCTTGCTGTGGTGTACTTACCCAAGGAGTACCTTGCACATTTCTCCCGTCTCACAGGGCAGTAAATTAGTTCTAATTGCAAAGGTATGTAGGAAAAGCTATGCTCAGCCTTCTGCAGCATTTGAAGATTTATTTTACAGTTTTAATTTTTCTCTGGATGCCTAAAACTGGGGGGAGAGGGACATGAAAGAAAATGCAGATTTTACAGATCTGTAAAATTAGCTCAGTTTAGGCAAATAAGTGTTTCTCTGCAACTCAAACAATGTAACTGAAAACTGCAGCTCTGTGGATGACAGCACAGTGCACTAGAAGAGAGATTTCTTTTTTTTTTTTTGCAGTTCTTTTAGTTTGAAAAGAATGGCAACTTCATCTGCTTAAAGGGGAAACTACGACAGTACAATACATTATTTTTAACACACCCTGACTCGAGTTTTATGAATAATTTCGAAAAAAAATTACCGATAGTGGATACAGAGCAAAATTCTACGGCTCCACTGACAGCACTGACTCGTGCAAACAGCAGCAACTGCCTGAACTCGAGCTGCCACAGCCACTGGGTGCAATCTTCCAGCAGGAAGAGCTCAGGATTTCAGAATCTTGTGCTGTGCCTTTAGTGTCTGTGGCGCTCAGTCAGGCTCTAAAACCTCTTTTACAAATATTTTCTTTGTCCTTTTTGTTGTTGCTGTCCCCCTGTCCCTGCTACAGGCAAGCCTCCACACTCCAAAATCCATCAGGGAACAGCAGCTCCTCGCTCCTTCCAGAGCCAGATCCTTCTGGGAGCTGTGAACTTGACAAACAGCCTGAGGACTTTATCTCGAAAAAAAGCTGTTGGGTTGATCCAAGGAGACAATGTTTATCTCAGACTGCAGAATACAACTTGCACGTCCTGTGCAGAGGGAGGACACTTAACACGCGTTGCTTTTAGCAGTGAGCTCCCTGTTGCTGTCAGGGATCTGACACACAGGGGAAATGCTGTTTTCTTGTTTCTCAGGAAGTGCCAGAAAGGAACCACGTCCTCTGACCAAACCCCAGCACCTACACTCATGACAAAAGAGATGGAGTCTTGCAAATGAAACCCACCAACAAAAAGTAGCCACACAACTCAAGACCAAACAAAAGAAGAAAAGACAGGAGAAGGTTTTTGGACTGGTTGGTTCTTCCGGGAGTGCAGCTGTGCATTCCAGCAGGCAGCAAGAATGTGGGTTTTTCCACTTCTGCTGATCACAAACTTTGCTACATTCTAGGCAAAAGCATTCATCCCCCATGTGCGTGGCTCAACTAGATAGCTTCACAGAATAACACTACTCCACATGAGAAAATGGAAATTAAACAAAGATTCTTTAAAAGGCTTCTAATGTCAGCCAGCATCATAGGGCAGAAAAACTAAGCCATTGTTAGGAACAGATATTTCTTTTTCTGGCTGTGTAAGCCTGAATATACTGGGCATATCTGACATGTAACTTGATGTTGTCTCAGGCTTTCTCCTCCCACAGCCAAGTGTAACAGGATCCAAAAGTTTTGCCAAATTTATCACATGCGGTTCCGTTGCTTGTAGCTCTTTATCCCAATTTAGTATGATCAGTAGTGATCAGCCAAAAAGCCTCCTCAAGTCCTCATGTTGCTGGGTATTTTTCTGTCTCTACAAAGAGTCACAAAGCGTTGACTTTTCTCGTGCCCCCAACTTTTGGCTGAAACCTGCTTGTGCTGTGGACAAGGGGATGCCAACAACAAAGGAACTTCTGAGGAAAACTCCCCCTGAGCTGCTACCAGTGGTGGTTGTTAGAGATGCAGCTAATCCTATAGCTAATAACTGAACTACTGCAAAGATCCTTGGAACTCATTCCTGCTGCCAAACAGCACAAAGCTTAAATAGCAGCGCTATCTGCCTCAAGTGTGCTGCACTGAAAACAGATCCTCCCCTTACCTTCTGACACCATAGAAAAAGAAGCCAAAAACCAAAAAAAAGAGCTTTTGAGGTAGCCAGCTTGTAAACGACCAGTGAGGGGAGAAGAGTCACAAGACAATGGGATCTTCAAAGCGTGTGGTTTGTTGAGTTCAAAAGTGAGTTCATCACTATGAAAATGCCCAATCTCCAACGGCATTTGATTCAAATCTTCATATTTTCTAACAATGTTCTAATGTGGAGACAGGCAAAAATTGTGATGAACGTCCTGACAGGACCATCATCTATTGATATTTGCTTAGAGCTCTATCTCCCCTCAGAGCAAGTGCCTACCTGCTGCACCAGTAGATGGCCCCTTAGCAGGACACATTTTAAAGTTAGAACTTTGTCATCTCTGAAAAGAAAGAGTGTTTCATCTTTTAAACATCTGCAAAACTCTCTTTGTACTTGTTCTGGCTCTCATTAATTCTAAGGGGAGTTGGAAAGAGCATTAGTAGAGCTTATAAAAATAACAAACAATGAGAAAGAACGGGATATAAAAATAAAATTCATTGCCTTCAAATCTGCCCCATTCTCTTTTTTACCTTTCAGTAATGATTACACGTGTCTTCTGCACATTCAAGCATCAGAAAAACATATAAACCATTTTTATGGCATAGAGCAAAAATTTATCTACGTATTTCAGCTTAGATCTGCAAGAATACACTTAAATTTTAGAAGTGGAGCGAGAAAACAAAGACGGTTTTATTCCACGCACAGCAATTACTCCAGCTGTCAGCACAAGGCACTTTTACTGCTAAAGCAAAAGTGCGAAGCATCAAGTGGATCCCACAAAAACAACAGAAGTTTTTTTTAGGTGACCACACCTTCTGTTCTGCAGGCCCTTAAGTTAGGTGTGAGTCAGAGCAAATTACCAAGCGGAATTAAAAGGAATGAAAATGTCATGCATTCAAGGGAGAAAACTGATTTTTTTCCTCAGCAGTGATGAGAACCAAAGTTAGCACTGAGTTTCAAAAACATTTTCAGATCTTCTGCAACTCTCCCACGCTTTGCTGTACAGAGGAATCCTGCTGCTAGTGTAGACAACAGGAGTTTTGCTATCAACGTCAGTGGAAGCCAGAACTGTACCCTCTTTTATTATGAAAGCCCACAAACCCAAAATTTAGCCCTTTGTGGTTTGTTTTCAACAACAAAGAGGGGTGTGAACACATGCTGTAAGGCAGTGAGTTTTTAAACTAGCTACTGATTATGCTAAACATTATGCAAACTGTGATCTCTCTCAGTCATGAAGGTATGCCTATTGCTGGAAATGCCAAACTGCAGGCAATTTATCAGTATAGGAACAGCAATACCAATTTAATCCTCACAGTTCCAAAAGTCTCATTTTCTTCAAAACAAAACACAAAGATAAAAGCTAAAATTAAAGTCTAAAGTGGATGGTAAAGGTGTTACTAAAAACTCTCTCCTGGATTCTTTTCCAGGTCACGCTGATGTAAATACTATATATTTCCAAAGTTTCTCTTGGCTTCCTCAGCATTCACACCTGAAAGGGAGTTAATCCTAGAACAACAGTATGAAATCTGTGTAAACAATTTAACCAGTACTTTTTGCAAAAATGTAGATTATACGTGTGATGTATAAAACCAGCAGATTACAGAAAGAAAAAATCCTCTAATTAAACTCTTTGTCATCCAAACTCAGGATGAATCCTTATAGCTCATCTCCCATAGAAGCATTGTATGTGAAATGGGGTAATGTATAAACAAAGTGCTTTATCTGGGGTATGACTGGAAGCTCCAGGATTGTAACGTCCTTTAAGATAACATTCCAAACCTATCCTTTTAAGTTTTCAGCCAAGAATTTGTTTTTATAATTTCTTTGCTCTTGGCAAAAGGAAACTGTACTTCAGGCTAAGTTCTCTCTCTCATTCGACGCCACTACCGCTCCCCCAGTTTTTGCCAAAGAAACAAAACAAGTGTTTTGAAACCCAAAACTACAGGGAACAGGCTATAGCTGTTCTGTGCCGTGGTTTCTTAATCATACTTACCATGAGATACCATAAGGCAGCTCATTAACCACACAAATGATAATACTGTTTGATCTACAGCTGGATCTCACCCTGCAGTTCCCACTCGGGTATCCCAGACACCACGAGCTGATCTGGGAGAAGGCAGCACTGGTGTGGAAAAGGCCTGGCTCCTACCCTAGGGCAAGTATGCTGAGGATTTAGTACTGCTGTAATTCTGCCACTGCAATATGTCTTGAAAACACAGCACTCCCCTGCCCTCACAAGGAACAGATTTAATCTACTTTTTCACTCCAAGACTGTGGGCTGTTTTGTCACAGACTGGTGCATGACACACTTTTAGGAATCCTAAAGGCTCAACTCGCTTCTGTCCCCCCAAAATCAGCTACAGGCCACTAAGAGCACCTCTTCTTCCCAGTAAACGCTCTCACAAACTGCACTATGTGATGAGGTCATTTATGGAGCATGACCATTAATAAAACCTCAGAAGGGAGATTTCAGGGAGTGTCTGCTTCTTTCTCTACCAGCTGCAGGGATTTTCCAATCACTTTGTACTGCCACAGCAATGCACTGAGACTCAGCTGTACTTCTCCAGGGGAAAAAAGCCACTGCGGGGTAAATATGAGCTAATGATGGGCAGCTTTGAAGAAATCTCAGTCTAAATTAATTACAAACAATATCACTCCGAATTGCACCGTGTAAAAGAAAAAACATGTTGCAATGATTTTCCCTGATAGCCACACCTACATCTGACACAAAGTAAATACTATATATCACCACAGAGGCTGAGTCCTCATTTCACTTTGTTGAGCAATAGCAGAGCGAGAATACATCACTGTAAAAAAACCCTTTTTTGGTTTAATTTCACATTAATTTAAGCACTCGCTGTTCACAAAACTGAATCACCTTTACAGAAGTCCTACAAGCTGAACAGAAATGTTCTCAGAAATGTTAAAAACACAAGCAGGGAACCGAACAGAAAGTTTTGAAGCAGATTTTAGGCGTGGAGAGGTAAGCGCAGAGCATGAGTGGAAGTGTGTGTGATTGTTGGTGTAAGCCTCATGCTGCTCCTCGTAGTCTCCTGATTGATGAAGCCAAGATCGTGCTCTGCTGAGAGTCAGCATTTGCTTTTTGCAGAAAGGATTGCTGTATTTTGTCTCCTGCCTTTGGGACGCTCAGGGGAAAAAACCCTTCAGTGCAGTAAGGACACCGCTTTTTTTTCCCCACCTTCATCCCTGAAAACCATTTGGAATTTTAGGAGAGGAACAAATGCCTTCCTTGAATAAAAAAAATTCCCTCTCAAACAAGGAAAAGAAAGGAACATATTACCCACCTGAGACTGAGAGTTAAAGAGAGTTTTACCTTTATCCCCCCAACAAACGAAAACTGAGACAAAGGGAGAGCTTGTCCCGGAGTACTCACTCTGGGAGCCTCTGAGGCGGCAGGGAGAACCAGAGACAGGTTCATGACCGCCTGGATCCCTCCCCTGCTCCAGCTAATTCAGAGAAGTGTTCAAATTCACAGCCCTTGCTGAGCCTTCCACCACCAGATTTACAGCGTCTGCAGATGCTGCTGTTATTATATTGCTCCTGCTGCCATCCCAGTGCAGGCATGTTTTGAACGCTCCTTTCCCCCGTCAAAAAGCTGAATTTTGGTCTCTTAGTCTCTAAATTCAAAAGCCTTCCTCAGAGCTCTAGCAATTTCACCTGGTATCAGCAGTGATAGCAGCAGCCCAGGAGTTGAAGCACATCCATTCACAATCTTGAACCTCTATAAAAATACTTAACTGAATTATGATGTGTTTGTTAAATTTTACACACCAAAATCAAAACAAACCCCTGCCTTAGAAGAGCCATGCAGCCTAAGTTGGAATTTCCATGGAAAAAAAAATCATGCAAAGCCTCTTAATGAGAATGTGGAAAGTTAGACAATTTGGGTTTTGAAATACTAGAGGAAAAAGAACTTTACCTTATGTGTGTACCAACAAGTGAACAAAGACCGATGTATGCAAACAACAGCAATCTTCAAAGTGAAGGACTAGAATCAAAGAATAAAATATTTTTCTTCTGGAACTAGTAATTAGCAAAACCAAGGTCAGACAATTTCCTGAAAATAAATGTATTAGTCTTCTTCTGCTGTTTTCCCCCTTTGTTTTTTTGATCAGTATTTACCAAAAACTCAAAGGGCTCAGGACTCAAGTGTTTGGTCTACAGCTCGGCACTGGAGAGGCACAGACACAGCATCAGAACACCCTGGGCCAATGATTTTTTTATGCTTTATAGCCATTTATAAACTGATTTTTAAATACAAACAAACCCGCCACTTTCTTTTGGAAGGCTGAACCAACAGCCTTGTTTTGGGTACGTTTCCACTGCGTGTTCAAATATAAAATGATAGTACAGGTTTATTGGGCAAGCGAATTACAACAATAGTAAAAAAATGAACAAATTTTACTGAGTGACAGATTTTATATACAGACCATTTCAACTCACATCCCAGTAATATTCCGGTGTTCACAGAATCGCAGGATGTGTTTGAGGTTGGAAGGGACATCTGGAGGTCATCTGGTCCAGCCTCCTGCTCAAGCAGGTTCATCTAGAACTGGTCAGCTGGGGCTGACCATTTTCCTAAACTCAGGAGGAAATAACAAAAATTTTTTATCGGATTTTTTAATGATGGAGGTTTTTTTAATTATTGATCCCAGTACTCTTAGAAAAGTGGGAATTATAGAAAGATGCTCCTTATGCTGATTTCTTTGTATCTGCTTTGTACAGCTCTTTGGAAGCACTGGGCAGCCAGTCATATCTCAGAGCTTTAATTTCCATCAGTGATCTCTGCTAGAATTCTCTTCTGGATTATATCAGAATTTGGATCCCTTGTTTGCCACCAAATACTCTTTCATATCAGTAACAAAGAAAGAGATGCAAAAAAAATGGATGTAGACAGAGCTGAAGAGATTTTGAATTTGATTGTGTTTTCAAAGCTGTATATTTTAACAACCTGTTACTTTAAAAATCTCTGAAATTCAGAGCACACATCCTCATTGATTAAACACCTACATTTTAAAAAAATATTTAAAAATCATTATGTTTTCACTGACTGTAATTTTGTCTCCTAACAACAATTATTCAACAAACATACATTAGAACAACTCCTTTACTACCTCCTCAATGTTTCTGCAGGAGAATATAAAACTTTTTAAGACAAGGTGTGCAGGGTCAACTTAATCTTGCAAATAATCTTTGCAGTGTGTGAGAGATTCTCCAGCATCTTCAGCTCTGGAGTTTAAAAGAGTTATCAAAGTTAAAAAGCAGGATTACAGTTATCAGCCCAGTATTTCAGTTTTAAGAGATGGCCTATTGATCAACACAGAGATAAAGCTGATCTGAGTAAGCACCACATGAAAGATTTCTAGTCCAACCAATAAGAAACCAAAGTGTTAGTTCAGTGAAGGCATTCTTTTGAACATTGAATCATACTGTCCACTGAATAGAAAACATATAAAAGCTATATGCAAAAAGTTGATTTTTAAAAAATATGTACAATCTTCTCTTCCCATCACAGGAAGGGATCAGAATTTATTTTAGCTCCCATGATAAAATATGAACAAACTAGACATCTCAAAGACACTACTCAGGGCTCGGAAAAGGGAATTTGAAACAAAACTAAACAGCAGGATTCAGATGGGAATGGTATACTCACTTGGATCCAAGTCAAAGTAAGCTGTAAGTGATAAATCCTTTGTATATGTGTATAATTCTTTTATATGGATGTTCTTCTGGTATTACAATTGTTTACTGTTTCGCTCGTTCTATACTTACCTGTTTATTTTGCCTGTTAAATGGTTTCACCCTTCGAGCTCAGCACAACTGTTCACATGCAACCTTTTAGCAAAACCGCTTTAGTGCCTCCTGCTCTGAAGAAAACAGAACAGTTAAAAAAATTCACTGTATGGTTAATAGGTATCAGTGATCTGGGTGGCTGCTTTTCCTTTTCGTGCTATGTACAGAGCTTTCACTTTGGTAGGAGCAAAACTCTGGTCTCCTGGGGCTCAGAGAAGATCATCGCTACACCTCCTGTGGAAACGACAGGGGTTCTTGCTCTGTTGGATTCCTCTAAAGTAAAAGCTGTTTTGATGGAAAGCTGGCAGTTAATAGACTGAAAGCAACCAGGTGACATGCCAGTTAATAACATATTGGAGCAGGTATTTAAGATGTATCTTCAAATCAGTTTGGCCATGCTCCAAACTCACTTGAAGAGTATGGTATTGCAACAGAAAGGGTTTTGTGTCACCACAGCAAGGGCTGACTGCAGTTATGCCATTTTGAAAATCTCTCCACCGATAAACTGCTTGTTTTTAAAGTTCTGTGTACTTCTTTGTGGAACTGGCCCAACATGTCCTAAGTATATTTTAAGCTGTTTTTGTTATTTTTATTTCACAGGCGTTTTCTTCCAGGGTACATCTTTTGTTTCCACAGAAACAGCACTAACTTCTTTTGTAGTACCAGTGTTTTCTGGGGACACCAAAGGCAGCTGTTATCTGCCATGCCCTGTTCCTGTGCCTCTGCTGGGGGTACTGGACGTAGTGTGCTGCAGGACAAATATCTTTCCAAATTAAGCTCCTAATCTCTCTGCTTTAGGTAGTGTTGTTTAGTAAATATGAACACGAATAACTCAGTGATCGTGTATGGCTGCTTCTGCTGTACTCTGGTTTGCAAACAAACTCTGAAAGGCCGTCTAAACAGTTTACAGTCTGGAGCTGTGCAAATGTTGAGGAAAACACTCTAAAAAGTGCCTTAAGAGAATCTACACGCTTTATTCTTAGCCCAAATACACTGGGAGTGGGTTAGGGGTGTGCACAACACACTGCATTCCCAAATATGTAATTTAAACCTTAGTCATGCAGTCCTTTGAATAACACAGCCAGAAGCTGATCCTTTGAAACTAACCCAGGTAAGCCCTGAACACATAAAGATCATCTATCTACGAACGGTTCGGATTTTAAAAGATGCTGAAGTCATATGTATGAGTCCCTTCCTGGTTTTTAAGTGAAACACAACTTCTCGAGGTATTTGAGGAACTTTCTAAAAGAACGGGCCAAATCCTCAAACATAATCTAATAAATGCTACTGTGGCTAATTCAGAAATACATTCAGTTCACCACAGTGTGAACTCAGGAGCTGTGACAAGAGAAAAAAATATAGCATCCAAAAAAAGGTAATGTATGACTCTGCAACCTGAAGTCTCAAATACTTATCTTTTAATATTGTTTTATGTCATTGTCACCAGCACCACATATGAAAACACGGCTTACACTTGGTGTTCTAATTT
Source organism: Callaeas wilsoni (assembly GCA_013398955.1). NCBI lineage: Eukaryota > Metazoa > Chordata > Aves > Passeriformes > Callaeidae > Callaeas > Callaeas wilsoni. The sequence continues at coordinate 18,924 of VWPU01004377.1, read as the reverse complement.
CTGTGAACTATTCTTACACCTGTGAGTACTCCTACTGGCTTCTGTATAAAGCCAAATCATAAGAAAAAGTCCCTCTAAGATAAAACTGTGACTCTGAATGTAGCACTGCTATTCCAGCTTTATGGCCCATGAGAAACTCAGCTCTCCAAGAAAGGATTTGCCATGTGAAATCTCCAATCAACCACTACAGATGAAAATAACCTTTCTGATAGTAACTCATCACAGCTCTAACATAGGTAGACTGTACCTTTCCTTTACTTACAAAGCCTGCTCATTTTTAATCTAAACAAATTCACAGGAGAGAATTGAAAATTTGACTTCTTTTTTACTTTTTTTTTTTTTTAATCTGCAATAAACTAAACACAGATGTCTCCAAAAGCACGAGGCTGGTGATGAGGCATCACAACTTTCCCGTTCAGAGGAATCCAGTTACAAGCAGAGACATCCTTTCCCGAAAGTGCGCGCAGACCGACAGCTCTGAAATCGCGCGGTCGGCCTTGGCTTTCGCTGTCTGCCACCGAGCACCCTGACAAGCCGCCCTCCCCAGGGGCTGAGAGCCCCAGCTGGCTGCGGTGGCACGTCCCGGCTGCCAGCCCCTACGGGCAGCGCGCCCTGGGCTGCCGACTGCCGCTCCCATCCCTGCCAACGCAACGCTCAACAGCCCAGTCCTCTCCCAGGCCCAGCTCCCGCCCGCCCCAACGCTCTGCCCGGCCATTTGGATCTCAGTTACCCCTCTGAAGCAATTTCCTGCCTCTTTCAGGCTCGTTTCTCAACTCCCAGGTAACAAATTTTCAACCTGATTACAACTGGGTGGGTTTAGTCCAGGCTCTTCTAAGGCAGTTGCATAATCTGAGCCGCTCCGCTGCAGCTGTTGTTGAACAAAAGTTATTTATAAACTGCAGACAAAATCCTTCGATATTTACAAAAGCTACTATGCAAAATATCAAGATATGCTGCATCACACCACGGTTATTGTTTTCACTGGGACCTTACTGTTTGCTCGGTCCTCACTGTGAGAAACTCACAGCTGCGTTTTGGATCTGACTGGGAAAGAATTTGAAACCTGAAAGTTCTGATCACAAACTTCCCGTCGCCAAGTAAATGTCAACCATTAATTTAACGAATAAAAATTGTATCTTCTTAGAATTGAAACTAACTCCATGACTGGCAACATCAGGATTTTTAAAAATAGGCTTGGGGGGAAAGCTGGCATTGTAGTTGTGTACAATTAATCACTTTTGCTTGCCCATTTGGTATCATATAACCCAAAAAGTTTCCAGAAAGAAAGAGAAAGAGAAAGTTTCCAGAATACAGCATTTGCAAAACTATTAGCCAAGATTCTCCACTGTTGCAAGCAGACACGGCCAAATCGGGCGAAATTAAGTTGGCAATGGGATCAAAATTAATCTAATCTTTGCTTGGATTGCATTTGTTTTTTACAGATACTGCACTAAGGAAAAAGGCTGGGACTCAGCGTGGTGTCCTCCACTCCTCCACCAGTGCAGGCCCAATGGGACTCCAGGCTCTAGAACGGATTTTTTTGGTCACTGGGTTTGGAAAGACTCTTGAACCATAAGTGATGGTCAGGGAACACCAAGTGGGCTGTGGAAACCTTAGAAAAAGAAAACACTGACATGAACCCAAGCCTCTCTTGTGAATTCTTCCTTTCAGTGATAAAACAAATGAACAGGGATCCAAATTAGAAATACATTACCTAAGTTTATTAGAAGATTAATCATGCAGTAAAAGGCAGAGAATCTTGGATTAATTTCTCTGCAACCCCAGTTCTAGCATTCAGCAGAGGAAACAAAAACATAACGGAGTAATGAAACACTAAGTTAGAATCACCCAACCGCCAGCTGAGTAAAATACTCATTTTTAAAGTTCTTGAAAACAGAAACTCTAAAAAAGAAGTGTACCCTGATTGGAAAAGGTACACTCTGATCATGAAAATAAATGGTGAAGCCTGTCTAGAATTAAATTCTTAACATGTAAAAGAAGATAAATTCAGCAATTTTAATGAAATATATAAATAATAAGATATTTATTATAGGCCACTGGAGCATGATGTCCTGCGACAGCTAAGAAAAACAGAAAAAAATATTCTCAGCCAAGAAAAGAAGGTAGAACTATAAACATTTACAGGCTGGGGAAAAAAGCTGCAGAATACTGTCAATTGATATTTTCAAAAGGGTTAAGACAAATATATATATATATAATATATATATACTACACACATCCCTATCAGTCGCACATTTCAAAGATATTTCAACTATCTCCACATCACATCAGGTATGATAAAACAATGACATATCACATAATATCTACCCTCTGCTTGGAGAGAACAAACGCTGGACTCAGCACTACCTATGACCTTTAATGTTATACCTTCTTCAAAAGCATCTGCCATTGAGGATACTTGAAAATATTTGTAGGGTTCCTCTCATATCGTTTATGTAAGAGCTTTTCAACATCTAAACTCCAGAAAGGTAGCCCCAGCCTGTGACTTGACCCAAAACCTCAAAAGAAGAGTGCAAAATAAACAAACCTTGACCAGAGAGAGTGAAGGTATGCATGAGAGGAAGACCAGTTTTCCAAGGCAACTCATTAGCGTCTTAGTACGATAAATTATCAATATCGAACTGACACCTTTGTAAATAAGCTCTTCAAAGTGCATTAGAGACACATAAACAAGTATTGAGCTCTCTTTTTGGAACTCTTTTTTGTTTGGTCTGAAATCAACACAGAACAACAAACTCGTATGCTGGAAGTGAAAGAATGAGGAATTCCAGGCTGCACCAGCTCCCTCCTTCCTCTTCATTTCTGCAAATTGTATCCACAAAGCAGAGGTCTGAAGCGGTCACCTGTGACAGGGCAGCCCCACGGGCGGTGCTGGACAGCCCCAGCAGAAGGGCAGCTTGCAGCACGACACCGTTGGTGGGTTACCTCTGCATTCCTGCTCAGAGGCAGCTCTTCGAGGCAGTGGGCAATGTTAGCCTTATCTTTAACCTCTCAAACGCTAAAGGATGAACTGTGCTGTCCCCTCTCTCGATTACCCCACCAGGGCCCCCCAGTCTGCTGACACCATTTGCGCTCACCAAGCCCTTTGGCATGATCTAGTCCAAGACTTCTCCCCAGCTTGACCAACAGCCTGAACCCAAACCTAGGTTAAGGCACCAGAGGTGAAATTACCTCCTTCGTTCTAAGGCTTTCAGGCCCTGGCTCACCACTATTCCCTGGCTGTAAAACTCTTGCTGCTCAGAAAGGAAGGAGGAAGCTGTTTCCTGTGCTGGCCATGAGACAGGACCCGTCTGGAAGTGAACAGAAAGAGTTTCATGTTTGACTGGATGCAAAACCCCTTCACTCTTTCAAGAAAATCTTATTTCTGTCTTTTTTGTCCTCAGTCCATTTCTTTAGAGCTGGCCAGTCCTTAACACAGTGCTAAATATTTATTGTTGTACCAAGAGGCCTGGAGGCAGTAAAAGTAGTACTGAAGCAGTCAGAATTGTATCCATAAATACACGTGAAGTCAAGCAAGGGGATTCATCGCAAATAACATCCAGTCACAACACAATAAAAGAATGATTCTGATTTGGATATCACAAAGTGGCAATGCCTTGATCAAGATTCATCAATTGCCATAGAAGTTGTTTCCTCCTTTTTCTGGTAAAAAAACCAGCTTAGTGGGGCACAGATTGGAAGCAGGCAGAGTCATTATCTGGTTTGAACTCCCACATAGCACAGACCATTACATTACACCAAGGTATCCCTGATTCAGTCTCAAAATTCTGGACATCAAACACAAAAGAAGTGTTAGCACACAGTAACCATCTCCAGCAGATTCTCATTTGTGGTCAGCAATAGCAAGACTCAATACTATCATTTTCTGCCCAAGAAAACCTCATGGCAACTGACAAATATTTGAGCAAACTTTATCACCTCTCTACCATTTGACAAACACGGAAACTGAAACTCCAAGGTATCAAAGCTAGGCACAGGGAAATTAATCTGTAACTAAAGCCAAGCAAAATTTATGTGCATTAATGAAAGTCTGCCAAGTGGGGTTGAAATGGGATTTGAGTGCCATGCAGCCTCGCTGCCTGGGCCTTCACCTTACCCAAGCCACTATAAAGTCAACATAAAATAAAGGATTTCTGAGTCTCAGCACCTTTTTGCTTTTACAGAGGAAAGCTACTGCTTATTTTTATTTACCTTTATTTGCTTTGTATTCCTGTAGAGGAACAGCCAAAGGTGGTAAAGCAAAAGGTAAATTTTTGCACAGAAGAAACTGCTGAAGTTGGAGAAAGGAAATCTTCTGTTCCATAGAAGGCTCCATATGCCTGTCTAACCCAGCCATTTTTCTGGGGTTAAATGATGCAAAGATAAAAAGCTGACTTTGTGAAACAAAGGTAAATAGCAACCCAGATGCTCTCTTTCATATTCTGAAGTTATTGCCATCAGCTCTGTGACCAACACATTTCACAGCTTGTGAATTTCCAACAATCATAAATTAGGGCAGTAAGAGAGGACCCACTACAGTCCTATAAACCTTCGAAAGGGTTTTATTTATACTCCAGTTGGGGACCCTACCAACGCTCTAAAGTTTATAAAGTATTGGAATCCAGTAGAATCCAGTCCTCAAATCATTCATTTTATATTTCTGATGGCCTGGATTATAACTGTGTTTCTGCACTGCTCCACAATTCAGATACAAGGTAAGGAAGTATGATTTGTTCTTTGTCGTTCTTCCAAGCAGAACTAGGTCCACCGGGGCAAAAAAATTGTGCAAGCTTCACATAAAACAAGATCATGTCTCCAAGGAAGTGGGATAACCCTTCAGTGGAATAACCTTTTCAGTGGCTCCATTTAGCCCTCTTGGCTCTTATGTGAGAGCAAAGTAACAGAAAAAAAAATTAAAACCGAAAAAAAAGTTCCTAAGGACACTGAATTCGGTTCTGAAGGCATAACCAACTATACACAATAGCTAAATGCTAAACTAATATACAGATCCCACTTTAGAGGAGCTTGTCTTTCTAGGTGAGATGTACTGATGAGACATGGGAGGGAGAAACTTGTAATGTTGCCCCATAAACATTATTCCCTAACATTTTGTGTTAAAAGTCATATGTGACACCCATGACTTTCCAGGATCTAGCACTGGCACTCACCATATGTTCACTTCATAGAATTTTTTTTCTAGGTTGTATTTAATGATGTTAAACTGCATTGAAAATATTTATGACATCTGTCAAATTAATGTTAAAAAATTCATTAGGATCAGTGTAATTGCAATAAATACAAAATTAATAGCATGGGGGTTCTTTTAAGGTTACATTAAAATAACATTCGTGATCTGTCTGAATCTGACAAAATCCAGGGAACTGGCTACAGCCACAATTTGTCCTTAAATTCTTTGTGCCTACATAAGAAAGGTGCTAAACAACCCATAATTTTTATTCACAGTGCTCCACATGCTGGAGTAGAGAAAGTAGTCTCAGAATTAAACCTGGGATATTTGGTTTACAGCTCTCCTAGGGCAAGTTACTATTTTGATCCATTGTTATAAATTCTGGAAAACTACATTTAAATCTTCCCACAGGTGTTTTGAGGAAGAGTTGTCATCCATTGATGGTGTAAAATGCTCTGACTCTTGTGCACAGAAGGAGATGGAGCACAGAGAAACCCTACTGCTCTCTGTGCTGCTGGCAGTGCCCACTGGGACATGCCAGAACAAGGGTTTCAACATAAACATCGCTTTCCTGAGTTCACTCCTTCTTTCCCTTCCTGCATTCCCTATTTTCCCCTCGAGAAATAAACACCTTCTCTTGCTCCGTAGAAAAGGACACGGCAAAATTTGGACCTCTGCACTGTAACAGTTAGAATCACTGGAGAATGACATTTTCCCTTCTGTATTTTCCATTCAAAAGATAAAAATATGGAGGCAAATTCAATGGCATTAAATCTAGGGTAGTTTTGAAATTTGTCAAGTCAATTACTTCATCTAGAAAAGCTCTAATGCAGAGCTTTAATTTGGAATGTATGTGCCAAGCACTGCTCGTAGCTCAGTATTTTTAAAACAATATACCAGTGACTTCAAGGACATATGACTGAATCCTGCATATTTTAGCTGAATTGAAAACAGGCAGACTGGTAAAAAAATCCTCATTTCCAAATTTACATCTGAATCTTTTCACATTTGTGCAGAAGAAGCCATTCTCACAGGGCTTTTAAGTACATCTTTAAATTGCAATTTTGTTACTTAGATCTGAGTGACAGGAAAGATGAATCATGTCTCAGAATTTATTCAGCATTGCTAATTAAACTCATTCCTGGAGGCCCGGGAAGCACTAAACCACTGGAGTGTAACAGTGAAAATTAGTGATTTGAATAGAAGAATCATGAACTTTGGAAAAGAAAACATTACCCATCGGTGGAGCTCACAAAATAGCCTCTTACAGAAACTAAATAAGATTAATGAAGGTGAAGTCAAGAAAAACAACGGCTTTTAAAAGTCCTCATGTCTTATTTTCTAAAGAACACATAAAATAGACTTGGTGCCACTAAAAACTCCTAACATGCACATTTAACATGAAAATAGGGAAGCAAGTTTTCACAGGCCTCACCTTACTATATTGCACAGAAAATAAAAATTCAACAAAGATTATTTCTAAAAATTTTTTTAAAAAATAACCTCCAAGTCTTTCCAAGTATTTGGGTGCAGATCCCAACCCTTCAAATTTTGTCATATTTCGGTTAAAACTGTTAACATAGGTGTTTCAGTGCTACCATGAATGTTTATTCTCAGTGAAGGAACTAGGCATCCTTCCTGATTTTCTTCCTGCTGGATAGCCTGGAGCCTTGCACACCCAGCACACAGCCCTTGAGGCTCAGCTCCTCCGCTTTGCAACAAGCAAAGCACGGATATGACAATAAAAATCTGTCAGAATAACGTGGCTACTGCATCTGGAAACCCACGCAAAAACAGCAAGGAGGAAGCCTTTGAAATCAGAAGTCGTTGGTGAAATGCTGGATTTAATTCAGGGGTTATTCTCCTGGTGGGAAGGCCAGGGATTCCTGCGATGGCAGCTGAGCTTGGACCTCAGTGGGACCAAGGAACCATGGAAGACTGTGATTATTCAGCACAGTGCCTTGCTGTGAAGCCTGGCATCACTCCCAGATCATGCCAGAGTATCCATGCAAATGTGAATCCACAGCTGTCAGAAGGCAGCTCTGAGGAAAGCTGAATATCACAGGTGAGACTGGAATTGAAGCGCCCTCAGTGTAAGAGTGGGGTTAGACTTGCCCTCTACTGCACTAGAAATGAATAGGGCAATGCGTGCATAAATAACTGTAGCACACACGTGTAATGAAGCACGCATTCCAGGGCTTCGAAACTTTCCCGTAAATCCCAGGCTTCTATCATGTTCCTTTTCTAAAAAGGGGGGAAATAACTGCGTGATTTTTTTTAGTAGCAAACACGTTTTAGGGGATTTCACCCAGCTGGCCGGATTATTCTGGTTTTTACAATGCTATATTGGGGCTTCAGCAGTCAGAGACCCAGCCCATTTAGCAAGCACTTGTAAGTTCCAAGAGTAAAACACAGCAAGTGTTCAGTTCTCACAACATTCCTTCAGAGAAAACGTAACTTTGCCAGCAGCATGATCAATCTGTGGTTGGCCCAGGGTTGTGGCTGGTTGTAGGTGTCACCTTCTCTTCGACAAACTCATGTAATTTGTGATTGAGCCATGCTCTGATAAATTCCTCATGCTTCTCACAGGAGTTTCTCAGACCTGGAGTCCTCCGTAGCAGCATTGCCAGTGCTGGAATCCAGCTGTTCTGCATATACAGGCATTTAGTCTTGCCACTACAGCATTTATGGATCTGTACACTCAGAAGCCTATTACATAGAAGCAATTCATCTCTAAGAACAAAAGAAAAAGCTCTTTGAAGAAAAAAAAATGTATCCAGTTTACCAAAAGGGCTCAGCCTCAGATGTAAAACCACACTGATACCTGAAACCACAGTCCAAACCCCATCACCTCCATGACAAGGATATTGTAGCAATAAAAGTGCATCAGCTCTTGAAATCCTGCACTGTTTGGTGACCTGCTCCAGAGAGGTTCTGCAGAGATCCATTACCTCTGGAGGTTATGGGCTGGACCAAGCAGCAAAACACAGAAATGTGATCTCTGTCAGCCTTCACACGACACTTACAAAACTAACACACGCTGCGACATAACTGATGACTTTTGTTCAAACCCACCGGGTGACTGAACATGCACAGCCCCATAATTGCTCTTTAAGCAGAGAGTTTTCTTGATGACTTGGAAAGTGGGAGACCAAATGTAGAACTCCACCAATACACAAGGCAATTGACAGAAAATCCAGCCAAATGCTAACAGGAGGAAAAAAGTTTTTTAAAAAGTTGTTTCTATTAAAGCTCTCTTTGAGTGTGGAGTTCTGAGTTTGTAAGAACATCCCTCTCTATGTTGTTTCCATCCAAATCTACTCTCCACTGCAAATTACCTCTGACCATGGTTATTCAGTGAAAAATGCTCACTTTCCAGAATGCCAAGTTAATATCAGGAATATGAGACTTGAAAGGAAAATGTCAATTGGAACTAAACTGAAACTGTCCAGTAACACTCCTCAACATCTAGCCTTGCTACGAACAATATCAAGCTCACCAGGAGCAACAAGTAAGCAAAGTTTCCTTGAGGGTGATTTTGTGATTGTCTGATTCCATAATCCTCATGGTTTCCTGAAGAGACTTCTCAGGCAAGAAGAACAGCAGGCTACAGTAAACTTAAAAAAAAAAAGCAGGGAATAATATTAAGAGTAGTGCCTATGCCCATGGAAGCAAGATATAGCTCTTTTAAAAAATTAGATTTAGCATAAAAATTTACTCCTCAGAAAATAAAGAATATAATTATACATTATTCATTTGAAAGATATAGCTCATATAAACATATTTATTTTAAGTTCAAAAAAAAGTTTAATGACAAAACTCACAGTGCATTTAAATGGTTAAGAAGTTTCTGAACTGTTCTTTTCCCTAAGAAAAGATGTTCTCAGGTTGCAGCTATCCTGAAAAAATAGCTTTCCAGCATTTGAGTACTTTTAAAGAAAGTATTTCTAACCCAGCAGCACATTAGTATGTCCTTGAGGACAGAGCAGGAGAAATACATATCACGTATCACTGTGCTTTTAGAATTAAAGAGCGAGGGAGAATAACAATGGTAGTGTGGCTCCTAGTGAGAAATAGATTCTTCAGCAGCAGAAAGCTGCCCTGGTTTAGGGCAGGTTTAGGTGTAGAGATACCTCTGCTCTCCTGTGAGAGTTTCACACAATAATAGCACTTTGAGAGGGGTATAGCCTTCAAAACCTTTGCTTCAAGACAACTTATGGGACCTTTAGCACAAAGAGGGGCAGAGCCACAGACAAATGATTGGAAGCCTGAAAAGATCTCTTCATGAGCAGAGACAGTCACGAAGAGGAGCATTGCTGACCAAGGGGGTATTCAGCAAGGCCGTATCAAACAGTGAAAGGTATAGACAAAACAGGAGCTCGGTTTTCAGTCTGTGTTATACCTGACTTCTAATGAAACTGAAGTCTAACAGCACATGATTAACCAGTGGAACCCCTGGCAGGGTTGGGAGTGGAATTGAAAACATTGCAAAGACAAGCTTCCCACTCATTTTGGACTGGATGTCTCTCAATACTCCTCACAGAACATCTTTCACTCTTTAATAAAATTGTAATTGAAAACACTGTAAAAACGGTGTGATTCAACGGGTCAGCTACAGACCTCCTACAATTACACTTTGGTAATCAATGACAGATTAGAAAAACATTCAATGTTCTATTACAGGAGGAAATTATGCTTACATTTCAAGGCATGTCAAACAGTGGCTGAGAAGAGACAATGAAGAACCTTTCCACTCCTTTTACCCTGCCTTCCCTGGACAAGTTGTTCTGGCAGGTTTTTTGGAGCTCTATCCATCATCCTCCAAGTGATCCCCCAACAGCCAGGATCAGATGCAGCATACCAAACTACATGACACATCATGACACACTCCTGTGTGACCATCCTAACGCACTTGCAAAACTGCAGGCACTTGCAGAACACATTAATAAAGTTTTCTTTGGAGACTTCCTCTTCAAATTTAAGATTACACACAGTGTTTACAGTGTCGATGGTCACCAGAATGGAATTTGACTATCTTAGCCATTTGAAAAAATATTGCTATATCTTGGACTTTCAATAAGGTTTCCACAGATTTTATATGGGTCAAAGGGAGGGAAAGTGCTTCTAAGATACTTTTAAGATAACGCTTCCATTCCACTTAGAGTGGAAACTGCCTATTTGACACCTAAAGCTGCCGAGTTCTTGATCTGCTTTTCCTCAGGTAGAGAATCCATTAAGTGATGAACAACTTCTCAAGCAGGGTTATGAGCTCTTTACACTTTATGCACATGGCCTCAGATTCTTCCAGCTACTTTGAGCACTTTTAATGCATGAATCAGCCATGGGCCCATGACTGCAAGAACCACAGAGTTCTGTATTGAGATGTGAAGGCAAAGTGCACCGAGCTCTCCTGAGACAGTTTGTGGATTTAGGGGCATTATCCTGGCACCTGAGGGAGCTGTTACAGAATTTTGTGAATTTTTTCAGGATACTTTGAGGAGCACATTGACAGAAGCCCTCGAATTTCTTGTAAGTACCATTCTTCTGAAATTCATTAAAAAAAAAATAAAATCCAGAACTTCCTATCTTGCCTGCTCTAAGAGCAACATTTTCTCTACGGTCATCACCAGATGAGTAGAATGTTTTGTTTACCTTTCAGTCTAATCAGACAAGATAGATTTTGTTTTGGGAAGATGTTTGGTTTGTAATGCAAAGTGCTCATTGAAAGATGTTTATTTTTTCTCTGTATGGAAGGTTTTCCAGAGTCTTTGGTGGCGGCACCAGCCGTGTTTCACAGCCTGCTCACCCAGGAACGGGCTGCTAAAGGACGCACCACAACACAGGCTGCAGCAAAGCAATGCCAGCCACAGTGCAACCCCACACCAAACGCTCCGTGTGCGACTTGGAAAAAGGGTTTTCCCAGGAACTACAACTAAACTCCATTCTTTTCAGGGGTTTGTCTTTTTTTTTTTTTCTCCCTAGGAGGGAATAGAGAAAGTTGATAGGAATAAATACATAATTAGATAGCAGGCACTATTTGGTGAAAAGCCAAATTTCTCAGTTAAAAAGGAAGCACAGAACACTGTTTAACCTTGCTTTTTCATCCTTGAATCAGAGATAATTAAAGAAAGATAATGCCTAAATAAACTGGAAAAAGTGAAATGCCTAAAAACAGTGCAAGAAGGACAATTTTTTCCAAAATGAACTCCACAGCAAAAGGACCAAAATGCTCTTCTTAAAATCCCAAGCATCAAGTTCTTTCTCAGAAGCTTGGACTAACTTCCCCATGCGTTCTTCTTCTTATGAGACTGATACTTAATAAATCGTATTCATTTGTTTGTGTCTGTTTTCACTGGAGATCTGGAAAGGCCAAAGCTCATTTGCTCTGTGCAGACCCAAAGGGAGACCACAGCATCCACCCAGAACAGAAACCACTTTGCCTTATTCCAGTGCAGCATGTTGGTTGTTGTATTGATTGTCATTACAAGATGAGAAATACAGTAATTTCTTATATTGTTCCTGCCCCAAACCACTATATTGTAGTTCTACATTACCTGAAACATAAATGTACAATACTGTTTTCAAGTATCTGAATTGTCTTTTTGGTCAAAGAGCTTGGAGACTCCTGGAGCAAGCACAGCAAAGATAAGGAAGGACCAGAAGGATAACAAAAAATCTGTAATTAAGACGATATTTTATAGAGTGCACGACAGGAATCACGCAAAAATCATTCCATAGAAATGTTAAAAACTTTGGAGAAATAACAATTAATGCAGTCAAATGCAGCTTTAGTTTAAAGCTGAACTTGCATATGATAGATGTGATTTTATACATATCTATATATAACCCAGAAAACCTGTAGATAATGCACAGAAATGATAACGATCACTGGATAAAAACCACTATAGATTAATGAAAAAATCTGAACAAATCCTGAACTGCTCAAGGAAGGGTACACAGTTCTGACAGATCCCTTAGTACAAATGGTGGGAGTAAAACACATCCACATGATAATCACATCCTTACCAAAATTGAAAACGTATGTGAAAGTCATGGTGGTCTTGCAAAAATATAAACTCATAAACGATTTTTTGATTTGGTGTCATCATTCATTTCTTTCATTTGAGAAATCAGTTTTACTAGGCCATGCAAAGATTGATGGCTTTTTCATAAAAGGATATTTTATGAAATACTGAAATGTAGCATATTTCTACCTGATAAATGCAGAGACCTGTAAACTTTGAACCCACATTGGCCTTTGTTGCTCATGACCCTGTTTAAGTGATTTATTTTCTTTTAACCACTGCAGTCTGCAGGAGGTAGAATATACTGCATAGACCTTTAATTCTGTTGAAAATTGAACAGTTTAAACAGAATGGCTGACATTAGAAGACCTATTACTGGAAAGCCATATTATCTTCATTTCAGTATCCCTTTTAGAGACAATATTTATGGCTGGAGAAAATGCCTAATTTATAAAAACAACTTGGTAGGCTGCTGCAGAGCAATGGAGGAGCTAGCATCCTTAGCCCCAAATCAGAGTGTCTACAGGACTGCATCAAAGCTAGAGACTCTGGGAACCTGGCACGTGGGAAAGGATAAAATCAGAAAGCTGGCCTGTTGTCTAGAAGAACATCTTGAGGGAACTGAATACTCCCCACCCTTCTGAAACATTTGGATAACAAAGATATAGCAAATTCCAAGGAAATAATACTCTGATAGAATTTTTCTGCCAGGCTTTCAGTACAACAGCACCTTTATTCACTTAAGTGAATTCAGTTTCCTTTTTGCCCTCCTTTCACTGCTTTTTGTTTTTATTTGGTTCAGGTGCAACGAAGTCAACCAGCATGATAAACATACTTCCCACTCCTCGGTGTGGATGTCTCCATGGAATTTAAGCAGACCAGTCCTCTTCCACGTGTAGGGAGAAACCACCTCAGATCCAAAACATTTACCCCATAGAGATCCAACTTGCTGCAGTGGGGACTGACGTCAGGTAGGCTCCCCAGCAGCACACAGCACTGCTCCAACAATCTCCACCAGATGACAAGCCTACAAAATCTTAGCAGGGTTTAATGTGTATCTCTGCATTACCACGTAGTGCCCAAGGCTCCTTCTTATAGAATTAAATGGATATGATCAGAGAAGTGGACAATGCTTTTTTAAAGCTCTGGTTTGAAGTTGCTCATTCATGAAACAAGCTTCTGTTAAGCGAATTCCGTGTTAGTGAAACATCTCATGAATATATGGTGCTTTAATAAAAACAATAAATGTTTAAAGCTCCCCTACTTTTCTCTGCTCTTCATTATTAGAAATAAATCTCATGAAGCAGATAAAGGTATTACAATTAATCCCTCCTGAATGGAGACAGTATGTAGTATTATTTTCAATACGAGAGAAAATGGCTTTGACTAGAGTGGCAACAACTGGCAAGCTGATTTTATAGTTTTGATTTATTGAATATTAGGAAATAGACTTTTTTAATAACAATTCCATTTAAGTATTCATTAAAATGGAATTAGTACAAGCAGGGCCAGATTCTGATACCCATATTCTTGTCAGACAGCATTTTATTACAGAAAAGTCTCACTGACATCAGTGGGATTACTTGTAAAAGGCCATTCGGCATGAGTGAGAACACAGAGCTAGACCCTACAAGGGTAAAGAGGTTTTAGGTGCTCCCCCCTGACCCCCACGTGCCCCACACATCCTTTGGCAATGGCTGGAGCAGTACGGAATTGTGTGCTCCAGGCATCTCACCCACACTGGCGTGCACCAACTCCCGATCCCACAAATACCTGATCCACCTCGTCCCTGCCCCAGGTATATGGGACATGGAATATATATCTTCATCCTCACAAAGGAAATCATTCCCAAGTGCTGATTATTTTGATTTATACTTATCTTCATGGTTCTTTCAGTCTGAGTAAGTTGGACCCGAAGAATGCATAGCGCATGTTGCCATAAAAAAAGCGCTATGAAGATGAATTTTGATTTATAAGAAAAATCATTCAGAAAGAAAAAAGTAGGGGGCTACAGTAATGAATCTTAATAAAGGGTCAAGGCTGCATACTTCACTTTGCACAGGAGAAGAAAAGGCCACCTTGCAGTTTTGTTTTGTTTTGTTTTGTTTTGTACACTCCTGATTTAAATACACAAATAAACAAATTCCAGTAAACTCTTGAGATGACACCAGGTAAAGAGAACTGGCTTAGTTATTAATGTTATTGATAGTTAGAAAAAGCATATTGATTTTTGCCACATGTAATCTAAAATGTCCCAAATTCTGAGTACTAGCACCTGTACTGTATTTCTTTACTCAGTAATCTTTATAACAAGCAGGGGAGGAGGCTGAGAAATTTGATCTTTATCCATTAAACAATGATGGATGAGCAAATCGTGAACGTCCTAATTTATCTTTCGTTCAAAATTATTTGGCAAAAGATTTCGACAAATAATTTTTAGCATATATTCTGTGATTTCATATTTTCATTACATACACAGGTCATACCTGGAATATGCTTCTACTCTTTGACTGGGTGAACAGAGAATTCAGTCCTGACAGCAAATACTTCACAGCCTGTTCAGTGCAGCCCTCCCTCCTCTAAAGGGCTGCAGTTTCTGCAGAATCCCATAGCAAAAAACTTGTTTGACAACAGAAAAACAAATATGGTCAAAACCAATTTGTTTGATGCTTCTTTAAATATGAAAAAGGTCCATTTTTTTGTTTGAGTGTAATGTAATGTAATGTATTATAGTTACAGCATAATATAGTACAATTAGTAAACAGACTACTTCCTATTGTTTAACTTCAGTTTAAAAAGGTTTCTGTTGTAGAGTTCTCAAAGGTCAGACTTGAAAGCTTAAACTTCAGGTTCTACTGAGATAAAGGCATAGTGCTCTGCAAAGTTATGCTATTATCCCTGGTTATAATCTTCACTGACTTCAGAAATAATTGCTTTCCTTAAACAAAAAGGAAGTCTGATTCTAATTTGCTATCTAGATCTACATTCTTATATTCTTTTTATAGATTTTTGAACAAGTTATCACTGGAATCTTCCTTCACTCAAACATAAGTGAAAGTTTTATCTTGCTTCAGATATCACAAAAATAATTTATGACTAAGGAAACAAAACCTTTTGTCTCACAATATATTTCTTTGCGACAGCTGTGGTATTTCACTGAAAGCACAAAAGCTGTGATGGTCTGGACTGCAATCAACCATTTTTAATAGGAAATTTTTAAAGACTTTTAATAAGATCTCCTAACATAATTTATGGGGAGAGGTTTTGAAGTGAAGAGGCATTGTTTGGCAAAGTGTTCTTCCTCTAACCTCAGGAAATTTAAATAATTGAGCGCTCATTTCCTCTAAACCTAAGATTTCTCCTTAAAAATGGTTAAGAAAAACACCTGCTACACTAGCAGCAAAATAAGCATACTGAGAGTCCAAAAGAAATACATTTCTAAATGCTGGTCAGAGGCAAAACTCCATGTCAGGACCCAATATTATTAATAATAATGCAATATTGAATTTTGCTTCTTCAACTCAGAATTTTGAATACACATTTTGAATGAAGGGCTGGTCCTGCCCATGCTGGTCAGGGCAAGTGCAGGCATTTATTTTAACTGATACAGCTAGGGGAATAAGTGAACAAAAGTGAAGAATTTACAGATCACGAGAAAACCAGATGAGCACCCAAAAGTTACTAGACTTACTGAAGTTATCCAGAGTTCCTCTGGCTGCAGACCTTGGCTGGAAGAATAAGGATAACAGGATCCCCCTGAGATCTCTGATGTATCTTGCAAGAAGAGGCTCAAAGGGTATTTTAGCAGTTTCCCTTTAGCCCCAACGAGAACTAGGGAAAAACCAGAAACATAAGTAGGAAGCACACTTCGATACATTGATAAAGCTAATCAAAGCTCCTAAACATGAAACAGGTTTAGTTTTGCTGACTGAGCATTTAGATGAACTATTTGGATCTGAATAACTTTTTACCTTTTTTGAGTAACTCACATGCCGTAATTCTGACTGAAACTAAAAGCTGATTTAACTGCCTTCTGCTCGCCTAGGTTGGCTAGAATATCTCTCCCAAAGGAGAAAAGGAAGAGAGGGAGAACCTTTAAAACAAGGAGTCCTGAAGAGCTCAGGCGTGTCCAAGACCTCCAGAGGGCACTCAGCACAAAACGGATCGCACCTAACGGGAAAACGGGGGGCAATTCCCAGCGGCCACTCATCCTCACACAGCTTTCCGGAGACACAGCTCAGCTCTCGTCTCTCCTGCAGAGAGAACCGTAAAATTAAATAAATAAATAAATAAACGAATAAATGAATAAATAGGAATTCTGAAAAGGAAAAATCATGTCGTCATAGAGTCTGTACTTCATTTCTGTATTGGAGATGATCTTTTTCATCAATGCCTTTCATGAAAGAGGATCAGTTTCTAGAGTCAGTCTTTAAACCCTTTATTTTCAAAAGCTGTCTGCTGGTTTCAAAGAGCCTCCACCACAAATGCTTTTTAGGACGTGGAACCTAAAAGACTTTGTTTTCTTCGGTCACCACGTTCAAAGCACACAGGACAGAATGCCGCTTCTTTGGACTCCACCTCTCTCTCTGGTTTGCCTACAGAAACAAAACAAAATTTACAGTGGGCACCGGCCAAAATTCCTCTTTTTCCTTCAGCAGTTGTGTCTCGCTCGGGCAGTGAGACTTTGCCCGTGTCACACGGCCATGCACGGACCCGCACGGCCAGGCAGCTGTAGTGACCTCCCGGGGCTCCTGCTCCGGGCTGTCCCCGGGGCGCTGCTCGCAGCCCTCCCTGCAGCCCCACGGCGGGCTGGGGCTCCCCGGACTGGGAGCACTGGGAGCACTGGGCACCGGGGGCGCTGGGAGCACCGGGAGCACCGGGAGCACTGGGAGCACTGGGAGCACCGGGAGCGCTGGGAGCACTGGGAGCACTGGGAGCACTGGGAGCACCGGTCCTGGCAGCCCCCGCAGAGACCTCTGGCTCCCCTGCCTTAACCCCCTCCACACCCCGTTTCTGAACCGGCTTCACGAACCGCAGACAGGACTATAAACAACGGCCTCGTTTCCACAGAAATGTCATCATTCCGACGACACTGAAAGCCATTCCTCCACTGCATCCTCTTTGCATCGGTAGTTCCACAAAACACATACTGCCCCCTTTATATTCAAAGTGGCCTTCCTGATGCACAAGTTCAAACCCCAGCTATCATCTATCATCTTAATTCTTCTGGGACAAATAAAGCATCATGCAACAGACCATATGTGGGTACTTCAGCAGAGCTCTTTAGAGTCATGTCCTGTCTACCCAGTGTGATCCATGGTTATTTTAGGTTCATATATTCAGAATAATACATAACAAACCTCCATCTGGGTGCACTGCCTCAATAAAAACAGACACTGGGGCTGGGAGTTCCCTGTGGGACTTGGGCCATTTACATGCCTTGAGGAAGCTCGGGGATCTGCAGCAGAATTTCAGACACAGCATGGGATCTCTAGGACAATGGGATCTCTAGGACACTCATTGCAGCTGGCAGGCATGGACAATATTCCAGGATATAAACTGGCAACAGGCACGTGCTTTAGCACCTGAAGTGTCTCCTAAAGATATGTGAAAATCAAATGTATGATGTTGGATCCCAGTTACCTTTACTGTCACATGACTGCGTTAAGCAGTACTGGAGGAAAGTCACCTACACTTTAAAAATGCTCAAACACTCATTCTCTGAAAATCAGATCCCCTTTGGGATCACATACACAAATGAGACACCTATCTCTGTATCAACCTATAACTTCCAGGATGCTGACGTCTGAAATACAAAATACTAGTATCAATCCGACAGTATTAAAATATTCTGGTTAAAAGATAATTAATCAGCTACAGTAGGGGCAATATTTTAAAAATACTGCCTAAAGTAGAATAAACTAATTAGGCGGGATTTGTATGA
Organism: Callaeas wilsoni; assembly: GCA_013398955.1. Taxonomy (NCBI): domain Eukaryota; kingdom Metazoa; phylum Chordata; class Aves; order Passeriformes; family Callaeidae; genus Callaeas; species Callaeas wilsoni. The sequence goes on along the minus strand of VWPU01004377.1, from coordinate 767 downwards.
CGGAAAAATTAAAAGCTGAAGCATTATTTAAAATTACACAAGCATGTAGCGGATCAAAACTAAGCAGAGTGGTGACATTTAATAAAGGCAGTGTGGGCCTTTATCAGTTTAATTGTGCTCAGTGCTGTGGAAACTCAGAACCTGGCGTTAACAACCCTGCTCTGGTTGTTAGACTCAGTAACTAAGTTTAGTCATGATTGGGTCAGGTTTATAAAATAAGGAGGTTTGTGTACAGCAGTCTTTACTAACTGAGTTACTGGTTGGACTTGGTGATCTTAGAGGTCTTTTCAACCTTAGCAATTCCATGATTTTCTTGGCTTTCATTTTAGCTTCCGAACACGGGGACAGTCACCCTCTGTTCCTGGTGGTCTGCCAAAGCCGAGCAGGAAACTTCTCGAGCAGAAAACACGCACAACACACCGGCAACACCGAGCTCCTCACTTCTCACTGGAGCGTGAGCGCAGGTGTTGGGACAAACTAAAGAACACGGGACCAGCCTCCGTTTGGGAACTGCTGTCCTTGCTCGCACCGCGTCTCGCTCCCGGCACACCTACGTGAAGTCTGCTATTTAACCTGCTCCTGGAAAAAGTACTCGGCAAGAAGCACTTCAGCTTTTAAGTGGGGCGGAAGGAAGGTGCGTACGTGAAGGGAGTCGGGGGGCTGGGGTGTGTGTGTGTGCGGGCACGGGGGTCAGGTGGAGGTGCCGCGGCCGCGCACGGGCAGCCGGCGGTGGGACGGGTGGGCGGGCGGACCGGGCAGGGCCCAGT
>VWPU01004376.1:0-316194 GCA_013398955.1 Callaeas wilsoni | reverse complement strand
TTTTTTTTTTTTTCCCAACCCCTTCTCCATGTCGAATGCAGAGGGTGCTGCATCCCCCGCCACGGGGCTCTCCGGCCCCTCTGTCGTGGGAAGCGCAGGCCAGGGCCTCGCCGCTGATTCCCGCTGGAAGTGTCCCCGGGGAGGGGACAGGAGTGGGGCCAGAGGCGGGGGATGTAGCACCCTCTGCATCCAACCCTCTGCATCCGGGGCCGAGCGGGCTGGAGCTGCCGTCCAGGTGCCTTTTCGCTTTTCCGTCACCGCCGCCTCGGTGTGTCTGCGGTGGCTGCCGTGGGGACGCTGGGGAGAGACAAGCCAACAGTCCGGTCTGCTGGTGGCACCTATATAAAACTTGTGGGTGACTGTACTTCTTTACTCCTCCTTGCCCAGCGAGTGCGATTGGCTGTGATGGTGAATAGTAGATATTCTCCTCTTGTGGAAATCTGCTGACCCTTGGAAGTGCCTGTCCTGGGGGTGACATTTGACCGTGGAAGCCCGTGTGTTTTTTGGCTAGTGGAGAAACTACTGGTTCATGCTTAGTGCTTTTCTCTGGGCTGTTTTGTATGCAACCTAAAATCCAAGTAATTAAACCTTTGTATGAAGGTGCTGACAGTAGGATTTTGTGTGTGTGTTTTAAGTGAGCAATCTGAAGACCACTTCAGATGTTACTTTTGATTGTCATGTTGTAGCCTGATTGTAAAGAACCTCGTTCTTTCAGGTTTGCAGAAGGTTGGGGATTATAGAAGTTGATTATTTTGGACTGCAGTTCACTGGCAGCAAAGGGGAGAATCTGTGGCTGAATTTGAGGAACAGGATCTCCCAGCAGATGGATGGTTTAGCCCCATATCGATTGAAATTGAGAGTCAAGTTTTTTGTTGAGCCACATCTTATCTTACAGGAACAAACAAGGTAAGTAAATAGGGTTGTAAGTGCATTTAATTTAAGACTTCCTTTTCAATTTCTATAACTTACGAAAGTGATTGCACACTGTTTTTACTTCTTTTATCATATGGTAGTTTTGCTTGACCTTTCTATGTAGTTTTAAAATCTTTGTGGTTTTCAAGTTTATTATTACTTTTCTTTAGAAAAATGTAATTAAATAGGCAACATTAAGCTTTGTGTAGCTACCAGGAAGTAATGAGTGTGGGTAATTTTGTGAGCACTTAGTGCTGGAGCTGGAAGAAACTAAGCTACCAATAGCGAACTTTTTATATGGTATTTGTGTGTCCGATTGTAACCTCTGTTCTGTGGTGTTACTCTAGGTCATTCTGAACCACTAGTACAGAAAGGCAGGAAACAATTCCTCCCGCAGTGCAAAAAAACTTGCTGAATTCCTTTTTGTCTGGTATTATGTTACAGTAACTTTCATATAGCTACAGGCCCTTAGAGGCTACAAAAGAAACAGCTGTCTGGCTGCTTCTGTGGCCAGTCCTCCTAACTAAATTGTTACACTGTTATTAAATCAGAAGAAATAGTCTTCTAAGATCAGTAGGGAACACTTGCTTTTACTCCTTGAGTTTGATTACCGCATGAATTGCAATGGAATTATCTTTAAAGAATGCTGTGCACATATGTATTTAATGCTGACCTTCCAACTATTTTTTCCTGTTAGTTTTGGATAGTACAGTCAATATGAATGGGGCCAGCTGAAATCTATGTATGATAATGCCAAAACCCATTTTCATTAGTCACCTGAACTTGATACTCTCAGAATCCTTGACTTAGTACTTTCAGAATTAAGACCATGAATGCAACATGGTGCTTCTGCACAGAATGTCTAAAGAACTTGGTCAGAGGCTGACAGTCTGATTTGGTGTTTATTTCATAGGAAAAAGGTTTTGAGTTTGTTTTTTGATCTAATGTGTAGGGGAGAGTCTTTTGGGGAGCAGTGGTTCCAGCTCATCAATATGGTTGAAGTTTTCAGAATGCTATGGTGGTAGACTCTGGTTGTCCTGGATAATAGCTCCAGTTAGGCAAGTGCATTCAAACTGAATTCCCATTTTGATATACTTTTACTTAGGAAATAATTTCTACTATCCATGGCATATCTTGGAGTATTTTACCTTAAAGAAACTTACCCTCTTATTTAAATATTCTTGGTAAGTATAAAACCAAATAATGAATGGGATTTATGTAGAACAAAAGGAGCCACATAGTTTCATACCTGATGAGGCAGAAGAGATTACCCTGAGCATGTCAGATGTGTCTCCACTCACAAAAGAAATCAGGGTGAAAATCTGAGGAAACCTAAAAGTGGCATTTTTATGCTCTCGTAGATGAATGCTTGTGCAACTTTACAAGGCTTTTACAGATGTCTGTGTCCCTGCCTTCAACACTGTCAGTGCAAGACTTGGCAGGAGGTGGAAGTTAGTAGAGAGGTTGAACTGGTGAAACATGCCCCAAGGGCCTCAAAGACTGGATTGTGTAGCTAAAATGTAACAGAGCTTATACACCTACATCAAAGCTGCAAGTATTTCTCCACTGTAAAGATGACTTAAAAGGAGGTAGGTGGGGCAAGCTTTCTTTTATGTATTCATTAAGGCTGTTCTGAAACTAATATTTTTAACAAACAATTTAAAAATTAATCCAGGCTTAAGCATCAGAAGAGATGTATTAAAACCAAATACAAGTTGTATGTCAAGTTGTAATAACTGCCTTTTAGTTGTGTAAGCCCAGTAGACCACATGTAGCAGACCTAGAATTCCAGTGCCTGTGGTAAATGTCTATTCTCCTGGATTGTTGACACTGAGTTTTAGTAGATTGACTATTTTTTCTACTCAGGTCTGCTTGAGGATTTACATATTCATGTAACTGTCAATTCATACTTAGTTTGTGTGTAAGCATCAAGGAGAAGATGAAAAACTTGTAAACCTGTTGCCAAACTTAAAAATCAATAGGTGTATCATAGAATTGCAAGGATTAGCTGACACATTTTCATCTTTATCTGCAAAGTCTTGATGAAGAGAGCGATGGGTGTCCTTAGTTTCCTTTAGCAGTTGTGCCCATATTTGATGTATGGGGTAGAGCTTTCTGGCAGAGCTGTTGCCTTGTGGTCCTGTGTGTGAAGAACGCTGGGGAAGTGTTCCAGTCTTTTGCTTGCTGCCTCTGATCCTGTTTTTACATATAAATTAGATGCATGTTGAGACTGCTTTTGAAATCTGAGAAGCTGCAAGTAATTCTAAGTTTTGTTGATGTGCTTCATCATGATTGTAATGGCAAACGTTGTGACTGAGTTACCAAGTTTTTTTGTGTATATTTTGGAAGCTTTGCCAACCCCAGTTGCAGTGCTTCATTAGAGACCCTTGCCTTGCACTTGAGTTTAAAACTCAGTTGTATGTTTGTTTGTAGCAATTTATTGTTCAGGTTTCTACATGCTGTGAAGGCTGATCTGGCAACAGAACATCAACCTCTGCTTCTGTTGTCTTTAATCAGTCCAGTGGAAGATTGCAGATATTGTAGACTTAATATTAAAGATTTAATATTCTTATACAAGGCAGCTTTCTTGCTACAGAGCACAAAGACTGAGCAGGTTATAATTGTACCTCTGACCACTGTGGCAACAAACCGTGTTCACTAAGTGCTTTAGGAATCTGAGAATTTCGTGGAAAAACCCTTTCTATTACACCTTTTTTACAGGGTTAAAAGCAGTTTATTTCTATTCTTCTTTGGATCTCAACTTCTAGGATTTTGACTACCTGGTACTGAATTGCACCACACGATTTCAGAGTTTAGAATTGTTTTCAATGGAATGAAAGTGCTTCAGTGCAAGAATGTCATTCAAATTTAATCTGCTGCTGTCAGAGTTTTACAAACAAGTCTGAGATGTGAACAGTGTGCTGCTTTAGAGGAGTTTGAAGAGCTGCGTGTTTTCTTTAGCATGTAAAATCACATTGGCTTGAAAAGGATTGCTATCTCTTTGCTTAAAGACACATGTGATGGTCCAAGATCGAGATCATAACTCTGGCTTGTGTCGTGTTCGTTTTCACTGTTTTCTGTATTTCTTTGATAGGTCGTGCAACAGTTTGGGGGGAAAAAAGCAAACCCGCTTTCCACTTCTTTACTGAATGACTGAAGCGTGGTTCGTGTATCAAACGTTGTGAAGTGTTGAATTGCACTAAGGAGCTGGGCCTTAGCAAAAGGATTATACTTCACAAACCGGAATTTTCAGGAGACTTTTTGTCGGGGGTGGGGCCGGGAGGAGGTGCCCGGCAGCGGTGCGGGCCGGGCGGGTCCCGCCGTGCCGGGTGCGGGTGTCCGGGGGCAGTGACCCGGGAGCGGCCCCGGCCCGGCGGCACTGGGGCGCGGCCCGGGAGGCAGCTCCGGTTTGGGCTGTCGCACCGCTGCCCGCGGCAGAGAGCTCCGGCCATTGGCCACAGGCTGTTGTGGAACGTGGAGCAGAGAAGTCTTGAAATTTGCACCCACCTTTTAACAGGGAGAGTGTTTGCCAAGCCGCCCGAGAGGCCAATGGTGCCCAGCAGCAGTCTGGGAGAATGGGGGTTTAGGTTTTAAATTCAGCCTTATTTGTCTTGTGTAGCATGACTGAAAATCAAATATTCACATGTAAGCCATGACAATTTAAATTATGTTAAGTTCTAGTGAGTCACACAATATCATGAAGCATTCAAAAGAGCTGTGTTTTGCCAGCCTTGAAAGTGGCAATTATTGTTTTAGAGGCTGTTAAAAGTGGTGTGATGTTTGCCAGTATTTGAATTATATTTACAAAGTACACTTTTTTGCTGTGTTATCCAGTTGTATTGATGAACTAGCTGAAATTAAGAATGCCCTAAAATCTGTTGAGCAGTCAGATAAGTGTAGTAGGTAGAAAATGAGAACCGTCCTATTATCCTATAGCATTGGGTAGCCAGCGCAGCAGTGATGTGGTGTTTGTTACAAGGTGATCAAAGTGTCTGTGATAGACACTGGGGGGATGAGTTTAATGGATCTGTTTGTCTAAATCAGAGTTGAATTGCAGTTGGTAACCTTTTACCCACTCTGTTGAGAGCAAGTAAGAATAGAGATACTGAGGAGCATAAAAAAAGCAAAAAAGGTTGCTTTTGTCATGTGGGGCGGCCTTGTCTGCTTTTAAAAACAGAATTGTATTCTATACACTTAGAAATCATTACCAATATATTTTTAGGGAGAACAATTACGCCTCTTAATTTTGATTTTAGACAACAGAGCAGTAAATTTGCTTTACAGTAGGAAAGAGCCTTAATCTGTGGTAAGGAATCATAACTCAAAGAGAACAGGTAGTTCCTTGGGAGGCATGCTAAGATTCTTGCCAGTAGTTTGGCAAGAGAATGAGGTCTTTTGGCTATGCTTCTAGTTTAGGAGTTATTAGTCATATGCAGATACCTCTTTGGTAAAGGATTGGGGTTTGCCACTTCTTCCACTGACAGCTAAGTTTAGAGCTTAAAATTTTTAGCTACCTATTTGCTCTGTTTCCTGTGCCTTGATTAAAAAAAAAAATAGTAGAAACTGCTAGTTAGTAGTGCAGACCCTTGATTCCTAATACACATAATTGTCTTCAATGAGTTACAAAAGAAAAATTGATCTTGTATTACGTGTACTTTTCATAGTATTTTTTTGTGGAGTTGTTATTGTGCCAGTTCATTTGGGTGAACACTAACTAGGTGACTTGCCCCCTCTTGGAATTCCATTATAGTGAAGTACTGATGTCTGTTTCTGGTAGCGGTGTTCAGTCAGCCTGCATAAACTGCTTCAGAGGGAGGCAAAAAGCAATTAATGTGATTGATATCTGGATCTGTGACTTTGGTTTGGTAGCTGTACTTTTTTGTGAAATGGACCATCTGCTGAAATCTCCTTGCAACCTCCCCTTTCTGCAGTTTTTGTATCAAATTATTTACATCCAACTGCAATACATTAATCACACCGCATTTGATTTCACTGAGCGTTTTATATGCACATAAATCTTAAATTTTATGAAAATATGGATCCAAAAATAAGGATGCAAAATGAATATAAAATCGCCAGTGTAGCTAATGCTTGAAGAAAATCTTTGATCCTGTTCTAATTGTAAAACTGCCTTTTGTTCTTTTGGAAAGGAAGAAATCTGTCTGGGCGGTGACTGATGAAGTGTAGCTTTGGCAAACTTTGTGTTGCCCTCTAGTCAGTATTCCTGTGTAGTGTTTTGGACTACCAAACTCAGAGGAAATGTTCCATAATTGAACACACAGGTATCTCTAGGTAACATGAGGTTCAGAGGTGAAGCAAAGGCTATTTTGGACTACAGAGATTGTCTTTTGTACTGATGCTGTCACGTGTAGACAACTTGGACTAAAAGTGCAATAGGAAGTTCTCTTTGACCTTAAAGTTGCCACTAGTTGATCAATGTCCCAACATGTCTGGCAGGTGTTAAGATGACTAGGAGTCACAACAACTGATGGGCAAAGTTCAGAGTAGTGAAGATTTGAAGACTAAATGAACCTTTGGCAAGGGCAGTAAAAAGCTGCAGAATGTGCTAAGAGAATGTTGGGGCTGGGGTAGGGGGCTGGAACAGTCTGACTGTACCTTTTGTCTGACTTGAGTTACTTCTCAAATTTATAACATGTAATATTAATGTATCAAATGCAACTGAAGTGTGAATGATGCAGAAACAAAAACTTTTAGTTTCTTATATAGTGGACAAACTGTAGATATTCTACCAGCAGTGTTGGAAATGGAAGCTTTAGGGAACTTACAAGCAGTTCAGTTTTCAGTTTTAACAGTTCATTGTTCTAAAACTTGCTAGGTAAAAATTCCATTAAGTGTAAAATACTAGTGCTGAAATAGTTCCTTGAAAAAATGTGGATCCTTTTAATGTACAACCTGACTTCTTTTGGAGGTGAGAAAAGCCTTAAAAATTTTTTATTGTATCTAAAGGTTCTGAGAGAGAGGAGGGAGATGGTAGATTGTGTATGAAGTGATTGGGGCACAATCTAATTTACTAAAACTTACATAAATCCTTTCTTGTAACTAATAGAATCTGTGATATGAGCAGGTTTTTTACAGACAGTCTATTGGGTCATTTAGAATTTGCAGAATTAGATAAGGAACTGCAGCAAGGATCCTAATGCTTTGGTTTTACTTGACTATACTCAGCAATAAAATCACATTCTTATGCCTTTTTCTTTAAGGATCAAAAGACTTTTAGTTTTGTATAAAAAAAAAAATCTGTATTTGTAATCAGATTGTGGCTAGTGTCATGTTCTGGACCTTTGAAGAGGAATGATTTTACAAATCATTGGACACTTTGAAGGAGTGGACTCTGCAGCTGGATGAGCTAATCAAAACCACTTTTTCAGATGTATAAAATGTTTGTAACCCTCACTGTCTTTCAATTTCTAGATGCCTTTGCTTCATCAAACACACTTAGATTCAAAACAAAAAAAAAACCCAAAAGCAAACAAAAAAAACTCAACACACACACAAAGAAAAAAAAAAGGCAGCAGAGAATTTGCTACCTGAACTTTGGTTTGGGGCAGCTGCTCTAACAGATCAGTGTGAAGTCATTCACTGTCCTGTTATGGGTGCAGTTTAGGTTATTTAGGTGCAGATGGACTGTTAAATACAGATGGTTTTTGTCAGTTTTCTCTGACTTAATAAAACAGCTTATCATCGTGTAAGCTGGGACAAGAATTTGCATAACTAGTTACTTTGCAATAATTGTCCTTTATATGTGGCTGTTTGTTCTATTTATCAAAAAAATGCAAAGTAGCTGAGTATCTGTGAGATGTTTTCCATTATGTGATATGAGCCCGTTAGGGGAAGTTACTGCACGGTAGCTGATGTGATGCTATTTCACATTGTGCCTTAAACTCATTTGTCTTCCTGTGCCATTACTGGCTTTTTAGTAATGGAATGTGACAAGCCATGCATCTGCTGTATCTGTTTCTGTAATTCGTCTGTATTTGCAGGAGCAATATTTTGATTTTCAGCTCCTCTTGAGATGTCAGTAAGGTCTTCCCAGCAAGGGGAGAACTCTTGACTTTACTCTGTGTAGTCAGTGCTGTCATATGCAAAAAAACCCTGAAGATATAAGAATTTAGGTGTGGTAGTTGTAAATGTGTTCCAGCTAATGAGAAAAAAAATTGTTTAATCTTTCTTTGAAATACTGTATTCGTAATTAGTACTTAAAATGACTGTAAATCCTGTTCTGGTATTGTCAGAGGATCAAGGGTGCATGAGAAGCTGTTTAATTCATGAAATGTTGATTGGAGTTAGGGAAATGCCTACTATTTGAATTTATTTTGACACTAGTCTTTTAGTAATTTATACTGAATTCTTTAGTTTTATGGGTTGAGCACCAAAAAGATTCTGTACAACTAAATCATTTTTAAAAGCCACAGATACGCCTTTCTGGGCCCAAGCCCCAAGAGCTATGACTCTGCAAGGTAGGAGAAACACATGGGACCAGGGATTTGACTCTCAAAAAAAAGACTGAACAAGGAATAACCTGCTAACAGTGGAGACAGCTCTGTCTGAAGATCTGGTCCTCTTGACACATAAACTTGTGTCCTGCAAAGTGTGAGGACATTGGCTTCCACCAGACCCCTCTAGGACTGCTGAAGGGTGTAGGTTGATGTTCAGACTTCAGAGTGGTGCAATTATGCAAGTTTTTATTGCATCACAACTAGCATGATGCTCTAGCACGGCAAATGATTTGCAAAGGGAAGTGTTGGAGCTGTGACTTGTTGCAGGAAGTGGACTATAGGAAAGCTTACAGGATAATTTAATACCAATTATTTATCCTGATTGAAAAAGTTGTGGATGAGAGGCAGTTTTTGGGCTGGTATCTTCTGAGTTGCAACATTTACCAATAGAGCTAAGAAAGAACACAACTTTTGCAAGTTCTGTAATTAGTCATAGTGCTGAAAAAAAGTCCTATTGGCCTTGTTGTACAAAGGAATTATAGAATATATATAAGGTATTATTCAAAATTCCCATTGGAAAGAAAGCTCATCACTTACTAGCATCTTCAACTTCAGTGATGAGAGATTCAATACAGAGCTTCAGTAAAGTTTTCCTTAAAAGTAGATTAGACTTCATTTTAGAAAAGTAAATGTCCCATTCCTGTGGAAGACAAGACATCCCTGTGGATACAAGGCTTCATTTATTGAAAGATTTTTTTTAGTGATACATAACTCTGTGATACATAATTCTGCATCTGGCTTCCATAAATATGTTGAGTCTTAAAAAAGAAATGGTAAGAAATTTGTATTGTGTCCCCTGAGCGAAAATAGGGATTATCTATAGAAGTTAGGGTTACCCATAGAGGATATCAACATGCTGCTGTTAATGTTGGTGAAAATGTTGATTTGTCTGTCAAGTAAGCTATTAGATAATTAAGAGCAGCTTTTTGAATTTTCAGCAAGTTGTCAAACCTGCCTTGGTCTCAAGTGCAAAGTTTGGTCTGACAAATGCTTACACAAAAGCTATTTTTCTATTTTATTCCACAATGCCTTTTCAGATATTTCAAGTTATTCTGTTAATCATATCACGGGCAAAAACACCATGGCCACAGTGGCAGGGGCATTTCCACTGTGTAGAGAAAGTATGGCTTCCCCTCTTGCATAATAGAAGTGTGTATGTTTTGAGATAATCTTCCCAAATTTGCTTTTGTGAAATGCAATATAACTTGTAAATGGCAACAAAAAATGTAAACATGGGAAACTAATTGAAATCTTTCATTCATCTTTTACTCACTAAATTGAAATTACTAAGTGGTCTTAGGAGTTAAAGCAGATCATATTCTTGAGATATTCTTGATGATGTAAAGCGCTCATTTCTTTTAATAGGGCTGTTAGCTGCCATCTTCAGTTATAGCTTCATGTTCAAGAGTAAGTAAAGAATAAGATGGAGGCCCTTTTCTTTCCCTTGTGCTAGACTTTATTTACTTGGTACATTCATTGCAAATTCTTGATTACCAAATGTAGCTGAGATGTTACTTGTTACATGTCTTGATTACAGATGTCATGTAATGATTTGTGTAAGCAAATGTTTCTGATTGTGTTGCAGGCATATGTTTTTCTTGCATATAAAAGAAGATCTTCTTGCTGGTAATCTTCAGTGCTCTTCAGAGCATGCAATTGAACTCAGTGCATTGTTGGCACAGATGAAGTTTGGAGATTATAACCAGAACACTGCCAAGTACAATTACGAAGAGTTGTGTGCGAAAGAGCTCACCACTACCATTTTGGAGAGGTAAAAAGCACAATGATCTAGTCTCTTTTTTGGAGACCAACAGCAGAAGATTTTGTTATGCATTTAATTGCTGGTGCTATAGTGAAAAACAGTAATTTAATAGTAATAGCTTTGGAGATCAAAGGAATGTTTGATGTTCTGATTTCAGTTAAATTTTTAAGCTCAGTTATGAGGTGGATTTTTGTTGTTTGTTTTTTTTCCTTGTGAAAACTCTGGTACTTGAGGAAATACAGATATATTTAAGTACCTGGAGCAGGGTATTTAAGTTGTAAGTATGTCTTAGACCTACATTTGTGAATGAAGGAATTTATCTGGCTTAGTACCCTTACTCTAAAAAGTAAACAGAATTCTGAAACACTCAATTCTTAGGAAGAATTAGGAAACATTCAGTGTGTCATACTTTTCTGTAGTGTTTTCTTTAACTATGAACTTGGTGGTAGCTCAGGGAAATATGTTGGGGCTGGTGGTCTTAGTTGGAAAGCCTTGATTACATGTAGCTTTTTCATTTCTAAGCAAATGCACAGTGTTTTCTCCTTGACATTCTCAGGATGTTTTGGTAATTCTCAGCTATTTCCAGTTCACAGTTGCTGGAAATCTATAGACAGATAAAGCAGGTCAGGAGCATTTACTAATCTGTTTAACTAGGTCATCTAAAAATCCATGTTAAAACAAGCTGCTGACAGTAACAGCAGATACTTGAGTTAATTCACCTATCCTTAATCTTTTTATCAACAGCATTATTACAAAGCACAAGGAGCTAGAAGGTCTAAGTCAAGCATCTGCTGAATACCAGATTCTACAGATTGTTACAACACTAGAGAACTATGGGGTAGAGTGGCACTCGGTGAGAGATAGTGAAGGGCAAAAACTCCTCATTGGTGTTGGACCTGAAGGCATCTCCATCTGTAAAGAAGACCTCAGTCCAATCAACAGGTATGTGTTTTCTGGAACAATTTGCATGATCAATTTTTCAGAAATACGGAGCATGCATCTAGTTTTCACATAAATACACAAAACTGCTCTGAGAATTATTACAAGTGACTATGAGATGTAGAGTCTGAGGACACTACCTGCTTCTAGTCAAGATAACAAGTGACTATAATAATCTTGATTTTTATATATATTTTTGAGACAGCATCTTCAGTCAGCATTGCTGACTACTGTCAGAAATCATTGTAATTTCTGATAAAAATGCACTGTAATGGTTTGTGGAAAATGCCCTTATCCTTAACAACTAAACCTTTCTTTTTTAAATATTAATTTATAGGATTGCTTATCCTGTCGTTCAAATGGCAACTCAGTCTGGGAAGAATGTATATCTGACTGTTACCAAGGAGTCTGGTAATAGCGTGGTTCTCTTGTTTAAGATGATCAGTACAAGGGCAGCAAGTGGGCTCTACAGAGCAATTACAGAGACACATGCATTTTACAGGTCAGTATTGCCCCTAGAGTCATGTGCTGCTGCTCTTCTCCAGTGTTTGAACTAAGTGCTTAAGCAGCTAGCAGTCTGACTGCACTTGGAAATACTCTGCAAAATTTCATTGTCTTCGCAGCCTCTCCTTTCCTCTTAAGTCCAGAAGCTGCACAGGTTTTTGCTGCTTTCCATTTTGTGGGGTGGGAGTAACAAGAAAAGTAAGCAAAATTTTTCCCCTATGAATAACCACATTTCAGAATATAAATTTTTTATGTTCCTCGATACTTAATAAACAATAAATACATTTTTTGTTCCTATGTAAGAGGGAGAATGAGAGCAGTGGGGAAGATCCTATCATTCAGAATGTGTAGAGCCTTTATCTGGCTCCTTCAATTGTTATGCTATCTGTATGCCACCTTCCCATCCTATATATTTAAACTTTCTTACAGTTCCTCTGTCCCTGCTCACATGCTCAGGATTTTGCTTTGTGCCAGCAGCTATCCATTGTCTCTATCCTGTTGTTCTTTGAGGTAGAGGTGCTATACTCATTTGTTGGTGGGCAATTTTTCAAGCCCCTTTCATTCCTGCTGTGGTGTCCAACACTGATGAGTAAGACTAGCTGTCAAACACACTTAGCAGTGTTTTCTTAAAATTAACTACCACATACTAGTTTCAATTACTTCTTGATCTTTGTCTCTGCTTGTAATTTCTGCTGTCCTTCACAGTTTCTGATTTTAATTTAAGCAGAATTTTAGTTTGGCAGTAGTATTTGGCCATAAGCTTAGATCTTGGACCTTAGGTCCTGTGAGGCTGTAGCCCTTCTGTTCTGTGTTTGTTTTCTTTCCTGTGTTACCTAGAGAAGTGATATGCCTTAAGAGGCTTCTTCAGATTCACCTGTATCACCAAAATACGTGACAAGCGTGGTTAGGATAGCTGAAATGCACAGTGGCAAATGCAAACGCCTTAATTCTCTACACTGCATTCACACTGGCTCTCTTCAGAATGACATAATACTAGTATATAAAGTACTGGGTGGAAATTGGGTTAAAAATATTACTTGACTCTATGATAAAAATTGAGAGCTCAAAGACTCTTAATTGGAATTCTTTAAGGCACTGTTTGGAAAGACCATGCAAAGAGGTGTTGCCAGGCTGAACTGTGGATTAAGCAAGTGTTTGCTCTTTGTTAGCATAATTCCTTAAGTCCCTTTCATAGGCTGACTCCATTTTACCAGACACTTCACATTTTGAAGATGTAAAGCAATTGTCACCTTCCATTTTACGCTTTTCAAAGGAGAGTTGTCATGCAAAGGTCATTCAAGAGCTTAAATATTACCTCAGACTGTTTCATTTGCTTTAATTTCAGTGCTGTTACTTCAGCTTTGGAAACAAATTGCTGTAGAATCATTCTATTGGTATTAACTAATCAAGTTTGCATTTGTCCTATTGCTTTATAGGTGTGACACTGTCACCAGTGCTGTCATGATGCAGTATAGTCGAGACTTAAAGGGTCACCTAGCATCTCTATTTCTGAATGAAAACATTAATCTTGGTAAAAAATATGTCTTTGACATTAAAAGAACATCAAAAGAAGTTTATGATCATGCGAGGCGAGCTCTTTATAATGCTGGCATTGTGGATCTTGTTTCAAGAAGTGATCAAACCCCACCAAGTTCCCCCCTTAAGTCTTCGGAAAGCAGCATGAACTGTGACAACTGTGAGGGTCTGAGCTGCCAACAAACAAAAGCCCTGCAAGAGAAGTTGCGGAAGCTGAAGGAGTCCATGCTTTGTATGGTGTGTTGTGAAGAAGAGATAAATTCAACCTTTTGTCCCTGTGGCCACACGGTTTGCTGCAAGTCCTGTGCTTCCCAGTTACAGGTAAATGCAGTTAAGTTATGAGTTGTGTGGAACGGGTTTTTTTTGTATATTTGATGGTCATGGATTAATATGTTTGTGTAGATGTTCTAGTAAAACTACTAAAATTTTTGTGGTAAACTGATTTCAGAGAGCATTCTATCTAAATGATGTGCTAATGTAATTTTTGGTGAGGCTGAGAATGAGCTGCATGCTTCTCACCATACTCTGTCTTAAATATGGGATGATGGAAAAAGTGCTCTGTTATTGTGTATGCAAAGCCTGTAGGAAGTGCAGAGACTCTCAAAATACAAAGTAAACTAATTTCCCAATGTTTTTCCTTTCCAGTCATGTCCCGTTTGCAGATCTCGTGTAGAGCATGTCCAGCATGTGTACCTGCCAACACACACCAGTCTTCTCAATCTGACTGTGATATGATCTACGTACACACTTTAAACCCATCATGTACTCTTTAAACTGCACTAATAAGAAATGCAACCATTGATTGTGAAGAGGGCAATCACTCTGGCACCTATCCACGTTTAAAAGCAAAAAATAATGCATTTTTTAACATAAATATTCTTTGTTCAGCATGTCCAGAATGGTTTGGGACATCTTCTGAGAGTAGAAGTGTAATTGATTCATGATACTTAAAGAATGATCTGTAAGTTTGTAGCACGGCAGTGTTGCCACAAAGCTCGGTAACCCTGGAGAAATGTGCTGTACACACACAGACTTACTAGCGAAAGCAATGCAGCCTTTTCTTTCACATGCTCTAAATCCTTTTTAATACAGTTGCACCATTTATTTTAATAGTACGACTTGCTTTTACACATACCAGTTTAGTAAGGCTCATAGCTTCTGCTTTTAGTAAACTGCTTTAAAGAAGAGAGATCTCTTTTTAATAAATTAGTTCTTAAACTGAAGTTACAAGGCTTCACTAAGCAGCTGTGCTTAACTCAGAATTCTGTTAAATAGAAAACAATTCTGAGAGAATAGCTTTGGAAAGGGAGGACAAGATTGTTAATCTTCAAGTCTTGAGGGTGGGTCAGGAAAGTCTTGTGGTTGACAGCGCCCTGTGGAAGCACTGCTATGGGACTTCATTCACAGCTCTCAGTGGGCAGGGTACTCCCAAGTTTCCCACAGTCCACTTTTGGCTGGTGGTCTTGGGAGCTGCAGTCAGCTGCCCTTCAAGTTGGCTTTATTTTTGGAGACTGATTTTAAGCTATTAAACATGCACCATTAATCTTTAAGGGTTGTGTATAATTTTAAATGCTTTTTTCAGTTAGCATCTTTAGCAGGAAATGACCTACCCAATAAAATGTTTTTGATTTCCACCCCCCTACTTGGGCATTTTGGGTTCTGGTTTCCTAGTGTCTTCTCCAGAGGGAACTGGAGACCATGTTTGGGTGCAATACTGGCTTAATCAAAGCTAGAAAAGTACACTGTCACTTTACTGAAATTTTCTGACTATACTTTTCATATTGCCTTAATGTAGCAGTAATGTGTGTTTATGCATCTGTTTCTTTGCACAGACATTTTGTCAAAATATTAAAACTCTACTTTTTTATGACACATTAGCATATAAACCTTACTCTAAGAGGGTATTTATTTTTTCACTTTGTAAAGAAAATTTTGTTTCCTCATGAAGCAAGAGCTTTGTCCTATATTGTAGGCAGCTTCTGTCTTTTTTATATTCAGATTAATAAAGGACTTTAAAAATCTTTGTGTTATTGCTAAGACTGATTTTGTTCTGAAATTCATCTGAGGCGTTACTGAACTGAGAATACAATGCAGTATTTTCATGTTTATAGTTCTGAATATTTTGTCACATTTGAGGTAATGAGGTTTTCTCAAGTTGCATGCAAAGGAGGGAAGAAAATTGGCATTTGTTACAGACAGTGAACTTTAAAACAGCTGACATATTCAAACTGTAACACAGCCTTCAGACTTGACTTTGTGAAGAATATTTTCTACAGTAAGTTGCCCCAAATCTATGGACTATATTCCAGGGGAATGAGAGAAATTAAAGAGTGCAGCTTAAGAGTAGTGTTGGAGTTTCAGTAGTCCCGTCTAGCAGGTTCTTAATTACAGATGTGTTGGTGTCTTTTTTGATGGGAGCTATTCAGACTTGCTAACTTAAAATTCTCCTTTTACATTGTTGAAGAGATAGTGCTTCAGCACTTCCATTGCTGTGCTCTGACACAACAAGGAAGGAGTGGATGTACGAGTGTGTTCAGAGAAGACTGTGTCCAGCTACTGTACCAGCATACAGTAGTGCTTGAGGAAACCCTCCTTGCTTCCCAAGATTACAACCAAATTATGTTAGTAACATCTAATCCATTATTTTGTGGCAGCTGGCTGAAATGGATTGTAAATTAATATAAATAGGTGTTTAAATCAGATTCCTGTATTAAGCATGCAATATGATCAAGCTGTTAAAATAGGCAAGCATGAACTCTAGGTCCTTGTAATTAAATTGACTGTGTAATTAGACCTCGCTAATAAAAATAATTCCAGTAGTTAAACTCTAATCAAGGTAGGGTTTGAGACCAGTTACATGGCAGTAGTGAAATTTGGGCAAATCCTATGACTTCTGTGAATGTACCCTGTGTTGAAAAGCTGTGCAGGGCACCAGGCCCAAGCTGTGAGCTCTGAGTCCAGGCAGGAGCCTGGCCTGGTGCAGGCTGTGCCTGAAGCTGCTGGGAACCTGGTATTGGCAAAGCAGAGCACGCAGCACAAGTGAAGGCTGATGGACTTTGGCAGTTAGGAGGGGTCCCCAGTCACTGTGGATTTGTGCTTTTTTTAATGAAATGATGCTACCTGTTCTGAGAATTGAGCAGCAGCTCACCTCTTCCAAGCGTTGTAAATCACCACAAAAGCCTCACTTGGTTTATATGTAAGAAGAAATTTGATGTTAAAACAATGTAAGCATAGCTTTGATTTGTTCACAGACTTCTTTCTTCAGAACCATTGTTTGAAATGTAGTTGATCAGGCTCTGCTAGGAAAGTTTTGCTTAACCATCCAACACTGCTGGGACTTTTGTTGCTCGATGTTTGTAGGTTGAGTACACTTTATTACAAGGAGTAACTATGTCTGGTCCACATGAGCTGCTGAGTGCTGTGAAGAGTGTAAAAGAAACAACAGGAAATCTTTAACTCCACATGGCATTTAGTAATACTGCAGAAAAAGTCAGTCTTGTTTGCTGAAGTGCTGTTCTTTCTCCTAATATGCTTTGAATGTTGCAATGGATGGTAGCGGGGGAAAAAACCCAAAATCCCAAACCAGAAAACCACAGCACAGTTTGTGGGAGTACCTGGAGTTTGTGTCCTTTGCACCTCTTCCTCAGGAGCAGGAACATTGATCACAAAGCTTCATTTGGCACCTCTCACACCTAAGTCAGCTCCTGTGCCAATATCTGCTACCCAAAGCTGGTACAACTTGGCAAGAAAACACATGGAACATTCAGTTTTTATTTATCTTCAGAATTGCAGTGCCAATGCTGTAATCCCACTGGGTGTGTGCAATGTCACTTTAAAGGGATGTAGTCTCAAATTTCCACCACAACTACCTAAATGGGAAAAACTCACCTTAGGAGACAACATGACCTGCCGGGTCAGCTCGAGCCAGAGCCTTGCTAGTGATGTGCACCTCCTGAGGGTAGAACAGCATTGAAGAGCAGCCCTGTGGGGAGAGGGTTGCATGTAGGAGAACTGGAGAAGAGATATTCTACTAAAGTAGTTACACTTGAGTGTTATTAATAAATAAAACCGGGCTGTGAAGTCCCAGGCTTCCACCGGTATCTCCCTGACTTTCATCCTCCCCTTGCTGCACCAAGGTCTCTGTTTACAGAGAGCTCAGTTGGCGAGGGGCTCCAAAGGCAGCATGTTGAGGTGTTCCAAGCTACAGCTGTTACAAAGGCACAGTTCCGTCCTCCAGCTCATAGTTGCTCATTTCAAGCTACATACAACTGTTCAAATGCTAAAGAACTGTAGAATGAAGGCTTCTCTATTTCTAAATTATTTTGATTTCTTCCCCGAGTGCCATAAAAGCATGTACACAGCAGCAGTCATATATGTCGAGATTTATTTCCTTGCTAAATCAGCAGTGTTGCCTTCCTAGGAGAATGCCCTTGGGGGAAAATTCTCATCTGTCAGCCTACGCTGTTTCACTTCACAGCAGCATGCTGGCATGTTGATCAAAGACGGGGAAAATAACAGCTCAGATTTCTGTGTATGCTTTTGAACAACAAACTCCGTGGAGTGTTAAAATTATGAATTGACAAATTTTAGCTTCAGCAATGCCTGGTCAAACACCCTTCTGGAATCATCACCACCACCACCGTTTTCAGTGAAAGAATGCTGTGGTGCCAGGCAAATGCTTCAATCACTGTGCCCTCAGATTCAGCCAGCTGGAGCCTGTTAAAACAGAAAGTAGCAACCGACAAATGGGTTTAAAAAGTAAAATTGTCGAGGGGGGAAAAACACACAACCAGGGTACACTGCTAGGAGAAAGGTGGACTTTCCAAGGCAGGGCCTGGGCGCAGTTTTGCTGGAGGAAGCATGGGTGTGGCTCCTGCTACGGGGTCCAGGGCAGTGGCTTCCTCTGTCCCAAGCAGGGACACCACTGACCCTTAGCATGAAGGGCTGGGTAGGATGCAGCCTAGGAGAGGCAGGACAGGGCCAGGCAGGAGATGAGGCATGTTGAGGCAGGCAAGCCACGGCCAGGGCAGTAATTCCACAGGGAAACTTCCACTGGAGCACTCTTCGGACAGGCCACAGCCAAACCTCTCTGTCTGCAAGGAGCCCTGAGCATCACACGACTGCAAGGTAAACCATCAGCTGGAACCCCATGGTTCAAAATGACCTTCAACAGTACTGGGTGGTAAAAGCTACCATGGTTTCTGGGTCTTCTAGTTTCCTGCAAAGGGTGGTGTGAGCTAGGAAGACGCACCAGGAGTGTTGTTGAGGAGAGACTCTCAGAGCACCGGCTAAAGGAGTCGCTGGTTGGTGCAGTAGTAGGAAAACGCAAATTGTCACAACTCTGAAACCTCTCTCCATGTGAGAGTGGGACACAAGGGATCCAAAAGATTGAATGGGGCTGGTGCTCCTGGGTGCTCAGGGATGGTGAGCAGGGTTCAGCATGACCTCTAGTTCATGCCAGGATAGGGGACTTGTGGGGGCTGGCCAGCGGCGAACTTTCAAAGCACTCATGCGTATGCCAAGTTCCTGAAAGAAAAAGGTCAAGCAAACAGACCATACCAGCTTTCCCAGAGCTTAATAACAGGTCACTTGCTGATTTCTCATCAAATAAAAGGCAGAATTCATTCCAGCTACTTGGAGGCTGGGGTGGGTGGGGAATCAATCTGATCCTGAAAGCTGATGCCTTTCTCTGCCTTCACTTTGACCCTCTCCTGAGTGACCTGATTTAGTATATCTGCTATTTGCTAACCCTTCCATATTCTTGAAGACTCTTCTGTTCTCTCACCAGTGATTTCTGGAATCCAGGCTCTGAAGCCAACCCTTCTTCTTCTAGCAGCTGTTCACATAAACTCTGCTCCAGGAAACAATCTGATTTGCTTTGGCCAAGCCTGTCCAGTGAGGATGACACACATACCACCCTCACCTCTTTCTGTGCCTTGTCAGGAGTGCAAAGGGCATCATCTCCGACAGCAAGAAAAAGAAAATCGGTATAAAATAATTGTTCCTCTCACCATTGGGGTACCTAAATAAGACTGTTTGTCTGTAGCTACCGTGTCAGGATCACCTGGTGGTTCCAATGGGAATAACTAGGTGTGTGTATGTGTGAAGGGGTTTGCCAGCTCTGTTTTATCCAGTAGTTGGTGTCTGGCTTCTCTGCTTCTTCAAATCAAGCCAATGCAGGTAATGAGAGCCAGTAACATGGCAACTTCTCACAAAAACTGGCTTGCCAGAGCCAGATCTTCCTCTCTCCTGCCAGAGAGCTGTTTGTCTGAGGAATCCATGCATCTGGCACCAAATTCCAATCACAGCACTACAGCTATGGGAATTACAGAGACATTGGCACCTTCTCTGAAGAGATAGTATTTGTTTTCCTTATATAGATCTATAAATAGTCAATAGAGGACTCTCATTCAAGCAGTATTGATGATTGAAATAAACCAGGCAGAGAGACACAGCCAAAAATTGGACTTGCACTACAAAGCCAAAGCAACTCTTGCTTCAGAAGCTGAAGTTCCAAAAGGGCAATGCAAAAAGCACTTTTGCCCAGCAGCAAACTGGCCCTGAAGGTACACTGACACATCGGGTGTCCATGTGTGACCTTAAAACTGTTTGCCTAGGTCACTGTTTGAACTGGAATTTTTTAAAAATCCCTTCAACTCTGCTGTGACTTGAGCAGCTGACTTCCTCCTTCCCCTTTCCAGGACCCACGAAGTGAAGCAATACTGGAGTGGCCTGAGAGCACCCTGCCCAAGCAACCACTGACAACACCACGTATGCTCTTGAAGGGCAGGTGCACAGTCTTTATATTTAGCACACTGGAAGTGGTGCTTTACAGCCTTATCAGGAGAGCTCTCCAGCCCTGGGGGAGACAAGCATTTGAACCTCCCTTGGAGGTGAAGAAGTAAATGACCACAGTAGTTCTATTCCCTGGGTGAAAAATGCCTTTGCTACAACAGGAGGAAAAATACTTTCTTTTTAAGAAAGAAAGAGAGAGAGAGAGAAAAAAGATTAGTTTCTGTTTTTAAGAATAATTGCCAGCCTCTTCTTTGAGAAGACTGGTAGGAATAAAAGGTGTGGAAAAACTTCTGGAAGGAAAAAAGAAACAGAAATGTGTTGCCAAAATGGATGCTGTTACCCAAAAGACCATGATGCTGGGTAGGATCCCAACTGTGCAAGTTCTGGCATTTCCCCCTCAAATCCTGTCCCTGCCTGAAGAGTTTCCCTCAAAATTAACTGCCATGTCCTGCAAGCCAAGGTCATAGAATCATAGAATCATGTAATTGTTGGTTTGCAAGGGACCTTAAAAACCATCTAGTTCCAACCCCATCTGCAACGGGCAGGGACACCTTCCACTTGACCAGATTACTCAGAGCCCCATCCGACCTGGCCTTGAACACTTCCAGGGATGGGGCATCCACGGTGTCTCTGGGCGACCTGTTCCAGTGCCTCACCATCCTCTCAGTAAAGAATTTCTTCAAAATACCTAAGTTAACCTGCCCTCTCTCAGTTTAAAGTAATTTCCTCTTGTCTTATCATTGCATTCCTTTGTCAAAAGTCCCTCTCTAGCTCTCTTGTAGGCTCCCTTTAGGCACTGTAAGGTACTCCAAGGTCTCCCTGGAGCCTTCTCTTCTCCAGGCTGAATAACCCCAGCTTACTCAGCCTTTCTTCATAGGAGAGGTGCTACAGCCCTCTCAGCATCTTTGTGGCCCCTTCGTGGTCATTATTTCATGGTCATGGATTGCAAACAATAGTTCCTCTCTCTGCTCTGTCATGATGGAAAGAGGCAGATTAACACCAGAAACCAAGCACAGTCTAGTGACTGCAAAATCAGCAGCACAGCTCGTGCTGAAAATCATGTCCTTGAGTGGGAGGGGAACATGTGACTGTGGAAAGAGAAACTAACAAGGGTAAGGAACAAGTGATAAGAAGAAAAAGGGAAACTCCCCCAAAACTGCATACCTTGCTATGGTTTCTAACAATAAATTGCACCATATCATGTTTCTTTCCTCACTCTTGGCTATGCAAATGTTAAATTAACAACTCCAAGCTGCTAAACTCTTCCTTATGTAATACTAGTCACATAAAATAGGTTGTAGCTACAACCCTCATGGCTAATCCTCAGCTGAGTGTTGTCTCTCTGGACTCCTTCTAAAGACTTGAGTCCTTTAGGATTATCCTTGGAGCCTTTCCTTGCACAGCCTGTTTGTGAAAGGGATACAGCACTGTTATATGAAATATTCTGCAGCTTCACCACCACCTTACTGGATACCTACCGGTAAGTATTATCCATGTGCAAGGTGATATTTCAGTCTCTTAGGACTGTTTCCTGCTTCTCCCACATGGTTGCAAACTCCCTTTTCTACATCCAATGCATCTCTATCAAAATACATTTATCTGAAGGTTAATTTCCATGGTGCTGGCTATCTTAGTGAAAGGATACTTGCATGAAAAATGTCTTAAAATGTAATGTTCTGGCTTCAGCATGGTATTCTGCCCTTCACAACCACCAACTGCTTTACTTGTAATTTCTTTGTTCCCCCCTCTCTCCACAAAACACTTCCCTGCTTATCACTCCTGGCTCAGTCTCATGTTTCTGAGTGTCCTTTTCTGCGCTCTTTGTTTCTTGGATCCAAATTCCAGAAGCATGCCAGCTTCCTCAACTCTATATCACTTTCTGCCTGCATGCTGCTATATTCTCTGCTATATAGCAGTATTCCCCCCACTCTTAATTCAAGACAAATCCCCAAATCCCTACAGTCACCTACTGCATTTTGGTTCTTCCTATAAATTGCCTACCTCCTCTGATCTTTTGCCTTTTTTACAAAGGACATTCATGCATTTTTTACAACATGAGATGGCACAGTATGGGCACTTGGATCTCTTATGAACTGAATATCAAAGAAGCAAAAGACAGCTGGCCTTCCAGGTGTGTAGTCCAAAACCAGTGATGCTACTAATATCTTTCTGAAGAAAAAGCCAAATAGGCACCTACAGTACAGTCAGTAATTCTGGGATTTTCCTAGTGACGTTCTTGAATCTACAAAGGCTTTGAGAGGAAACATTTCTAGCTAACTCACCCAAGATGAGAAAGAACTTACAGCAATGTTTCCTGCACAGCCTCCAATAAATCAGAGTTGCTAATTGTTTATTCCTTCTAAACCTTTGTTCCTTTCTGCTGTCAGTGACTTAGCCTGCAGCAGACTCCAGTCTAGACTGGAATTTTTGTTTCTTATGCATCTGCCCAGCAATTTTTTGATACCTGTATTTCCTCTAAGTGATCTTACAAGGTGAGAGAGCTTGGTGCAAATATAGGCCCAAGGCCAGTGTTTGAGCTCTCTAGACTTTGGTCAAGGTTTTTATTTGTAAGGGACATTGAAGCAAAACCAGATAAACTTCCAGCTTGGGACTGCCATCTGGATCAGGATCTCAGCTGTTCAGACACGTGGGCATGTCTCTTGTTTTTGCTAAATAGCGAGACGTGTTTTTTCCCCCTGACACTCATTCTTTCCCTCTGGTTTTTAATTTGAAGAATCAGGTAATTATTACCTTGGAGTTTCCATCCTCTGGAAAATGCTGTGTCCTCCTACAAAAGATAGGCTTTTCTGTTAAAAGAGAAGTGTTCATGGTGGGCGAGTTAACTGTGCTTCTTCCCTTGTGATTGTTTCTCTTACAAATGAACATTTTCTCCAGAGCAGATTAGGGCTAAAGGGAGGTGAGTCATATGTCTCATTTCAGTGTAGGAGTCTTTACGTGGACATCAATTAGGATGAGATACCAGTTATTCTTTGAGCTTTGTTTCCCTTATGCCACCAAACCTTATATTCCCATCAATGCTGCTAATGACCAACAGGATTCCCAGTTCCTCCAAACTAATGTTAACCCAACAGCGCTGGGTAAAGGGGCGTGTCTGAGGCCCTATTTCATGGTAACAATGACATGAAAAAATCTTCATCTCAAACATTAAGGACAGATCCAGTTATGTCTTTATCTAGGCATGGCCCCTGCTGGCATTTTCCTTGGCACAAACACAGTGTAACGCCAAACTGCCACAGGGAGTAGCTGACAGGGATGGAATATGGCAGCCTCTGCTGCTCCACCTGGACCATCAGGCTTCTTCAGCTGCACAGTTGGGTTAGAGAAATAAATGGCTTGGGTTTATGGAAACTAAGCGCCTCTGGTTGCTCAGGGGCTCCTTGCTCGGTTACTAATGGGGCTGCTGGTTGGGTAAAGCTTCAGTGAGGATCATCATGTCCTGGAACAAAAGTCCTCCTTTCCCTCCTGGAGGGCTTGTGGTGGGAAAGCAGCACTGGGAAACTGCAGGGAAAGGACGTGAAGCCCTTTAGGCAGAGAAAGGCAAAAGCCCACAAGATATGAGTGCTCCGGGTCAGTGTGGAGAATGTCTTGTGAGAGATGTACCTTAAATCGTGGTCCCAAAGCTCAGAAGAAATGTTCCAGATGAAGGAGAACACAGGAACACCAGTATCATGTCTCTTTGTTGATGGATTGATGAAAGTTGAGTTGAGGTGACTACAGAGGCTGCAAATGCACATGCATATATCACTGCTGATGCTACACCTTTGGTTTTAAAACACTGTACAGCTACTCTGACAATAACATGAGTGCTTCCATCAGGTCTCTTTCCTTTTAAAATGAAATTATTTAAAAATAATAACATGTATTTTACATCCTTGATTGCATCCTAAATCACCAGTCTAATGAGCTAAGAGTCTGAACAACAGCTCAAGGAAACCAAAGGAAATTCTGTATTACTTGCAGACAACTGCCCAGAAAATGGAACAGGCACCAAGGAATAAGTGAGATGGAAAGAATCTGATCCTCTTCATTAAACTGCTCACTCTTCAACAACAGATGGTGTGTTTGCGAATGTTTATTGTTAAGGAAGTCAGGGCCCTGGACCAAAGAGAAAATATAAGCAACATTTAAGTACTTGCATATGTTGACTTTTGGAATAATTTCCAGCCAGATCCAATGTCAGATGTCTATACACTGACCCCTCAGTTTTGTCTGCCTATGCTTTCATTTGTCTGTCATTATGTTTGTCCTGTGACCCCACATGGCAGCAAAATGTTCACTATTGTTTTACCATAAATAGCAAACAAGCTCAGACAACTACTTAAAAGAAAGGAGAACTGCAGCCCATGGACGGCTTTGTATAGCTGAAACGTTTTAATATAGGCAGGCGGCAACAATTATTATGTCTGCCTATAACACTATTCAAATAACTGTGCCAATTTGCATCACTTAGAATTGATTTTACTGTGTTGCCTGTCTGTTTCAGACTGATGGAGGCTTTTTTAAACCTCAACTAAAATTTTCTAAGAATGACACGAAGGAAAAATATGTTGTTTTGCAATCCTAAAAGATCTTGTTTACGCAAAACCCTTGTGTGTGCGCGATCCAAATCGTATAGATGCATGTATTCACATATATCTATGCATCCCTGCATACATATATAGGTTTTTTTTTTAATTCTGTTGTGGTTATTTTTCTTCCTATCCTGCCTCACTCAAATGGCTCTGACTTGGAAAACATGCTAGCATCAGGGAGGGGGGAGAAAACTGGCTTTATGCTTAAAGCAGCAATTCTCAGGGCTGGAGAGCTGGATTTGAATTCTGCTTTTTCATGGAGCTCCCGCACCATGCCAGCCATGTAATGTAGGATGCTTTTCGCTGGTTGTTAAAACACGTTTACACTGCAGATGGTTGTCCTGAACCTGCAGGGCAGCTTCTGTACTCTCTCACGAGTACCTGCAGCAGGCGAGCCCTGTGCTGCCTGGCACTTCCATCTCACAGCACCCCTACACCTTCTTCTGCCCCCAGATCCTACTGTGCTGACAGGCAGTGCCAAGGGGGAAGAGGAATTGCCTTTTGTAACTGGATTTTCAGCCAGAGCTGACCAAAGTCAGATTACATCTGAAGCAGTGCTGTAACCACTGGGCTGTTTAATTTAAGCATGTATGTCAAAATTAATTCCACACACCCCCCCACCCCACACCCCCTCAGAACATTTTGTCTTAACTTTGCATGAGGCATTTCTTCCATATATTTTCTGCTGAGAGCATCAGATTCTTCTGTCTATGCCACAATAGATTGAAATTAGTCTTGGATGCAGGGAAACATATTCCCCCTTCCACTCCATGCACATTTTGTACACAAGCCCTCCCAAGAAATGGAGACAATGTGCAATATGCTTGTCACTCTGATTCCCTCAGGTCCTGCCATGACCACACCAGCAGTGCCTGTAGCTCCTCTTCCAAGGTAAGCAGCACAGCAGGTCAAAGAGTGTTGCTTCCTCAGAAGAGATCTGGGGCTTTGCTTCATTGAGCTGAGCTCCCTCTGCAAAAGCACCCCAGCCCAAAACCCACCACTGGTGTTAGAGGTGCTAATGGGCAAAACTGACATTCCTGGTTACTTTGGCAAGGATGTGTTAGTACAATTTACTCCAGAGACTGGATAACATACCACCTGCTATCATCATCAAAACACATTTTTTTCTTTTTCTTTTTTTTTCATACTAGGTGAATCCCAAAGGCATTCCTGAAAGAATAAAAAAAAATCAGCTGTCTTTACTGGAAGCAGTAAATTTATTTACATTAAAATACAGTATTAAATCTCATTCTTCTATTCCACTGTGAAGCAATGGGAGACTTATAAGCAGGATTTTTCTAAGATTTTTCGAAACAGCTTCACAGCCTTACCCCTGTCACTGATACTGTCAAATTGGCATACTGTATACCTTGAAATGCTGTGCACTGCACAGTCATAAATCCCACATGGATTTATCCAGCAGGCTTAGTGTCATTAGCCCCTGTTACAGACAGGCTGCAGTGCTGAATGAGCGCATAGCTTGACAGAGGTCATCCAAGGTAGCAAAGACCTCACAAGGGAGCATACATTTCATAACAGCCTCTCATTTTCTGAGCATTGCTGGGAAGGCAGCCTGGATGCAATGCGCTCTGGCTATCATTTCCTTTTGCCTTCAACTGTTTCCATTGAGAATGCATCTGTGTGTCATTAAAAAAACCACAACCAAACATTTATCAGGCATTTTGTTGTCTGTTTTCTGACCCCAAAAAAACTACCTGTCATTTACCAGAGTCATTGCCAAATCTCAACATGGCTCTTTTTTTTAAGATTCGTTGTAATTGTGTTAACATGTTTGCTGAGCGAGCACTCCTAGCCTGTGCTGACCGCTTGGAATTCAAAATTAGCACAGTAATTATATTTCACAGGCTACTGGTCCATGGGAAATTTCACCTCACTTGTGAATTTGCATGTTCTGAAATAGGTCGGAGAAGCAGATGGCTTTGAAAGAAGAAGCGAAATAAAAGGGACTGGGAGTAAAGACTCCTGTTTTGCTTATTAGATTAAGCCCTTTACGACAGGGTGAGTGCTCACATCCAGTTAGGTGGTTCACTAGCGCTGAGTGAATCATCAAGAGTGTCTCTGGAATTTTCCTGGAGGGTATTTTCTGGGTAGCTTCCAGGAGTATTTATGCACAGTGCATCCGGAAGCACCGGCTTGTTATTCACTGCAGTTCCATCAGGGAGTTGGAAAAGAGCAGCAGATGAGGCTGACATCTAAGAGTCTAAGGGCAGAGGATAAACAGTTTTCTATTACCATGATTCTGAGGTTGTAATTAAATATAGGCACTGCCAACTGCAAGATCTGTTAGATAACTGAGCAAACATATCTCTGGGGAAGCAACCCTGGCCTGAGGTATTTTTCTCACTTCTGTGGACACAAGAAATATCAACATCCCTATTCAAGCCCTTCTTTGATTATAATTTCAATCCCAGTGATTAAAGGCAGTCTCCATAAACTAAAGTCCCTCAAGGAACAGGAACAGAAGCCCACTGTGTCCCTCCAGCGTATCAACACATTATGATATTTTCCCACATATTATGGCAGGGTGAAAAATAAATAAAAACACTACAGAGACACACAACCTAATTCTGCAAGTGCTTTCATGCCATGTGCTGTCTGGGTTTGCCTCTTTCTGGGTTTCTGCTTTTTCTTTCATTTGCCTTCATTCCTACATACCCACAAACACTCGATTTATTTCTCAGTTTAATAACATCAACAAAAAAGAACGGAATCATATTAATGACCAGTTTATTTTTGGAAGAAGCCAACAGTCATGTATAGCCAACTTGCATATGGAATCCCTTGCTCAGTGAAGAGGCAGCACCATCTGGAAACCTGTCATGCTGCCTCTTTACATTTCGTCTCCACTATGAAACGTATCTGCAGAACCATCTCATGGCCACAGTAAATCTGCAGATACAACTGCACCACCAGTCATGGATGCCTGGAGACAACCAGTGCACTCCTGATGTGAAGAAGCAAGTCCTTTTCACTTCTGCCGAAGGAGAATTTCTGCTGGCTTTGGCAGAACCCAGGCCGTGCTTATTAGGTGGCTGACCATGGATAGTACAGCATATAAAAATTAAGGATTTTAGCTTCTTATGTGATAAATTTACCTGGATATGCCAATACTGTAATAGTCTCTTTTTCTTTCCTCAAAGTCTGCAGATGAAAAACAATACTCAAACTTTTCCTGATTGTTGTGCTCCTGCCTGGATGTTACAGACAGAGCTCACATGAACCATGTGAGTGCAAAGAAGTTCCTATGAAAAGCCTAACCCAAGAACTGAGTTTTGTTTAACAGTCAGAAAACAATTACTAATAACACCATTTTCTTCTCTCAGGAAATGAGATCCACCATGTAAGTCAACTACCTGACACAGGTCTGAATGCAACACTTACAGATCTCTGCCCATCAACAGCACTCAGACAAACCTAAGCTCAGCCAAAAGGGCTCAGCCACAAGGACTCAGTCAGCTTTCCATTACTTGGAGGAAGCTTATAAAAGAGAAGCAGAGCGACATTTATGTGGACAGAGAGTGATAGAATAAGGGGAAACAGTTTTAAACTAAAAGAGGAGAGATTTAGATTAGATGTTTGGAAGAAATTCTTTACTGTGAGGGTGGTGAGACACTGGCACAGGTTGCCCAGAGAAGCTGTGGATGTCCCACACCTGGAAATATTCAAGGTCAGGTTGGATGGGGCTTTGAGCAACCTGGTCAAGTGGAAGGTGTCGCTGCCCATGGCAAGGGGGGTGGAACTAGATGGTCGCTAAGGTCCCTTCCAACCCAAGCCATACTAGGATTCTAGGATTCTGTGATTCTATGAAAAGCCAGAGGCTTTTGTGTGGGCTGGTTTCTCTGTGCTCTAATTTTATGCTTAGCATTGCAAAAATCAAGAACTGATTGTTTATTTATGACATTCAAATCAAGTGCACATTGAGATGGAAATGGAGGATTATTTTAATAAATATATCAATAATCCTTGTTAGTAGAAGCCTTGTGGCTTGCTTTGCCTGACAATGTACTCATATTGTATGTTTTCTTGTTTTGTTATTTTGATTCCATTTGATTTATATATAGGAAAAATAGCGTATCAATGTGCAAAGAATGTATCCATGTCAAATAATTTAATCATGAGGGTGATATGAACTGCAGAACAATGAGATGCCTTGAGTAATTCATCCTATCATCAGCCTTGAAGTATGGCTAAAAAAATCTTACAAAATTCACAACAAAAGTTATCTAGCAAAAATGTGACTTAATGCTGTCAGCAAAATCATGTAAAGGAAATCTAAAAGGACAGGAAAAAAGGAAGAAAAATATCAAAGGCATTTTGTGTTGCATCTCAGGTTCTTCTGCTGTAGTAATTGTTTTTGGTGGACAGTGACTACATTGCTCTTAAATATTTCAAGGAGCTAAATTCTTTCATACAGCAGAAAGGCAAATAAGACTATAATAATTATTCATGCTGTACAATCATTTCACTATATTTAAGTGTTGTAGCTAAAGCAGATCAGAAAAAAATATAGCCATGTTTTTGCCCTTTTCTTGGAGTCTGTTTTTAATGGACAGTATTCCAGCCCAGTGATTTTTGGACAGATCTAGGTTGGTTTTGGTCTGCCATCTTACCTACAGAACCACCTTGCAGCAGACAATCCATCACAGCCCCAGCATCCCAGCCCCTCATGGGTGGTTGTCATCTCATGAGAACGGAACAAGACCTGAGGGTTTGAAGTCATATTTACATTCCTGTGAGAACAAAGAGAAGAGGCTTAAAATGAGACTACCCTGAAAGATACTTGGATGCTTTGACTGTATTAAGGAGTGAGCCCTTGTAAGACATTTCCTTGAGAAACCAACAAGAAACGGAAGAAGAAAGACAATTTGCAGAAATTTGCTATTTTAAGGATTTATGCAATCTGGGATGATTCTACACCCATGGCAGGGCCTGCTGGTGTTATCACCCAGACTTTTGCTACAGGTCTAGAGATCTGGCTCAAAACTCATGCCGGTCCCATATGGACTAGCTATAATCTGTTTCTTTAGGTGGTAAATCAGAAGCAGCTCAACATGATGCCATCTTACCTCTAGCTGTCAGCTGCAGAAACCAGCTCACCGTGACCACTTGGCCTGATGTGTCACCAGTGGTGCACCATGTGCCTTCTCAGTGTCGTCTGTGCTCAGAATAATGACAGGAAGACAGGATGAGGAGAATGTCTGATGCATGAAGCACAGAGAAATCATATAGCATACAAAAGCAGTTAATATAGCAAATAGATTGCCCAGTCTCCTACTGCAGAGTTAGAGAAACACTGAGGATCTGAAGCATACCCAGCACAGCACCACATACTCTGGCCTCCATTGAGGAATGGAACATGTGCAAGACACAAACCAATAAACGCTTTTCCAAGAGAAACCCAATGCTTAAGGCAGGCAAAGTAACAACAGATAGGAGCTGCTTGCACTCAGCCTACTCTCTAAAGTTGGAGTTACCCTTACCAAATAGTTTAGACTGCAAAGCAGGCAGGTGAAGAAGTGGGAAAATCATGTTTTATTGACAGATACGAGAAGGCAAGGGCACAGTCAGGCACCTTTTCCCCTGACGGACGTCAGAGTTCAAGCCACACTGACCTCTTAATCCCCCAGAATTCTGCCCAAGCAAGGTTGGCATCAGTGCTCTGTGAAGGCAAAGGCCATGGCTGACCAGGCCCAACTCTTCAGCAGTGTAATTTCCAGGGCTCCTAGCCCAGATTTTACAGGCCTCCCTGCATAGCACTAACAGTGCTAACTGCTAATTTATTTATAACAAATTCCTAATTTATTTTTGGCTCTCAAATGCCATAGAGAAAGAGGGAATCAGTCAGTCAGCAAGACTGACACACAGCAAGTATCTCCAAGGAAGAGAGTGATCTGTACCACTGCTATTGACTTCACTTGGCAGTCTAGGCTGCTTTTTTCCCTTCTGTCTTTTGCACAAGTTGCATGTAGAGCTTGAATTCATCTGGTTGCATGCAGGGTGCCATCTGATCACCCCCAGGCAAGTGGTTTGAAGCCCTGTGATGGACGGGTCGTAGGTCCAGAGCCTCACTGAGAGCTGGGGCATGTCTGATGCTAATCTGGAGTACAGCTTTTGGTGCAGTTTTTTTCAGAGAAAGCCTGGATTCCATGTGCCAAGCAATTTTGTGGACCAGAAATGAGAATGAGCAGGGGGTACATTTCAACACCATGTTACTCTACCAAATCAAAACGCAACTGTAGATGCAGCCACAGATAAGGCATTTCATGTTATTAACCATACCTACTAACCATGTATGTGATCACATTGTTCAACCCTATCTATCTAAAACAAGAGGAAATAACAAAAAAAGGACTCTGATTAAGGACTGTGCTCTTTGGAGAAGTCTTTATGTTACCTAGATAAAATCTGTGACATGGGTGATTTGGAAATATTGTGGAGAAGCCTGAAGGAATAAAATCTAGAAAATGCATGGAAATTACCCTAGTAGTAAAACACTCAAGAATGTCTCCAGAGTCCTTTGTAGTTAATGACTATTAATGGATTTTGTGGATTTCATTGTGTTTTAATCTGCAGCCTGTTTGTGAGAAGTGCTTGCTCTAGAGGGAGTTAGGGCTAGAGTTAGAGACAAGTGAACAGGATATTCCCTTCCTTTGCAAAACCCATCAAAGTATCTTACAGTTGCCTGTTCCCAAACAGCAAAGGTATTTTCTCAGATAGGATGTGGAACAAAGAGGCACATCCACCTCCACTTTCTTAAAATAAAGCTATAGCCTGCTTCTCACGTTAGTCCAGAAGAACAAGCAAGTCACCTACTTTCTTCTGTTTGGGAAGGTCCAGAATCCGTACGAGCTGAGGCACTAAGGAAATGAAAAAGCCTTTTAAGGTATTTTTTGTGACGACAGAATTTATACACTGGGGCTCTAAACTAATTCAAGAGACACTGCGCTCTCCAGTGGGCTGTCATTTCAAACAAGTTTTATTTAGCAGGTCTAGGATATTATGAGTCATTTCACTGGCTCCTTATTCCCTGACCCAAGTCTGAAAATAAATATTTCTTCAGCTCCCCACTCCAAGATAAAACCCAGGAGTGCCACACAAATTTCCAGCAACTTCTATCTGTATTTCTAAGCATGGGTTTCTATGGGGAGGAGCAGGTCTATTGTTCTCTGCTGTTTACTTTTTTCTTTGTTCTCAGTACAGCTGGCCATACTCTGAAATGGGTTGGGTTCAGCAGAAATCTTCCCAAAAATTCCAATCCTAAAGACTTCCATGCATATTTAACCCAAAATATCTCAAATCCTTGTTGAAAAGATGAAAAAACAGAAACAAAAGAGTAGAAAATTACTTTAACTTCAGCAGATGAACACAAAATTTTCACTTGACAAATCATTTGGCTTTGAGATTCTTTACAACGTCAGTATAAAAATCTATCAATAATCAACTGCTTTCTCCTTAAACTGACCCTGCTGGGTTTTTAAAAATATTTGTTTGTTTAACAAGAAACTCTCTTTGAAATTACTATTTCATCTGAGTTTTTCATCACATTTTTACTTGTATTCCATCCCAGAATAGCACTTGGGTGAGCAGGATATTTCAATTTTTTTCTGAGGCAGGATCTTACTTATTTTATTCCCCATGGGAATTCAGAAATTCTTGACCATTAAAACTTTGTGTTTCTTGAAATACCAGTTATCAAAACCAGTGTTTCTGCAGCCTGCTTCCTAAGTGTCCAAGTAGCTGGTTCCTTACCTGGCTGTTTCCCCATGCAGCCCTTTTTGAAAGAGGGGAAAATGCCTGGCTGGGAAACAGAGGGAGAGGGCAGGTATTGCACAAAGAGTTCTGAGATTCTGTTCAAGATTGAGAGGAAGCAGATAAGTTCTCAAAATATCCATCTTTCTCACCAGAGAAAATCCTGTTCCCTTCTGAGTTATTTATTAGAGATTCTCTGTACAAAGGCTCCATAATGGCTAACTGACCTCTGCAAAAAAACAATTTATCTTGTAGAGGGGTTTTGTCTGTGTTGCTGTGTTAGCTTGGGGCCTAAGTCCTGCTAAACCCAAGATCCCCGCTGCCCATGCTGCTTCACCTGCTGGCTTATTGCCTGCATCTAGACTTGAGTGACCCTGTGGCCTTGCCAGGCAGCAGCACAGGTATCAAACACTCCTGCTCCTATATTACTGAAGAACACTGTTACCTCTTTATAATTCAAGTGTTTCCCCCCGATCTAAAAGCTAGCAGTACTGATGGGGCACTATTTGGGGTGAGAGGTCTGAATGAAACAGGGGAGGCTACACTGGCACTCTGTGGGAGCTTTGCTGTGCTGTGGCTGCTCATTGAAACAGATGAGAACGCTCAACACTCACTCACTGCCTTTGATCTTTCATTGCAGGTAATTTATATGAGTGTTTCTGGCTTTTGTGTGCTCCTAAGCATGACACTGATGGGAAAAGGAGCTCAGAATTCAGGCTGGCTGTTTATGCCACTGAAGAGAAAGAAAGCTCCAAAAAAGGCTCCAGGTAAAACCATGTGTGTTCCAGCATGTGGAAATTGGGCAAGGATGAATGGCTGAAATCAATGACGTTTATAACTAATTTCCAAAGCTCAGCAGTTTCTGCTGAGTTTTGTTTAGAATAGACAGCGACAGGCAGGAGTTTGGGCAGGAGTGAGCCCTGGGTCAAGGCTGTAGTGAACACCACATAAATCCTGTATCCCTGCGCCAACCCTAGCCACGTCAAGTCCGAGTACTCATAGCTGGGTCCTGACTCTGTAGCCTGAATTTCATCTCCATCCTTCCACAGCAAATAAATATACTTTTATAACATTCCAGAGCCCAAAATGCCCATTTTAGAGCCAAATTCCTGAGTGTTTATGTCCCTTTTCTTCAGAGGGCCTAACACTGCCTTCCCTTATGAAGGCAATTATGCTCTGCAAAATGAATATATAAAGCTGGTCCTGTTGTGGTTTATATCCACTGAGCAGCTCTGCACAGTTGTTACTGGCATGATGCTGAACTTGACAGTTCTAGCTTTGCCCTAATCTGTCCTTTTATTTCATGGCAATTCCACCCCTCATCTTGCTTTTTCATTTCTTCAATTCTTTACTAGTTTCACCCCATTTGGACTAATAAGCTTTCAGGCAAATGCTGTTTCTTATTATATGTTTGTAAAATGAACCCCTCAGCTGAACTGCTGTCCTTACAACTATTACAATATCAATAGGAGTGAAAATTAGAACATTTGCACATCATGGAAACATCAGTGGTAAATCCAGTTAATGAACTTTAATGCTCCTGATACCTTCAATTCTTTGTCGCTTCAGTTGCACAGAGCTACCTTCACCAAGACAGTTTTAATGTACCCATCCTGGCACAAACAGTCTTCTTCCAAACACAGCAGCCACCATCTCTTTTCCTGTCAGGATACACCCTACTGGTATCCAGCAACATCTCCTGAGTTGCACATGACATCAGCTGCCTGGGAACTAGCAAAATTGCATCGCCCTAATCCTCAAAGCTTGCTTGAACAGATTTGCTGGCACCATGCCTGTGCTAGAGGACAGGAACACTTAAAATCACATAATTTTTTTGGCTCATTGAAATCATTCTGCTGCCCTGTTTTTCCATTGCCATTCAGCCTGATTTGCAAGCAATTTTCTCAATGGAGTACTTCACAGAGGTTGGGAGTATGCTGTGCTCAATACTGCATTCTAGCCATAAGCCACATTGGTGTTGGTTTATTTTTTGGCACTGTCATCTTGCGAGTAACGCTTACCTTCCCAGGTTTTGGCACAAAACACTTCCTACTTAGTCATCAGATGCCCAGTGAAACTTACTTCATTCAGACAGATTCTCTTCTTCTTTTTTTGTAGCTCACTTTCAGAATTCGTTTCTGCTTGTTAATGCAAGCCTCCGAGCATGCTGCTGCTGTGCATTTTTAAACACTTACCCAAATGTCATCTCTATTATTTCCAAACTCTCAGACTCTTTGGGGATAGCTTAGATGCAAATGAGCTGTCAAAGAAAGATTACTTGAACCAACATTCAGAATGACAAAAGCTTTACAGACTGCATGCACAGCACACGGCTTCCAGCTTCTCAGTCAGCCATCATTTGCCAAAATCAAGGGTTTATACACAGTCCAAAAAAACATTCAGCTTTGTTACAATGGGGCACAGTTATTCTCCATTGAAAAATTTAAACCTCTTAGATCTAGGAAAACTCTGATTTCCATAGCTTCTCAGATGTTGCTCAGCTACTCACTCAACCCACACATTCTTTGTACCTAAAAATTCATTTTAGAGCCTGTCTGTCCTCCAGTAGGTAGAGCTATTTCTCCCTGTCACATACTTTTTTGAGGATGTTGCAGAGGTGGATAAAAAGAAAAACCACATTCACTTTACCCTGCACAGCAGTCTGAGAAAGAGTGAGTGTTGCTCTGACAGAACAAATGAGGACCCCTCTTCCAAAATCAAGGCCCACACCCATGGCTGCACATGTTGCGATTCTTGGAGCTGTCCTGTGCAGGGCCAAGACTTTGGTAATCCTTGTGGATCCCTTCCAACTCGGAACATTCAGTGATTCTGTGATCCAAGAGGCTTCATGAGGAGATGCAATGCAGTCACTGAAAGCAAAGGCATCATCCTGTGAAGCCCAGCTCTCTAACTGCAGATGGCACCCCTGATTTTGCCGAGGTGACACACATTTTGCTGAAGAGCTGATTTCTTCAGCAGGAAATAAGACAGCCCCAGAGACTGAGGAATTTAAACCAAATCCTGACCTGTTTTAACACTGTCTCAGTGTTACGCACTGGCGATACACACACTCATGCACTCATTAAAATGGGACAGCTAGTCAAATTCGTCTCTCATGCAACTACTGACATCAACAGAAGGCCCAGTGTTTGAACAGCAGCTGTCACAATTTGTTCACTGACTAATATTTAGCCAAGATTAAACCTAGACAGAGATAGCAGGTACTTTGCAGATATTCTGATCTTACAATGAGCATTGAGCAAGTCCCAGAAGTGCAGGGTTTGAGGGGTAAACAAGATATGCTTCGTTCTGATTTCCTGTGTCCGCTGAGAACTCTTCCCTCCCACACTGGCGGTGGTCCAAATTAAGCCTTTTTCAGCAAGATAGTAAAATACAGTTTTAAAAGGAAATACATACATTGCACTTTTCATCTCAAGAGCCTGGAAAGTGCAGCTGGGCGTTAATTAATCAGCACGACATCTCTGCAAGTTAAAGGAATATTTTTATCCCCTGTGTGGAAACTGAGGCACCAGGAAGTAGAGTATCCTATAAAAGGTCAAAAAGAAGTTCATCACTAGAGAAAAGAATTTGCCTAATTGGTGATAACTCTGGGCTAAGAAATACTCTGTGTGTAATTGAAGAAGATGAGTTCTGTGTTTTTCATGGTTTATTCCTGCTGAGAGATGCTCACTGCCCACAAACTGCTGAACCAAGACCGAATGTTATCCTCAGCCCAAATCACTGCACTCTGTAACCTTTGCCAGCACATTTTTTTACCTTTATGGCATGAGCGCTTCAGGTTTGAAAGTAGCCAAGACTGTGGCCCACAGTATCCTCAGAGATAACACCAAAGAAAGGGTGCAGTGTGGTCAGATTTACATGCCATACACTGTTGTAATGCTGGTTAAGTGTTACTTCTTGGATAAAAGAGAGTCATGTTCAACCACTGATGCTGTTGTTCACAGCACATGGAAGAGTGTTGTTTTCATATATGTATGTCGCTATCTTTGAATGGATGTAATGGGTGAACTCTTACTATTTCCGAGACTATGGATTCCTTCACGTATCCAATATAGGGCTAGACTAGGGTGTATACCAGAATTGCCTCTCTGCCTGGCACCTTGCTTTGGAATCTGCCTCTCATTCTGAGCAGTGTCTTCCTACTGGTTCCTCGTGCCTTTACATCTACATCTCCTGACTCTACACTGAAATTGCTTAATTCTCTTTTTTTTTTCTTCATTTGTTCAGTGGTATGCCAGGGATGGGACCCTTGGAACCAGAACCATTGTTAGCCTTGCTGTCAAGAGCAAAGCATCCCGAGAGGATGAGGAGGGGATGGGAACTGCATTTCCCTGACTACACCATGTGCCACGAAAGCCTCTCCTTGGGCAGAACTAGCTGGGGAAGAGGGAACGCAGAGCAGTTACAGTCCTCTCAATTTGCCTGGTTAAATTTTCTCCCTTAAGAATGATTCATGCTGACCTAGAAAATGTAACAGAAATGGGTATGTCGGTTACCAGGTTACTGCTGTGCCTTGCAAAATCATGGCAAACTCTTTCCTAAGGGATGAACTTTCACTCTGTGCCTCAAGTGATACTGTCCTCTGAAGCACTGGGGTAACTGCAGTTTAAGTGGATTTAGTCACAGCACAGTTGACACTGCCTATAGGGTAGAAAAGGCATCTGTGGAAATAACAAGACCCTTCTGTATAAAATGCAAGAAAGATATGCAGGAGCTTAAGCTACATATCTCCAGCTGAGCATTGGAGAAAAAATCACAGTGGGCTCAACACCCTCAGAAACCTCTTCAGCCACATCGCCAAATCTACAAATAATATTTTCATGTGTTGTGTTGGAGAGAATAGCAGAATTTTATCTTTAAAGACAGAGGAAATGCACTAGGCCCCACAGTAGTGATTATTACTGACTTTAGTATCTGTTTGTCACCAGTTTAGAAAGCTCTGCCTGTATTCCCAGACAACTAGAAACAACAGCTAGGAGGATTGTGAAGATTGCCCATTTGCTTACAAAGTAGTGACAAGTCTGAGACTCAAAAGGGACATTACAAATCTATGTACTGCCGCTTTGTCCACTGCCAGGACTCCTAACCTTTTGTCCTGTATCTGTCTTTTCCTAGGGATCTGTGTTATTCTAGTTCAAAAGCACTGCAGCATGGCAGAAATAGAATATTTGAGAATTAGCAAAATAAAGAGAGGGAAAAATTTTTTATCTCAAATAAATAGCACTAGAGCTGAAACACTGGATGTATTTTTCTTTCCATACCTAAATCAATTCTAAAGAGGGATTTTCTAACTAATCTGCATTTGTTACAGAACTTTGAGAATTTCTACCATTGTGCTACAGACCTAGAAGATCACATGGCATAATTTAGCCTTCCCTCCCTATAGAGTATACCAGTTCTTTGTTACAATGGTGATAGAAAAAGGACAATAAGGCTAAACACAGGCCAGGAAGGGCTCTATATACCCTGGTGTTGCAGAGAGTCATTTGTGACATAGGTTTATTTGCTTTTATTCAGTTAACTTGTGTTAGCAAAAAAATTGCCAGGTCTGCAGGAGGTGGAGCAGTATACACTTAAGTGACTAACCACATTATTAGTTGGACAAAGCAAACACTTTTCACCTGAAATGGCATGTATCTCTCCTGGAGAGATTAGGGGTCTGAGGTTTAAGGCTGTCATACTTCTGATTTCAGGGCTGCTGAGTATGAAAATGACAGAAATCATCTGTGTGTGGGAAACATGGCAGCAAGACATTGTGCATGTAAGCTCAAAACCTGGTTTTGTTTTTTGTTTTGTTTTGGTCTGGGTTTTTTGGCAGGAGGGGGTTTTGCGTGTTGTTTTGGGGATTTTTTCAGATGCTACTAAAAATAGCATTTCACATCCTTAGATCCTATCCGAGGCATAAAACACTGAAAAAATAAGTGTAGATGTGAAACAAAATGTACTTCTCAAAACTGCTAGATATTTTTTATCAGCACTGTTGTTTTGGTTATGACTCAGAAGTTGGACTTGTAAGGCAACTTGGCCTTTTTTTCACCAGAACGCTTCTTATGCTTTGGACAATGCCTGTACAATGATTTGGGAGCTTATTTAGGTGGAGTGAGTACACGGAGTCCTGCAAACAGCACTGCTGGCAGTGCCCCAGGTGTATTCAAAGCATTCACAGCGTGGTTAAGAAGAGTCGAAACTGGGAGTATTTGCAGGTGAACTGGCCTGTGGCATGCTTGGCCTTGCACACCCCCAACCTGTGCACAGCTTACTCATAAGAACTTGGCCCTGCATGTATGGTCAGGCTGTCTCCTTGCAGACTGCATGCTTGCATGCAAAAAGTATAGATGAGCAGTAAATCCAGGCAAGACCACAGGGTCAGACTTGCATTTCCCAGCACAGCCTGCACTTCATGACTTGAAATGTTGTCCTTCACCAAGAAAAAAGAGGGTACTCGTGTTGTCTGTGCTGAAAGACATCTGAGGTAACACTAGCACACCAACTCTGGGCTTTGCAGATGCTCAGCACGTCTCAAAACCAGGCACTTCATTTTGGCGCTTGTATACAACTGCCTTAGGGGTCTCATTTCAGAAATGCCACTTGCAAATTCAGTTCTAAATATTTTATCATGTCTATTCCCCTCAGAAGGAGCTGCACAGATTAAACACAAAACGCTTGTAGAGTCCTCAGATAAGATGCACTACTGACATAGAACGTATTGTTAATCATGATTAATTATGATTATTCTGCTGGCTGACAGGCATCTGACTGACGGATACTCTCTAATCCCTATTCTCTCCCCAGATTTTCTTCCTAATTAGTGTCCTCTAGAACCTTGTAATCACACGCCACGCAAATGAACTGCATGTTTTTCAGCCAAACAGATGACAGTGGATCGGGTGACTCCCTGTCGCCGGCAGGCTGGAAGAAAAGAAGCGAGGAGACACTACACGGTGTACACGGTCCTTTTCCCCGCCGGGAAAAGGGAACGGCAGCCGCGGGCACAGGGCGGGGGTGCAGCGCCCTCTGCGGGCTGCGCCGGCAGCGCCACGAACCCGCGCACCGCATCCACCGCGCCCAACGGCCGGGCTCGGGGACTCCGGGAATAAATCGCTTCCCTGCGTTGCTAAAGAGCCCTCTCAACCGGAAAAAAAAAAAAAAAACAAAAAAACCAAAACCAACAAACAACTAACAAAACAAACCACACCAAAACAGGATATGGAGGATGCGGCATCACCGTTGCCCAGCGGGAATCCCTCGAAATGGCCTCGAGTTGTGTCAGGGGAAGTTCGGGTACGACATTACAAAAAATTTCTTCGTGGAAAAGGGTTGTCAAGGAACAGGCTGCCCAGGGAAATGGTTGAGTCACCATCCCTGGAAATATTTAAAAGACATGTAGATGTGGCACTTGGAGACAGGTTTAGTGCCAGGCTTAATGGTTGGTCTGAATGACCTTAAAGATCTTTTCCAACCTAAACGATTCCATGATTCTATGAAATACATTCAAGCACTGGCCACAAGGCAAGGCCAAACACAGAGGCCAGCTCTCAGCTTGCCCAGCCAGTGGTGCAAAGGTGGCTGTCTGATTCGGTGTTCCCTGAGCCACATGAGCCCTCTGCCCATGAGTAGGGGTCTGTGGGCTGGTGCATCCCTACCTCCCAAACCCTCCCAGCCCATGCTAAACAAAATTCCAGACCTACATCCAGCCAGGCTGGAGGGCTCACAGTGATTACCAGCATGGCCAGCATGGTGCACAGATAGATAGCCTACCACATATTGTTCCTACCAGAAAGGTTGGGTTTAACCACTTGATCTAGCTGCAGAAATCAGCAAGAATTGAAGAGACGTTTGCAAGTAAGAGGAGACAAAATTCTAGACAAGCTATAATTGGCAAAACTGAATGAGAACAAGGAGTGAGCTAAGATCTCCTTCACCTGATTAAATGATGCCTGGAAGTGTTTCAACGACACAGCAGGAATTTTTAAGTACCAGCCATATATACTTGTCAAGATTGCTTCATGACAAAACACAATGCCAAGATTTCTGATCTGCCTGCCACTGAAATAAAATTTGACTCATTCAAAGGCACTCAATAAATTTATAAATATAAGGTCTATATCCTTCAGAAGAGCTACACCAGCTGAGGTTTAGCCTGTATTTCCTAGGAGTCCCATTTTATCCTTTGAATATCTATCAGTTCCTAAAAATTTCCTCAGTCTGTAGGCTTGGTGTAACAGGAGTGTTTGTGATGTACAGCTTTTTTATATATGTACTCTGTGTATGTCCCTGTCTTTCTCTAAATGTAAACTCACGTTACATTCCAGCATCAGAGACGTAGATGGAAGGCTCCACCTGAAGCACAGACAAGCTAGACAAAGCCCTGAATGTATTTTCCCTCCAGACAAGCCCACCACTACACACCCCATTAGGGGCCACTGCTGGGCAGAAAAGACAGTGGCGAGCTCCCTCCTGGAAGGGGCTGTTGCATAGGATGGCTCATTGGAAGCCAGGGGCAGCTGAGTGTGTCCTGGCATTTTCCCTGCCCTCCAGTGTGCACTCCTCATGGCAGCAAGGGCACAGTGTCCTTCTCCGGCATGGTAAGTGGAGTCTCTGTCACCCCTTCAAAAACACTGGGTACAAACCCCACCATCCCTCCAGTACTCTTCTCTTCTGCCACCTAACTCAACTCCTACATTTATCTGATCAATTGGTTTGATTTATTTATTTTATTTAAACCACACGTGAGCCACCAAATTTAAACCTAGGGATTACTATTTCTCATAGCCTAGAATGGCAAGGGAGACAAATATGCTGTGGCCTCCATAGCGCTGCCTTTCAAGAGTGAATTAATATTGTACCCTGCTTCCCTCCTCCACCTCGCAGCTGTGTGCAGATCTGCTCAGCCAAGATTCAGAAACAGACTTATTAAATAAGAAAATGATCAACATTTTATCACCTTCTATTCTCCAGACTTCCTGCTAGCAGGCAACAAAAAAGACTCAGGGTGGGTGGAGGTGAGTGGGGGTCTTAACATTGCATGAGCAGAAATTGCCTTTCATAAAGACACCTGATGGCCCAATAATTGATACAGTCTCTTAATACA
Organism: Callaeas wilsoni; assembly: GCA_013398955.1. Lineage (NCBI taxonomy): Eukaryota > Metazoa > Chordata > Aves > Passeriformes > Callaeidae > Callaeas > Callaeas wilsoni. Next base: position 274,755 of record VWPU01004376.1, on the reverse strand, counting down.
TACGCTCACTTGATGGCAATTAGATCTGTAGTCTAAGCATTTCTGGACTTTTTGCCAGGAAAGAATTGGGAAATTAATGAAGGCAAATTAATTATTTGTCCCCGTGGTTTCTGATGTAAGAATACAGCTGTTCTTTATCAGCATGATTCATTTTTAATGTCTCCCAAAGCTCAGCTCAGCTATATGCCTATGTTCTTCATATGCCGAGCTTCTGTTCTGATTAAATATCAAATGGTTTTTAAATATCAAAATGGTTCTGTATTTCTGAGCTCTATTATGAGCTGTGGGGAAAGAAAAACAAGGACTCCTTTGATCATACACACATGAGTTTTATATAATGACACCACCACTGGCTCCTATGGATGTAGTCCCAGTTTACACTTCGGGAAGTGAGGGAAGCTAGATTGTGTGCCATGACATACACCAGCCTGCTACACTTCAGCCCAAATGCTGGCTTGGGAAAGTAATAAAAAGTAAAGAAAGATGTGTTTTTACTAAATTGGGCACCAGACACAGTGATTCAAGTCGATCATTTTCAAAGATCAGAAATCTGAACATTTATAGACACTTATTTATTCCTACATTTCCCCTCACATGACAGCATAGCCCCACATACCTTAACAAACTCCACAGGACGTGTTTTCCTGACCCCAAAGGGACACTGCAGGTCATCGACTATCTTGACAAGTTCTTGCTCTGGTGAGCAGTATATTACCTACCACTCGACAGCAGGGTGTCAACAGAAAAAGTAGCTTGCAGTAGCCTGCAGTTGAATGCAAGACAGTTCAGAAACATGAGAGCAAATTAACTGAACAAAAATAATGAGGAATGGAAAAGAGGGAGTGTGAGGAAATGCCCCTCCATGTTCTGCTTTCACCGTAAGAACTCTGAAGGGCTAATTGTGCAGCCTTGAGTGGGTGTCAGGGCAGCACCAGAGAAGGAGCAGGGAGTGGCAATGTGGGCACAGCTGGGAGCAGCTGCCTGCTCAGCTGTATTTACCCAGGGACTGCTGCAGCTCTAAAACACCGGGGTCAAGCTAGGGGAGGGCAGGGAAGGCAAGGGGCTGCTGGCCCTGTAGCTTGTTGAGGCTAATTATTCCCTTTCCCACAGAGCTGGGCAGAAGGGCTCAGAAAAGCAATTGTGTTCTGCTTCTCTCTGAGAAGAGAATGAGGTGCTGCTTAGGTAGCTTGGAGAGGCTGATTATTGCTTTCCTCACAGTGCTCTGCCTAAAGAGGATAGAGCCTTTGCCATCTAAATACAGTGGAAGGAAGGAAGGAAGAAAGAAAAAGACACAGGACTCAAGGCCAAAGAACTATCCCTACGCTGGTCCTATTTGCTCAGGATACAGGATCAGCACAGACTTAACAAAGTACTGCAGGTGAACCAACATGGCAAATGGGAAATGGGATGTGAATGAGATCTGGAGAATTAGACTGAAGCATGGAAACTCAAGGGGAATTGTAAGAGAAGCTACCGAGGATGATAAGAAGAAGCATTTGGTAGTAGGAGAGTCAATTGTGTGCCTGGAGAATAGCCATCCTTTTGTAAGGATGGAGCTAACAGAACTGTGATTATGACTGTGCCTGAAGCAAACATTCATGGTATTACTGAGATGTTTGACAATTTAGTCAGGGGAGCTCAAGATGAAAGGAAAACTTATTAGTACTGTGTGTGCTGCAGAAAAAAAGGGAATGAACGGTATCTAATATTTATATCACACCTTTCATCCTGAAGGATCCCAAAGCACTCCACAAACCACATATGTAAGAGACTTCTGCCTCTGCTGAATATGGACGACAGGGTGAAACATGCCAACTCTTTTAACATCAGAAACTAGCACTGCTACCCAGCAGCTTAGGGAAAAAGGAAGAGAGAGGTAGGCACAAATCAAAATGCAAAATAATAATTTTCTAGGCAAAGATGTGGAAGAACAGACCAAAAACATGCAGTATTTTCAGAAGTCTTCATTATATGAATGGAAAAAAACTGTAATTGGGATCCATGCCTTGCTACCCCTGTGTGCTGCATATCCAGCACCAAATAATATTCTTGCTCCACAGATTTCCCAGCAGAGGCACTACATATGAGACTAAAATACAAGTAGATAAGTGATCTTGAGTTTAGCCCTTTGTTCTCCTACCAAAACAAAATCACTTAAATTCCTTCAAATTTTATTGACAATGTATATATCTATTTACCACTACTAAGGATGTTATTTCATTTGGATATAATTTTTTAAACACATGTATTTTCAGAAAGGTGAAAACAACTAAAAAATGTCTGCTTTCTTCCTAAAAACAAGGAGGGCAGTTCGTGAGATTTGGTCTATCAGTTTCACATTGTATTTTTCCTATTCAAATACTTAAAGAACACGGGCACCCAAACCACATATTAGATTTAAGCTAAGAGCAGCTACAGATGTGCAGCTACTGTGGCCTCACATGCTAATAATATTCACTTTTTAAACAGCCTTGCAAAACTAGAGCATATTTTACAAGCTCGGGCATTAAATTTTCCCTTCTCGTTTTATCATAATGATATACGAGAATATTTAGCAGGGTTTTATTTGCTGTGGGAAAGGGAAGCAGCATTTTCTAGGTCATTTTAAGAATATCTTTAACTCTAGCCAGTGAGGAATCATGGGTAAAAAAGGCATAGTGGTGACAACCGAGTTGATGTTAATCATAATCCTTATGTAGGTGTCCTTATGAAAAAGTGTGTGACAGCTGATAAATGCAACAGCTTTTATCTACATCCCATTAAATGCCTAAACTGCAATAAGGGACCAAGCCAATCTTGTTTTCTACATCTCCGTGATAAGATCCAAATTAACACAAGGTTTGCAGAGGCAAAGCTCCCTGGCCCAAGTGTACGAGGTATTTAAACTTGTGGGAAGTGTCATTCTACACACAAAAGGCATACTAATTAGGATGAAAAAAGAAAAAATCCAGTTTTATGTATTAATAGCAATGATTAAAGTGCTTGAAACAGTTAACATTTTGTAATGAGCACGAGTTTTTTTCTGCCTGTAGATGGTGCAGTAGGGCAGCAAACTTGTTTAGTTTTTCCAAAGATTAAATTGGATTTGAAAGCTATTCATTACCAGATGTTCATAGCTCAGAAGCATTTCTCCAGTTTAAAATTTGTAGCAACATTTCCACCCAACACAAAAATGTCAAGGAAAGCCCCGAAAATGAAGAAAATGCCATTTGGTTATATAATGGGTTAGGGCTTTTTTAATTAATGTTGTGCTTTTCAGTTATTTCCTATAGCAATGGCAGTGTGCTCATTCAAACAGGCTTTGGGCACCAAACCAAAACAACCCACAACTGCCAGGATTAGAACAGACGACGTCCTGACCCCTCTCCGTAAGCAGGAAATGGGCTTTCAGAACCGTAGTCTGACTCATGCTCAAGACTGAGTAAATCGATGGTGTTAAGTGCAAGAGAATGAGATACTATTTTCTTTTCTGTGTTAACCACCTTGGTCCTGAGTAACACAAACTCGGGGATAAGCCTACAACTCACTAATTCCACGTGCAACAGATTAATATGAAGAAAGCAGCACAGTGATCTAGGTATTACACTAAAAATAAAGAGGAAAACAGCAATATTAGTATTTGCACTGCCTCAGCAGTGCCATGACTGCTCTGCTGCATACTGTAAAATCAGCTGCTGGTGAGAAAAACATGTATGCAAAATTGCTTCTTGAATTTGGTATTTTCCTATATTTACATGAGCAGGTTGAATTGACAATGGATTCTTGTGAGGGCTACAATAAATGGATGAAGTTCAGGTGCAAGCCTGCATCCAAGCTGGAGTGCAGACACTGTGGGAAGGAGAGGGTATGGCCAGCCTCAGCTGAGTCTGGCTTGTAACATGGTGTAATTCTTACACACTGTCATGACATCACCTACATGTCACGTAGGTGATTTGCTGGCAAAAAAAATCATCAGCTGGTACACAGGCAACACCAGAAGTTTATTTTTGCTGAGTTCTCTGCTTAAATCCTTCTGCAATTGTGCATTCTTGTTTTTATTTGTTTATTTGTAAATATAATTATTTACTGAGGCAGTTTTGCTACCTCACTGGCGTTGCTACTTGGTATAGTATATTTTGGAAAAGCCTGGTAAATCAGCCTATGTCCAGCCAAGGCAAAAGACCTTCACCTCCTCAATCTGAGATGGTGAAGCCAAGTAGCCAGGTTGTCTGATGACTTTAGAGGAAAACAGATGCAAAAACATGAGCTCAGCCCACTTCTCACAGCAGTGGTATTAATACCAAACCAATGTTTGTCTCTGATGAGTTTACTCTCCAGCCTATTTCTCCCAGCAGTGGTATTAACTAGGGACAATTCCACTGAAGTCAGTTGCATTTTACTGCTATAAAGCCAGTGTGAAATCATAATCAGAGTTACTGATGTGTAACTTAAGTAGGATTTCGCTTCATCCTTAAATTTTTCTCTCCATGCCTTTCTCTTATGTAAATGAGATTTACTAATTTGACTATCAAATGACCACCAAATAAACTATGTAATTATCAGATTTTTTAAAGGCCCTTGAGATCTTGCAGAGGAAGATGCTCTGCAATGACAAATATACAGAATCACTGAATCACAGGGTGACTGAGGTTGGTAGGGACCTTTCAAGATCATGTAGTCCAACCTCTGCCCAAGCAAAGCCAGACAAGGTAAGCTCTCCAGGACGGTGTCCAGTTGGGTCTTGAATGTGTTCAAGAACGGACTTCACAACCTTTCTGGGCAACTTGTGCCACTTTTCCACCACCCTCACAGGAAAAAAAAAAAGTGGTTTCTAATGTTCAGACAGAATTTCCTGTGTTTCAGCTTGTGACCATTGCTCTTGTTCTACCAGAGGGCACTGCTAAGGAGAGAATGGCTCCTTACGTAAAGCTACGTAGCAGCTCCAGAATACCTGTCACATCCTCTGAGATGACTTAATACTTCCATAGAGAGAATCTCACTGTCTTTTACAGTGTGTAGAACTGTAATTCTGTAATGAACAGAAGTATCAGTTCACAATGGATAGTATACAACAGGTTTTGACCATTTAAAAAAAAAAAAAAATCTACAAACCACTTCCGTGCCAGTAAAGTCCAACAGGAAACCAAACTGGACCTGAGCATGGACCCAGCTACAAGCTCCACAATGCGACAGTCCACACTTTAATTAGAATCACACTCCCTTGAACAACCTGGACAGCTACCACTCCTCCTCCAGGTAGTCTAAGGACAGTTCAGGGAACAGCATCAAACTGTTTCCAATATGCAGTTTGAGTGAGACCCTTGAAGCTTACATATGGCATCTAAATGGCTACATGTGAGCCACATTCTGTCTCTTGCCTTGCAGGAACAGATTGGCGTGGTCCATTTTACTTATCAGCACAGACAGACTCTAAGCATATTTCATAAGCCAAAGAAGGTCAAAGTTGCATTAATTATAGATTGCTGTGATTACTTATAATTAACATTTGAAACCTGCTGAAATCAAATGGGAATGGATACTGTCACTTACTCTTAAGTAAACTGTACCTTGCACGAGAAGTTGTCCTACTGAATTCAGTCTGGGCCTGGGATTCAGCTGATGATTAGCAACTAAGATTATTTTTCCTCTAAGATCCTTGAATTTAAATGAAAATACTTATGGCATACAAGTTTCTTCATAACAAGTGATCTTCATGCATGTAGTTGAAGTCTGCTTGGCACACTTAGGAAAGGCAGGGGTGTCAGCCTCACTCCTCCCACTTCTGGTGGCTATCAAGGCCAGCAAAAGCCTTAATGTAGATGCTGTAATAATACTGATAGTTCAGAGAAACACCCTTATCTCCACTACCAAAGGAAATCTGTTTGCATTTGCAGGGTTTGCTGAGTTATGTTTCTTGATCCATCCACTGGGAAATGCTATTCAGCATAGACAAGGCCTGAACTCAAACAGAATAACAAAAGGGATTTACATTTCTCGTAAGAAAAACAAGGCTCTTTCCTCAAATGTACTACTTCTCCTTAAAAGTGAAAGATCTTCATCACATATGTCCTGCAGCATGTTGTTCTTTCCAGATATGGGATTTTGCTGGGAAGTTGTGACACACAGTTTGTGGGAGCACTTGCCAGCTGAGCAATGCTTTCACTACAGTGCTCACCACACTCCTTAAACAGGCACGCTAATTATGTTACAGGCTGTCTGTATGGAGCTATATGAGGCTGTAGTACTTTCCTAGGAACCACAGCAAGGAAGTCAGCATGTGCCTTCAGTTGTGTTAGCTGCATTATCTGCTGTGACCAGAATTTCTCTTGACAGATAATGACAACATCATTAAGCATTCACCCTAGAGGTGTTTCTGGTGCTCAGAAGTGCTCATACTTTCAGGTTGTCACTAAATGCTTCTTTCAGTACCAAGGAGTTACTGAGGAAGTGTTCTTACTTAAATAAGAAAAATACTAGGCATTGATAAGAAGAGGTGGTTTTAATGCCATATGCAATTAACCTGGTGCGCCACAAATAGCTGGCCTCCAGCTGTACTTCATGTCACTGATCACAGGCCTTTGAGCCCAAAGTTCCCTCAGTTTTCGATCCACTTCCATGTCCTTTTAGCTAGTCCATACCTCATCAGTTTGCCAACAAAAATGTTACTTGGCATCTGTCAAAAGCCTAAGTCAAAATAAACCAGAGCCACTGCTTTTTCCTCATCCACTGAACAAGTCATTTCACCTTAGAGAGTGAGCTGAGCATGATTTTATTATCATAAATTCATGCCAACTACCTTCAGTCTTTCTTGTCCTTCATTCATTTGAAAATGATTTCCAGGATTATTTGCTCCACCACCTTCTCAGGCATTGAAGTGAAGCTGACAAGCCCAGATCCTCCTTCCTTCTTGCTCTTCTCAAAGACAGGACTGATACTTGCTTTTTCTAGTCCTCAGGACGTCCCCCTCCCAATCTAATCCTGCTCTTAGGAGGGTGTCTTCACTACTCCTGATTTTCTGATGGGTCTCAGGGGCCTGGGAATCCTGAGACAAACCTTACCAGGGAAGACCAAGGTGAAGATGCCAGTGAGTACCTCAGCCTCTTCCACATCCTTTGTTACCAGGTCCCATTTGGGAACTAATTTATACTATTACATACAATAGTTTTTACAATTACAATAGCAGGATGAAAATCACGAGGTCAACAATCTTAGTTAACAATAGGCTTTAGACACAGTAGTAACTATTTGCATTATAATGATTACTTTTCCCTCTTCTCAAAAACACCAAGTTTAGAAAACTTTTAGAAGACCTACAAAGTTACATTGGCATTGGTCTTTTCAGCTACAGTGGCTGAGCAGTTCTTTTCTGAGTGCATTGGTCCACCTGCTTTTCAGTATAAATAAAAACCAGTGGAGGAAAGAAGAACACTGAAGGAAAGTAACAAAACGTTTATATATGCTAAATTTCAAATCAGCGATGGCTCATTTACACTTGAAGACTAAACTGCATACAGCCTGGATGAACAGCTCTTTTTTCCATAGCAGAAAGAGATAATACGGGATCATTTATGGCAGTTGTACGGCAGGTATAAAGAGGAATAACAAAGATACGTAAGAGGTGATCTTCATTTCTGGCTACGATATTAATGTGATTATTGATCCTGTCCCCTCTGGTGTCCATACTTCAGAAAGGACAATGAAAAAATCAGAAGTGGTTCAGCAAGAAAACATAATTTTGATTACAGAAAATATATCTTGAAGTAAGAAACTGGAGAATTTCAAACTTTGTAAACTTTAAAGAACACTCAAGCTGATCTGAGACATCTGACTAGTCTGTTGGTATGTGTACACGGGGAATTAATGGATATTAGCAGATACTCCGATCTGCAGGAAAATAACACTGTGAGCTCTGTGAGTGGACACTAAAATACTGGAAATTAAAAACAGCATCAGGCATGCATTTTCTGTGGGTTACACGTATCACTGCTAGCCCTAATCTCCTACTCTTCACAACAGTGCTGATCTTTTGAATTCACAGTGCAGTGCAATGGCTTCTTTCTTTCTTCTCAGCATCACATGCCTGCCATGAGGGCAAATGGAAGACATGGTGCCAGGCACAGACAGAAGGCATTTGTTTTTTTCCATTCTCGGTCCTCTGCTACAGACATGCCACTTCCACAGGACCCATTCCCATCAGTACTCTTATTATTAACAGTAAATGGTGGCACATACGTCTGTCTGAAAAATATGTTTTAGTAGTTCCATTATATTGTCGAGAAAACATCAAATGAATGACCTCTGTTATGTAGATGAGACTAATTATAAAGAGTCCTGTTTCCTGAATATCTCCATGGGAAATACCCACAGTGGCAAGGCTCTCCTGGAACATCACCCGGAGTTCCAAAGTCCCAGATTCAAGGCCTCTCAACCTGGACAATCAAAACTGCAAGCACTCAAATGCTCTGCCTCCTGTGTAAAGCCCTGGGCTCATGCTTGGTCATACTGGATTATCTGGGATGCTCGGCCAAAGAAGTGTAAAAGAGCTCTGTGGGAGGCAGGGTGTTGACCAGACAGATGCAACTGTCAGATAAAGGAGAGAGCGCTGCCTCCTCCAGCAATGTTTCTGAGGAAATGTCCCAGGCTTCAGTTTCCAGTCACGAACAAGGCTTAGCTCGTGTGTCTTCCAAAGAAGTCCAAATCTTACAACCCACTGACTCCGTAATTAAATAGACTTTGAGGCTCACAGCTCCTGTGGAGGTCACCTCGTGTAGTATCTGGTAACCCTGTATTGATCCCTCTGGCAGCACATGTAGATGGACTCAGCTCGTGCAATCCTGCTGCTGTGAGCGGTTTGTGACTGTGTGTTGAACCGTGGCTAGCACCATTGAAAATGGAGGAAGTAAGTCACAAATCAGGCCCCTGTATGCTGAGCAGGGAAAAAAAAAAAAAACAACAAAACACCAAAACCCAAAGCAAAACACAAAAAAACCCCAAACCAACAACAACAACAAAAAACACCAAAAAAAAAACCCCAAAACCCCCACACTCCCTGTTGCTTCTCTAAGTGCAGTGAAATAGGAAATTCCTGAGGCAGCTGCAGGTGGCTGTGCTCTGACCACTCTCCTATGACCAACCAGCTGCACACTTCTCAACGTCTCTAACGCCAAAACCACACTCTGGCTCTCTGCTGTGCTCTGCAGGGAGATGGGGACCCCGGCCCTGCCTCAGTATTACCAGATGCCGGGCAGGGAAGAGGCCGGGTTTGGGCTCAGAGCAGAGCACCCCGGGAAGCGGGATTCCCACGAAAGCCCAGCTAGATTAAGTGGTGTCTTTTTTACATGGCTGGAGGCACAGCATTTTGGGCCCTGCTGCACCATCCCTAGCAGCGCTGGGGAGCACCGGCAGCCCCCGCCCGGGGCTGTGGAAGGCAGAGGGAGGCCAAGATGTCCGTTCAGCCCCGCAGCGGCCGCCCGGCACGGCCGGGCTCCCGCACCCGGTCGCGGCGGCGGCGGGGCCCGCTCGGTCACATGGAGGCGCCATTTCCTCTGCCCTTGCTTTGCCCTTAAGGCCGCCGCGGTGCCGCCGGTGCCTCGCCCCGCACGGGGCGGCTGCGGGCGGGCGACGCGTCCCCGTCTGCCCCCCACCGCACACTGCCCGGCGGAGGGGCGGGGGTGGCTGCGGCGGGGAACGGGGTCAGGGGCCGGCCCGGCCGCCCGCTCGGCTAAAAACAGCCCTCGCCTAATAAAGCGATGGGGCCCGGTGCCCGCGCCCTATAAATACGCTCGGTGCGCGGCCGGCGGGCTTTGGCCGGCGCGGCTCGGCTCGGCTCGGCTCGGCTCTGCAGGCGGGGCGGTGCAGCCAGCACAGCGGGGCCGCCACTGCCGCCGCCTCCGCCGCCAGGACAGCCCCGGTCCCCGCAGCCCGACACCCCAGCGAGATGCCCCGGGTAGACGCAGACCTCAAACTGGACTTTAAAGATGTCCTGGTCAGACCTAAAAGGAGCAGCCTCAAAAGCAGATCAGAGGTGGGGGCATCCAAACCCAGCATGCTTCCCTCCCCCCCCGCCTTCTCAACGCCTAACTTCCTTAACCCGCCTTCCCCTCCGCTTTATTTTTATTCCCCGGTCTAGCGCAGCAATGCCCTCCCCGATCGAGAGGCCCTTTGCGTGGCGGGGGGATGCCGCTGCTCCCAGGAGGGGACAACGGGGCTGGGGTGGCGAAGTCCTCGGTGTTGACCCACCGCGGCCCCGGCGGAGCCGGGGGCGGCGGGCGCCGCAAGCCGGTGCCGCGCTGGCCTCCCTCGCTCTTCAAGCTAAAATATAAGGGGGGCAGTGGGGGGTTGCTTGCTTCTAACAGGTGCCTCTGCGGCGCTGAGGGGGGGCTGACCTCCGGTTTCGGAGGGGGCGGCGGCGGTGAACAGGCAGCGCTGCAGGACAGGGGTGTCCGGTTACCCGCCCCGCAGCTTGGGCCGGCAGAAGCCGCACCTGACAGGCAGCATTGCCCTCAGTCTCGGGGGCTGTGGGCGGTGCTGGTACCGAGGAACTGATGTGCTCGTTTTAAAAAATAATTGCAGTAAGAACCCACGAAGACGCTGAGGAGCGCTTCCCAGTGCGCAGGGTGCCCATCATGGGGGGTACGAAGGGAAATCCCATCAAACCTGGGGCGATGGGTGCTTTTCACCCCAACTTGGGTTTAACCCCCGTGTGACCTGCGTGTGCAGAGTCCTGGAGTCCCCCTGGGGCTCCGTGTTGCTGCTGACCCAGGACCACTGTTAGCCGGAGCAGTGCTGTAGTTCTCTCTCATCAGGAATCGGGAAAGACCCCCGGAAATCAATCCCATGAGGATCGATTGCCTCCACAAAAAAAGATGGCTGCCTCAGGATCGAAGGTGCCTTCTCGTTTACCCCACATAACCCCAAGGTTAACAAAGGATTTAGTTTGGCTAAAGAAGGAATTATGTCGTGTTGGGGGATGAAAAGAGGATTAAGGTTTTCTCCAGGGGATATGGAGTTGTAAGAGAGAGAGACTGAGGTAGAAAGGGAAAGGGAAGCAGGGAGGCTGTGTTTACTATGGGCCTATGGGCAGGGATTTTGAAGGCAGCAACTAGGCAAAACTTCTTTGCCATCATAAGGTGTAAGATCAGTAGAAAGTTGATCTCTGGCAAGTAATTTTTAATTTACAATGAACAGTGTCCCAGCCGAGTAACTCCTCATCGTGTGCAATTACTGCACATAAAGCCTGTGGGCACTTTCGACCCATTTGCTTGGGGACCTATGGATCCCTCCTTAAAATTCACTGTGCTGGCCTGGCAAACAGGTGGAGCTGTGCTCCACCGAGTGAGTGGCAGGCACATGGCTCCTTCAAGTGCAGTGTTTTGTATATTTAGCATCGTAAAGGCTGTGGAAAGAAGGGCTGCTGGGAAGGGAAAACGATAGGAGGAACATGAGCTGATATGGCAGGGTTGTAACGGGTGGCTATGATGAACTGTTAAAACATTGCAGATGAGAAAAAGTGCGTGTCATGAGGGGGTCAGTGAAAACCGATGAAGGTTAAGAAATTGGACACCATCACTGAGGCTGTGGCAACAGGGATAAACAGAATCTGCGAGAGCCAGATCTGAAATGGACAGCCCCAGTCTGCTTCAAAACAAGAATATAAATAAATAGTTCTGGCAAAGGAACAGAGGCAGCATACTACAGTGCCTGTTACCCAGCAAGCTGCTGCTTTGAAGCTTATATCAGGAAGCGTCTGCTTCTCTGGTGTGAATGCCTCGTTTTGCGCAAGGATAGCTTTTTATACAGTGACTTGAGTTAACTCAGCTTCCTAGAGAGACAGTTTGGGATGTTTGCAGATCTTGTAGGTTTGCTGTGTTGGTACTTGTTTCTGATTCTTTGCACTGTCTTAATTTTCCATGGTTGCTTTCTCCTTGTGAAAAGATACCAGAAAATGTGATGCTTGAATTCAAATATCGAAATTGGTTAGAGCAAGGATGGGAGTAGGAGCAGCATTATCTGTCTGTGAGGTCTTGGTACTCCCATAGACTGTTCTTGCATTGGCTGGGCTTACTCATGCACTCTGTCAATTGCAAGTTCACCAGACAAGTGTCCCATAGGATGTTGTTAATTTAAATTTTGAACATTTAAGTAAGTCCACAAGAACAGCACAGTTTGCTAAAATAGGTGGAGAGGATAGCAGCCAGCATGATCAGCAGTGTTGACTGATTTCCACATGAGGAAAAACCTAAACACACCGGGATAATTCAGTATGGAGAAGAAGCAGCTGTGGAGGCTATGCTTAAAGTCCATGAAGTGAGGAGTGGAATGGAAAAGGTGAAGCTGAGCAGTGATTGTTGATTGTCTCTCATAAAACAAGAAGAAGCACTGAATGTAATTACCAGGCAAAGGTCGTACTTTTTATAGAACATAGAATTTGTCTTATTGATATGGGAGAGGCTAAAGCTGTGAAGGACTAAAAAAATTACAAGACAAGTTCTTGCCTTGTCTTGTGTCTATTTTGCAGTATTTTGATGTCTTCCCTGAAACGTAGCTCTTCTTTCTGAAGTTCCTTTGAAAGAGATGTTTTTCCTTTGTAAAACTGTAAAGCAGTAGTTCTGGTGCTGGTATCTGTGTGGAGCTGGTTGTGGGATACTCTTGTTCTCCCCCTGCCCCCTTTGGTTCTGGTTAATTCTTTGTGTTAAGAGGGAGTAAAGTAAATTAAATTTTCATACTTGTTTCATGTTTCATACCTGTCTTCTTTGTACTATTTTCTAATGTTAGCTGCAGCTAAAATTCCTGTTAGAATGGTTTGTCATCCATGATGGCTGGAGAATTAGGCCTCTGATAGTAAATGGGAGAAAGGGGAGTCTCCATTAACATACATCTTAGGTTGTTCACTAAAGTGACCCTTCCCTTACAAGCTTATACAAGAACCTGATTCACAGTTTATCACTAAGGCACCAAGTTCTTTCTCTTATACAAATCATTAATAAATCTCTCACAATATTAATCAGAATCTAGCCTGCAATTTGGCAATGCTCAAAGTGTGTTTTAATTAAATAGCAAAAAATCCTATTTTTTTCAGTTGCTTTCTTTCTCGTGATGGATTTCAGTGTAGTTCAGGTCTCCAGATGTTACTGGGTTAAAGTTGCAGTAAGGATTAGTGAAAACTGAAAGAGCCTTCATTTTCGCTAGAGACTAAACTAATGTCTTGCAGTTGTGCGTTTCTTTTTTTTTTCCTTTTGAGCTTTTTTCCCCTAGGTAGGAAGATCCTAGGTAGGCCAGTGGGAACTGATCTAATTTGATAATACTTCTTGCAGATGTAAGGAAAAAAATGCCTGATGTTACCGTGATCATTTGAAGGTGCTGAAGAAGAAATAACTTTGAAGGTGAAGGCGGATACAGTTTTAAGAGATTAACTTAGAAACTAGCAGCTTCTTGGTTTAGCAAGCTGAGGTATGGTTGTTCATATTGTATGGCAGCAGTGCTGGTAACTGTGACCAAAAGAGCATACTTTATTATGTTGTCATTTACCTGAAAGACTGGGACAAAGTCCTCTATGCCCTGGAGACGGAGGGAGTTGCAAGTTTGACTTCTGTGGAGTTAGGACGTCAGTTTCGGTTTCTCAGGCAGCCATACAAACAGCTGAGGTTACTTCTGTATACAATAACCCAGAGTCCTCATTGTCCTTTCTTTCCAAGCCCTTCTGCCTTGTTCCTTCTCTTTTTTTTTAAATTTTATTTCGATTCTTTTTCTTAATAAGAGCTCTATTACATGCAGAAAACATTCTTTTAAATTTTTTTTCTTGTTTGGAAGGCAGAAGTTGTAAAAAAAAATTAATGATGTAATAGTGGAACAAAAGGAACAGGAAATGTGAGGAAAATCGAGAAGCTGTGTCTAAACATGCTGTATCTGAAATCTGTGGCAAAACTCGTGTAAGATTAAAATCAATTACTTAAAAGAATGCCTGTCTGTTCATTGCAGGTCGACCTCACGCGCACCTTCACCTTCCGTAACTCCAAGCAGACATACACAGGAATTCCCATTATAGTGGCAAACATGGACACTGTGGGGACATTTGAAATGGCTGTAGTTATGGCAAAAGTAAGTCTCAACTCTCATTTCTGCAACAGTTGGGAAGCTGCTGAGTGACTGTGAGCAGCCTCTGTTAATTTTTAGCTAAGTTTCTTGGAGAACAGGGGAACATGAGTTTAAAACTCCAGAATAAGAAAAAGTAGGTGTGCTTTTACAACAACACAGTTACCACAAACAGGGCTCCTGATACAAGAGAGTTTCAGTGGAGATGCTTCCATACTGGGAAGCTTCCATCTTGGGTGTAGCTCAGCTTCAGGTAGAGCTTCTAGAGCTTAGTTTTTGAGGTCCCTTTGTGCTTCCTGCCAGAAGAAAAAATATTAGCTGACAAGTTTTGAAAGCGTAGGTTACGGGATAAAGCTGCAGCACTTTCTAAGTTAATAAGCCTCTGTCACATTCAAAATACTGACAGTAGCTTAATGAAACATATCATAAACCTGGTCCTGAAAGGTTGGCTAAGTATGCCAAGTTGCATTTGAAGAGCTGTTTATAGTTGCCTAGTCTGTTATTCACTGTGTTACTGTTTCTTCCAAGCAGGATGAGCCTACACATAAAACAGGGTTTTCTAATGCCTTATTTTGCAGCTGAGGGAAAAATTACTAACTCGGACATTAATATCAGTTCTCTTGGTTTTTTGCTAGCATGCAATGTTCACTGCAATTCACAAGCATTATTCTCTGGAAGAATGGAAACTGTTTGCTGCCAATCACCCAGAATGCCTTGAGGTACATTTTTCTACTGTAAATTATTATGGTTTATTGCTTTGTTCTGAACTCATATACACTGGAGTCTCTTGGGAATACTGTTGTCAAGTGAGGTTTTGGAAAATGAAGATATTTGCTGTTCTTAAATTCATCAAGGGAAGTGGCTTGTCCTGATTTAAAAGAACAGCTATGTGAGTCCATTATGAAAGTGCTTATATTAAGATGCAAAAAAGCAAAATTTTTATATACGTGGAATGGAAACAGAGAAGTATACTGAACAAAGGAGGAAATACTCGGTAGTAGGTATGAGTGCTGTGCTTCTGTTGCTGTTGGGAGCTGTGGTAGTGCACAAATTTGAATAATTTCAAGTAACCCAGCCACAGGCTGGCCCTGCACACCCTTGTGCAGGGCAGAGTCTTTGCCGTCATGTGTGCAAGTGGATCTGGAGTCTGCAGGCTGGAGGGACCCAGGTGCTGGGCCCTGACAGGGATGAGCATTGAAAGTTGTCAGAGCTTGTGTGTCCTCCACTTACCTTCTTGCACCAGAACTCACTTTGTGCTATTCCTGGCTCTGCTATCCCACTTGTTCACAGGGTCCTAGCCTGAGCCATTATATTTAGTAAATTTAAACATTGACTTAAGTTGTGGCTTTCTCACATTCAGACTTCTTCTTTTCTTCTGGCAGGCCCCTGTACCAGGAGAGGCACTGTAAGTGTGCCTGGCCATCTCCCCTTCTGGTCAAAGTTCAGTGCAGTTTATCTTTCTCTGTATAGAAAAGAATACCACACAGCTGTATTGTATCTCTACCTGTGGCACATTTTATATTATAAAGGCTATTAATAACAGGTTGTCTGAAAGTGAGCCTAGGACTTAGGCCAGTCAGGATTGCTTATATGCCACCATGGGGTAGAAAGTGGTCCTAGGAATGTCCTGTGTCTGAACACTTTCAAACTTAACTTATTTGTGGTACATAATGACTGGAATAGGATCTCTTAGTGATTAAATACTTACTGGCGCTGTGACCTTGGATTTCTGCAGAGGTTTTGTAGGCCAACAGCTGTGGAAACTATTTTTCTTTTGGAAAGAACTCATTGGAAGACAAAGGAAGACGCAATCTGCTTGTTTTCAATGATAGCTGACCCTGCTTGAGAAAGGGGATTGGACTATAAAACCTCCAGAGGAGCCTTGCAAACAAAATTGTTCTGTAGATCACAGGAGTGCTTGGTGAACTTAAAGACCCAGATTTTACCCTCTGAATGTGCCCCAAATTTTGCCCCTCTAAGTTCCTGGAAATATACCAAGTTAGGGCTTCATCTGTGTTTTGTTAATATTAGTATGGCTGAACCTTGATTGATTTCAGGTGATTATATTTGCCTATGACAATCCACTTGTGAATGAATGCTAGAATGCTAATTTCCCTCTCTTTTATATCATTTAAACAGGATATAGCACACTGATTTTCCCAGGAGGGTATTTATTTCATATTACATAGTGTGATTTTTCACTAGTTACCAGCACAAGTCCTGGCAAGACTGTGCAGGAAAAGACATACAAATTGTGTGTGTTTTTCTCAGTTTTTGCAACCTACTACTCTGGTTTTTTTTCTCTGTTTTTTTAGCATGTAGCAGCGAGCTCAGGTAGTGGACAAGATGATTTGAAAAGGTTAACAAGTATTCTAGAGGCCATTCCAGCTATCAAATACATCTGCCTGGATGTGGCAAACGGCTATTCAGAGTATTTTGTGGAGTTTGTGAAGTCTGTCCGTGCCCTGTTCCCACATCACACCATTATGGTAAGTGTGTAGAAAGGGAGGGGGGGAGAAGAGGGGGCATGTGTGTGAATTCTGTCCAGGAACAGGACCCAGAGTTTGACTGGTAGGCATCAGAAGCTAGAAAAGGAAGGGAAGCAAGAAAATATGTTTAATAACAATTTGGTATTGTCCATCTTCCATTGCTGGTGATTTCTGTGGGAATGTTTAGTGTGTGCTCTGATACAGCCGTCTGATTAAGTTGTCATGGAGGACTGGGTGGATCCAGTTCTTTTCCTACTCATGTCCTCCTTGCCACACTAGATGAGACCTCTAATCGTTAAGTGTGTAGGTTTATTTTGGTGATTCCAAGCAGAAGTTTGCTGTGGGAATGTGTCAACATTTCTGGCCAATTGAGGCCAACAACTGTTAGATCGCTATGAAGACGGCTCAATGCAGACTGATCCTTGCCTGTGATAAGAATGAGAGGGGTGCTGCTGGGCAGTTGCAAACAGCATTATCAGGGAGCAAAGCGGTCAGTGCTGGGGCTTTTCATGGTGCTTTCTGTGATGTTACTATCGCATCTCAGAGTGCTTCCTTGAGCCTTTTTGCTCTAAGAATAGGATGTTTGCATGCAGATGGAACTCCTTGCAGCAGAGCGCTAGTGCTGCTTTCCCAGGGCTCTTGAAGAAATGTGTCTGAATTGTTTCCATGAGAATAGCAGAAATCCTCAAATAAGCAGCAGATCTGTAATGAGGCTACCAGCATTTCTTCAAGGCAGTGCAGGAAAAAAATCGTATGTTTCGGCAGCACTTGCCTCCTTTTCCATGCCAGAGATAAAGCTTCATGCACATAAAGTAAATGTGAAGTAAGAATGTTCCTAAATGCACTTTCTGCCTTGGTTCAAAAGAGAATAACATGTTCAAGCAGCTCAGGGGAGGATGCATTCCTTTCTCCCATGTCAGAGGAAGGCAACGTTCTTGCTTCTGAATGATGGAAAACTGAAGTGGGCTGGAATGCGTGTTGGATTCTGGGTTATCATAGGATAATGAATAGGCGTTCTTCAACAGCTACCAGGAGACGTGGGAACAATTTTGGTATGGTCATATTTCCCATGGCTTTGGAGAGAGATGTTGGAACTATGAAATGATAAATGTGGACCTTTTGAGCTTTCTGCTTCATGTTCACTGCAGTGACGGAAGAAGCTGTTTCCTTGCTTTGGATCTGAAGTATTGTCCCTAGTGACATGATTACTCCAGTGTCTTTGTCTTTGAAGAGTTGTGGGAGGGAGCTTAAATCACATAGTTAAAGCCAAAGATCGTCTGTCAGGAGTGGAAAGAAAATTGTGTCATGCCCTCCTCCACCTCCCCACAGATTGCTGACTTTGCTGACTGAGGAGGGAACTCAACCAAGATGAATTGCCCAGAAGGCAGAGAAGGTCAATGTCAAAGTCAGATATCAAGCCCAGATTTTAGTCCAGGGTTCTTAGGCCAGTCTCATCCACTTTCCATGTCTGTTCAGCTGCCTTCCTAGTGTCTCTGCTTTTGTGGCTTAGGTTATTGTTACTTCAGGTCTCATTGTCCTGACAGCACCACCTGCTTGAGCACATTTACAGCCCTGACCTGTTTAGTTGCCTTCTCTGATTGTAGATCCTTTCTCTGAACTTTGCTTAATATGGCTTATGTTTTTCATCTCTGCACAGCGATAATTTCCATTCCTAAAAGCATACTAACAAACTCGGGGTGTTCAAAAACCTTCAGTTTTCCAAAGCCTCCAGAGTCTGTTCAGTCCGTGAAGGTCTCTGATTCAACTAGAGACACCCACCTCTACCCTGCTTCCAAATGAATTCACGTTCTGTGCCAAAATGGCCTTTTGAAGCTGTTCCTGGCTGAAATGCAAGAGCTGGTCTAGGCTCCTTTTAATGGTAATCTGGAAGACATGTCCTGCTGCTACCTGTTCTGACTGCTTTGATGTGTCCGCGCTACACCTGCAGTATGCTCTCTGCTGTTGGGGCTTTCAGACAAAAGGGTTAGCAGTTAAATAGGAGGTATAAAAATAAAGAAGCTTTCGCATAGCTGAAAGTGATCTCCAGGACCTTGCAGGCTGTCTTGTTTGCTTTCCTCAGCATGACTATTCATTCCACAGTCAGCTGCCATGCAATACATAACAGTAACCTGACCCTGGATCTCCTGGAATGTGAGGGGGCCACGTAATGGGTTCAGCTCTGAGGTTAAAAGGGGATGTGCAAAGCAGCTATGGTTAATGTAGTACTCTCTGTGGCCAATACTCCCATGCAGATGAAGGATGTCTCTTGTGTGACAACCTTTCAAATGCATGTTTTTGTCTTTTGAAGTACATACTTTTATAATCACATTACCTTATTTTCTTCTGCCACAGAAGATCAGTTTCTCCATGGAACACAAAGGGTAGGGAAGACAAACGGGCACAAAGGTACAACGTGACTTGTCTTAAATCACTCATCAGGTTGGGAATGGGGGAAGAAGGAATATCAAGTCTTCTGAGTGTCTCACAAGTGCCTCCCAGAACCAGGAAGAGGCTGAGGAGGATCACTCATTGGGGTGTTTTGCTGTTGCACAGCATTATGTGCATCAATTGTGCTTGCTTGATCAAGTCTAAAGAAAACTGGTAGTCAACATTCATGATGGAGAATCAGAGCCTTTGTATTACAGATTGCATAGTCATTATTTATTAGTTTAATCGTAGACGTTAGGGTTATTCCATCACCCTGAAAGTCTGTTTACAAGCTAAGTTATCTTTGCCAGCAAGGTTTGCCAAGTTTTTATCCTGAATTTTTCTTTCCATAGTATTTCTCTGTTCATTATAGAGGAGCAATCCTGAGGAGAGCAGGGAATGTGGCAGGAAGAAGACTGAGGCAGGAGCACACTTGGAGATACAGTAGCACCCACAAGATGTGGGCCAGGGAAGGAGACAAAGCAGAACTGCAAAGCAGAAGCAGAGGGAAACAGCAGGAGCCAGAAACTGTTGCTTCTCCTTGGAGTCAGTAGCAGAACTTTTCTAGGCCTTAGTTGGAGGCAGGATTCAGTCAGAGAAAGCCATGCAGACTGCTCCCCGTTCATTCCTGGAACACACCCCAGAGTAAATTCAGTCATGGCATGTCCACCAGGGCTGAGGTCTCAAAACAGGCACCAGGTAGGATCCCAGGATAGGAGAGAGTGTTGCTGCCGAGCCTGTTTCAGGTCAGGCACAGTACTGAGTGCAAGCACCCACTGGGTATGGCTCAGCCTTGCCAAGGGCATCTCCCTCCATCTCATGGTTGAGCACCCCTTGCTTTCGTGGGTGGGAAGTGTCCTTTGGCCGTCTTCCTGATAATGTGGAGGCACAGACTGTGCTTTCCTCTAGGATACAAGAAGAAAGTTTGAGAACTGTTGTCATAGACACTTCTCCCCAGCTCGATCCATTGCCATTTGCCAGCAGCTTTCAATCAGTGCAGCAGTGTTCCTGTCTTAGGCAGTATGAGTTGATATTTATAGCAGGCTTTCATGAGGCACAGTATCAAATGCCTGACTGAAATTCAGAGGCACTGCCCTACTGTGTTCACTAATTTTGTATCTCTGTCAGAGAAGCTGTAGTCTTTATAATCCTGTTAGGTAAAATCTTGATCTCATTAAAGTCAGTAGGGAAACTCCCTTTGACTTTTCTGAGGCCAGGATTTTCCTCAGGACTGACCCACAGTTCAGTCATCCTGGATAGAGCTGGAATGACCCAGGGTGGTGCCCACTTGAAACCTTGTACGGAGTGATGGTACATCACAATACTTGCACCAATTGCTACGTTCCCCTGTGTTTACTTGTGTAAACACACTATGAAGTGTATTGTCTGTAGTGACTTCACTGTGCAGGTTCCAATTGTGTTCTATTCTTTTAAGTTAATTTTAAGAGGGTTTCATTTCTGTAGTCTCAGTCTTTCTATATTGACCTTTTCAGATTTTTTTTTTTAGTTGAAGTATTCTGACTTTACCATACCAGTGGGGACTTCAAAAGCCCTTTTGCCTCTATTCAGCTGTCATACTGGTATCAGTGGTAAGGCAAGCATTGGTTTCAATAAAGCAGAGTTCAGCTGGATGTTAGAAAACAGATTTCCCTTCAGCTGTGATACTGGTGTCTCTTCACGTACAGATAGCTGTGCCTCTCTCATAGTGGTTTTTTTGTGCTCTCTGAGGTCTGCAAAAGGTACCTAAAAGAAGCAAGCCTCTCATCGGCAGGTTGAAGTCTGCTATGTAGAGCTCCACGTCTTCCTTGAAAATTTGTTAAGGATCTGCAGATTCAGAAAGACAGAAATCACTGATGTGTGTACATGCATTCCAGGAAAAAATGTATGCTGGGGACATAAGTGCTTTTCCCTGCTAGGATGAGCATTTTGAATTAACATATGCAGTTCCAACATTTTCTAGCAGTAACTTAACAGTAAACGTCTGGTTAGCATTTCTGAAGAGACAGTTTGACAACCCTCTATGCTTTGCTAATAAGAAGACACTGCTGTTTAAGTTAAATACCTACTTGATCCCAGATCTCATGGAACCACTGACTTGAATACCTGCTCATTCCTATTTATGAATCTTTTGAATGTATTCCAGTATTTCCCCAAGTTGTAATGTGGTGTGTGTCATACAGTACAGGTGGTCTTCTGCCTTTCAGAGATAAACTGCTCCCTTCGTGTCCTAAGTGGCACACTCTCCATCAACCCACCTTGGAATGTACAGCACTTAGTATAACAAATTATGACTGAGCAGAAAGGAAGCAGCACTTAGCTGAAACACTGTACCTATTATATATTCTTTATTTCCTGTCAGTTCTGTTTTATTTTATTTTTAATCAATATCATGCTCTTTTGAGCAAAGTTAAGTGGTCCTGTATCACAGACCACAAATTGCTGCTTTATATTATCATTGTTTTTATAAGTGCTTCAGGTGGTGGCTTGTCAGCTGTTTCAAGCTAATAAAAGGAGGAAGCAAAATTCAGTAAAAATAAATAAATGGTGAAATAGGAGTCAGAAATCAGTAAGTAGAGAACAGGCCAGTATTCCCTGGGAACCCTTCTGTTGACTTCAGCAGTAGTTACATTTGAATAAAAGCTAAGAAAATACTAAGTAAGGATTTTAGAATTTGCCTCCTCCTCTGCCCATATAAGTACTGCTACAAACACTCGCTAAGTCCTGCAGTATCATTATGTAAGAGGTTTTCTGAACATCTCTAGGTCTAAGTTCAGATCTCCACAAATGAATAGCCTGTTGTGGTACAAGTGCAAAACAGGTGATGTGGAAAACTGGAGGTTTATCTTGTGCAGTTTTTCTAGTTAGGAATGTTCTGTAGACATGAGACAAGCCACAGAGCTGAAATAGAAACCAAACTTGGTTTGTAATTGTCCAAGAGTAGTGAAGGAGCTAGCAAATGTTAGAGCAGGACCCCTGTCATCACCTATCAAAGGTTGTGGGAGTCTGGGGAGGTTCCTGCTAACAGAAGGCTAGACAGTATTACTCCAGTTTACAACAAGGATGTGAGGGAAGACTTGGGAAACTAAACACTGAGAGGCATGGGGCATTGGCCAGATCTCTAGGAAGCCTGTTCCAGGGTTTGTCCACCCTCTCACCTAAGAACTGATTCCTCATGTCAGGTCTGAACCTCCCTGAGGGACACAGCTTTGAGCCATTCATATGCATCCTGTCACTGGATACCAGGGAGAACTCAGCACCTCCCTCTCCCACTTCCCCCCCTCAAGAAGCTGTAGTGAGCAATGAGGTCACCCCTTGGCCACCTTCTTTCCAAGCTAGATGAACTAGTGCCTTGGCCACTCCCCACAGTACCTGCATTTCAGTCCCATCACCAGCTTTGCTGCCGTCTTCTGGCACTTTCAAAGACCTTCACATCCTTCTTAAATTGTGGGGTGCAATTTATAGGATTGCCTTCCTGTACAATGTTCCCTCAGAGTATGGGAATGCAATTAGTACGGCTACAGTGAGTCAGTTCAGCGTGTGCTATGTCAGCATTCATTTGCCTTGTGCAGCCCTTTGCAGAGAGGAAAGCGTGGTCTGAAAATGCACTATCTAACAGTTTGTTTTCAAATGTAACTCAAAGCATATTTAGCTCATAAATCTCCTTTGAATAGGATTCAAATGTCATTTGAAATCTTTGCTCTTTGAAGACTGTCTTTTCCCCAAAAGTCATCTGGACAGAGGACACTCCTGGCAAAGGAATTAATCTCAAGCCTCACTCTGACTGCTGATCCATCAGATCCACAATTGGACACGTGCAAGGGCCTGTCTTGTCACACTGAGCTTGCATCAAAATGTTTCTTTAACTGAATAGATACAGACTGGTAGCTCTCTGCACTTACTGCACCAGTATTGCAAGCCAATTACCAAGTGTGTGCTAGAAGGTTGTTTTGTAGTTTCTTTTATTAAAAGTATCACTGATTTCATCACACTAGCATTCTCTGCATTCACAGCATCCATGGTCCAGAAAAATCTGTATCTCATGGTATGTTACTACAGGCTCCATACTCCATGCTAGCCAAGGCTCTGACAGAAGAGAGCCCCTACCTTAATAAACCACGTGTGAAAAACCGTACTCTAAGAATGGGTAACACAGCGTCAGGGGAAGTGCTACAAGCTTCTGCTACAGTTTGGAGTATGTAAATATTCCTGGAGGCATGAGTAGGTCACAAAGTGACTGTGAGCCACCAGTGTGACACAGGCAAATGCATTCTTGTGTGTCAGGCAAGATATTTCCGTAGAAAAGGCACGCGTTGTGCAAAGCCCTGGTGAGAACCCACCTCTACCACTGTGGATAGTTCTCATTCCTCAAGTTCAAGAAGGATCCATCTGGTGTGACTTCAAGGAAGTCTGATATGAAGGCAGACAAAGACTAAGTAATTGATTAGGGGTGTGGAGAGCCAATAGAAAAAGTTCTCTAGAAGAAGCAAGACAAAGGCTGAGAGAGCTGCCTTCACTTCCAACAAAGATAACAATGTAGGCAAAAGGAGGGAAAGAGCTATTGAAGTGCAAGGAAAAATATGGTAAAGAACACAAACCAATTCAGAACTTGTTTCAAAGAAGACGTCACCCTAAACACCATGCTCTCTGTATCTCTGCAGAGGTCATGCAGAGGGAACCAAACCCCCATTTTTAACCACTGGCATCGCCACAACCAAATGTATGTATATGGTATGAATGCACAGATTTATATGGTCTGTATGTACATACCAATTTTGGCACCAATGCACAAAATTAGAAGAATAGTACCTTACTTACTCTTTCAGTTGGCAAAATACTGAATCCTAAAGGAAAAAGAAATTTTCCAGAGTTTTAAACAAGATCTGAACTTCTACCTATGAAGTGAGTTAGGCAAAAGGCATGGAGGTCTCTAGGCTGTTCAGGAGAGATAGGTAGGGCAGGAGAGGTGGAGGAGCTCACTGTATATAAGAGAGAAGAATAGCCCTCATGGTTAGGGATGATGTGGTTGAGAGTCTCTGGGTGAGGATTAGGGGGATGGATGACAAAGCAGATCTCCTGATGGGATGCTAAGGATCAGGGTTTACTGGACTAATTGTTAAATTCATTTGACTTGAGAATTTACCTGTGTGACTGGTTTGGTCTCGGTGGCACGTGCAATGAACAATATGGTGAAATATATTCCTCCATACTCTGTATAGTTCAACTTGTAAAAGCTCTGGATAAAACTTTACGTTATCATCTTTAGTCTTTACTGCAGTAGTCTTGAAATCTCCTGTACATGTGATATTGTTCTTTCTTTCTAGGCAGGCAATGTGGTTACAGGAGAGATGGTAGAAGAACTTATTATTTCTGGAGCAGATATTATTAAAGTGGGTATTGGACCAGGTAAGTCAAATAAGGGTGGCTTTTGGTACCATTGGTGGTGGAGTTGCCCAGATGGAACGAGTGTATAATGCTGTTTTCTTGCCTGTTAGAATGCCAAGACCCACTCAGGTCAATGAAGTACCAGTGACCTTGCACACAGTGTATTTAAGAAATACACACACAGGGTGCTAGTGCTTCATACTGCACAGTGTTGCATATTGCACCTTCAGCCAGTGAAGGTGCCTGTTACTGGAAGCTCTGGGCTGCCTGAGTTCCTGACATTATCACTGATAACATGTGTTGTGTTTGGGAACACTTTTCTAGCCTATTGAAAAGAGATGAGTCATCTGAGCTAAAGCTCAAAGGATACTGTGTTCGGGTGTCCACTTCAATCAAGGAAAGATGGGTTTCTGAATAGCTTTATGATGTGTGTTCTGTTAGGTTATCCTTGGCAATGCTTTCAAAGATGAAATGGCGTTAGTTGTGAAATGCAGATGATTTTGCCTCTACCTGTTACTATTGCCTGGGAGCTAAAATTTACATTAATGCACTTATATGCTATCTATCACTCTAACATTTCCATGGATAAACGAGAAGACCCTGAACTCCTTACAGTGTTTTTCCTGTCTTTCCTTCCCTAATATCGTTGTCTGGCATACATTGCCATAATCTTTCTTTCTTTTTTTTTTTTTTTTTTCCTTTCCCTGTGCCTTCCTTCACATGTTCCTTCTCTTGCTATTTTCTTCTTAGACTGCAGCTGGAGTCACCATATGTGGGCTAGATTTTAAAGCGGCTAACACAAATGCCACTGACGGTATAGCTGTGATCAGCCAGTGCAGTGCAGGCAGATTGTTTACTCTGCAGCACCAAATAGTTATGGTCCATGAATGGATAACTGGAGCAGAGAAGATGATGTAATAAACATTGCAGTTGTGCCCAGGAAGACATCAAACAATAAATACTGCAAAATACATGAAGAATAAACAACAGAGATGTCAGGGTGTAATTGTCACGGGCAAATTCAGATTTAAAAGAATAATTATAGTTTGTAGCCTCAAACATGGAAATACAAGTAAATGTTGTGTAGTCCTCCCTGGGGATCTTCCTGAACAGATCTGTACAAATTGAACACGCAAACCCACAAGTAACAAATGTTCCTCCCTCAGGTCTTGAGGCCCTTTTCCAGATAATGATCCATCCTTTGGAAAATGGCAGTGATTTATTATAAAGCATTACATACACTAGAAAGTACAAGCCCTGTGGAAATTATATTAAAACTAATTTTCTTACTATTTTGCAAGAATTCTTAGTGTTTTCACTTTGTCAGTTCTTTGAAGGATCTTTGGTAACTTTTGCTTTATTGGTAGCATGAGTATACCTGGATATCAGCTGAGTGGAGGGATCCAGATTTCACTGCGTTTGGTTTAGAATCTGTTTAGAAATTCTTGTTAGTCATGTGGACCTTATAGGTCTGTATCCTAAATTATAGGACCTAGAGTAGCAAAAAGCAGTCCTCATTTTGACTCTTAATTTGAGGAAAAAAATAGAGAAGGTATTCCAAAACGTCTATAGCCATGTTGCTATGTTGAACTGTAATTAAATTGGATTTTATATAAATACACACCTGTATTTTTATCTATACATACATGCATGCACAATATGTGTGTATAAATAAAACAGTTCAATGATTAGATATAGTTCATATATTTCCCTTGATGTTGCACTATACAGCTTTCAGAT
The DNA here is from genome assembly GCA_013398955.1 of Callaeas wilsoni. Classification (NCBI taxonomy): domain Eukaryota; kingdom Metazoa; phylum Chordata; class Aves; order Passeriformes; family Callaeidae; genus Callaeas; species Callaeas wilsoni. Next base: position 248,647 of record VWPU01004376.1, on the reverse strand, counting down.
GATACTTATCTCGCTTTTTAAATGCTATGTGCTGATTTTTTTATATTCTCCAAAACTGCAGTCAACTAAATATTTCTGCCTTCAGTATTAAACAAAAGATGGGACAATTGTTACCAAAAAAAAAAAAGCACAGATTTTACCAGAGAATTATTTCTTTAAACATGCAGAAAAGAGATAGAAATATTTATTAGAAGAAATATTCAGGCAATAAATGCTACTGCTGAGTCTCACAGGTTGTGATTCTGGTTCTTTTGTCCCTTCCCTTCAGGCACCTCAGTCAGATTTGCTTTCTTGTGATGCAGTAATTCCCTCACTGAGAAGCATTACTGCTGAGAACTAAACTGAGTCTAGCCCTGGAGAGGAAAGGGGGGACATCAGTCTCCTCAGCCACAGCTCCCATGAAGTGGTGTGAGACCATTTCAGAACTCAAGTTCTTATGTGTTCCTTTTATCTGTGAGAAGCCAGCATTAGCAATAGAGACTTCTTGAGAGAAAAACAATGCTGATAGAAACACATTTTTTCTGTATCATTTCTGTCATCCTAATGGGCTGTGTTTATTCCTCTCGTTCTCTTGTCTAGGTTCTGTGTGTACTACTCGGATTAAGACAGGGGTGGGCTATCCACAGCTAAGTGCAGTTATTGAGTGTGCAGACTCGGCACATGGCTTGAAAGGACATATCATCTCTGTAAGTAACTATCATCCACTCTCAGATTCCCTCTGTGCAAATCGTTGTGGAATAGGAGAGTCAAGCAGTCTAGTACCCTGCATGTTAAGGCCTGTCCTTCTGTCATCTCCAGTTGACTCCTGTATTAGCTCCTAGGACAGTCAGTGGAGACCCAGATGTAAAGAAACTAACTCTCTCTGACATTAAAAAGACACAGACACCTCACTCCTGTTTATGCCTTTTGAAATCTGCTTCTTGCTCCCTGAATGGCGTAAGCTGTTATTTAAACAGAGTAGGAAGCTTGGTAGTGTTTTCAGTATTGAAGCAAACAGAAATTCCTATGAAAGAGTTATGGGAAAGGGGTGGAATGTAAACATGACTTTCCTCAGAGTGTGACTAAGGGGCAGGCAGGCAGTAGAGGGGAGTACAAGGTAAAATGATGCAAGGCCATCTGTGCCCCAGTTGGATTGATTCAGATAGCATCCTCACAGAGCTCTCTGCACAGGGGCAGGAGTGTTTGAGGTGGCTCTTTTGAGCACAGCTGGCACTTGAGCCACTTATGTTCTCACCAAACTCTGGGGAAATAACAAGCCTGAGGAGGAAAAAAAGCATCTGTCTGTATTGCCTGCTAATGGCAGTTTCCATTCTATCAGCAAGACAGATTCACCTCACACAGAGAAAGTAAATTGGTAAGCATGGCCCCAGACTGAGCTAGAGTGCAGTCTGCAGCACCCAGAGGTCCCGTGTGCTTGGGCACACGCAGGCAGTCAGCGTGTCCTGGCCATGTCAGGCTGGTACAGCCTCTGCAGGCTGCATGTGAGGAAGCTGCTCATGGGAAGGGCACAGGGGCTCAGTTGTGTGCTGTACTCACAGCCAGCAGCCTCCCTCTGCCACCCTAGGAGAGACCACACACTGGATTTTAGATCTACTGCCAAGTGAAATCACTGGAAGGCCCTGGTTTCTTTGACCCAGTTGAGACTAGTATCCATGTGAGGAAGGAGGAGGTGTTGTGTTACATTGTTGAGGAGTGAGGTGAGAGGAAAACGAACTGATTGGGGATGAGCAAAGGGTTTGTCTGGATCCCTTGGAGTATAATGGAGCAGGAACATGTGTTACAGTCAGATCTCTCTTGCTCTTTATTGTTAATGAATATGCAGTCCCTCCTCTCCATGGCTCCTCTACATGAATTTTGCAGAAAAAAAGAAAAGCAGTCTGATTTTTATGACTTGGGCAGTATTGCAAATCTTTCTGTCTCTAGCAGACAGTAGAACATGTGTGCAATAGAGCATGAAAGCCTCACTCGTTACTATGACGGCTGGATAAGTATAGGTGTCATCCTGGCAGTGGTGCTCAGAGACCCATCCTAGTTTTGCAATAATCATTTTCTGCTAGAAGCCCTCAGAAGAATGCTGTTATCCTGATTTTGCAAGAAAACAGGGAGTGCATATTCAGACGGTTGAAAAATTAGATGGTATCTCCTTTTCTGCTCCCTTCCTTCTTTGGGAATGGATCAGTTCTTGACTTGCTCAGGTTTCAGTGATCCCACACCTATCAGCCCCCTGGACATTATGGGGGAATATAGGAGGGCAATTTGATACTTGTCTGCTACCAACATTTGGGCCAAGAGGAATGTCTTCATCTGTGGCTGGGGTCTCTAACATCACTTCAGCTCAACTCTGTCACCCAATCTAAGAAGAGTAAAGCAAGGGTAAGGACATTATGCCTGAATTCTAGAGCATTCAGATGGGTATTGGTGTATTTATTAGGGAAATAAAACGCTGGACTGCATGGTTGTTGCCAGAGCTCTGGCAAGAATATCATGGAAGAGCGGTATCCTCATGACAGAAAAACACCATATGGCAGCAATTCTAAGTATAGAATTGGGTCTGGTGGCAATAAGTATACATGGCATCCCTCAAAATGTCTCACTGCTGTCTTTCTGGGGATTGAAGAAGGGGCACACCCTACCTGAGTCAAAAGGAATCCCTACAGGCAGAGTATTACCACAGCTATCTATGTCAATTCCCCAGGAGAAAATGTGTCCGGCAATTTTTGTTATGTTGATATGGAAGTAGCAGGAAGGATGTGAAAAGATTGAAAGCTTACCAGCTAGCTTCCCGTAGATTACAGCTAATGGTGTGATATGGGTTATTCCCTTGGGGCACTTTCTTGTATCCACTTCTGTCTTGTCCAGTACCTTTATCAAATTAACTTCCTATTCTTGTTATGTTGGTACAATTTCCATATGAAGGAAAAGAAGTCTCGCTCTCAGAATGAGGAAGTGGTGGTGCTGAGCACAGTATAGGCACTGCAGGGAACTGCAGCACAACTGAACCCTGATCTTCAGGAACTCTACTAGGATGGGAGTACGAACTATGATTTTAAATGTTGCTATTACTGAAGTTATCATGTATGATTTTTGGACCTGATCCATTGACAAAGAAGGTGACAATTTTCGGGCAAACATGATAGTCCAAGTGAACACCTGGTGTCTGTCTAATCATTTACACAGAGAAATAGGAGGTAAAATTGCACCATTTACTTTCCTCATGCTAAATTATCTGTAAGACTCAAAGCTCACCTCAGAAATGAATCTTTCATGACTCACTGAAAGCAGAGAGGAAACCCTCCCTAAGATACAGGCATGGTTTCTGTCCTGTACTGTTTGTCTAGGAGCCAGTAGTCTCAATTTTCATTCTTACTAATCCATTGGCCTTGAGAAAGTGCTGCAGTGAGTCAGTGGAGAGGGCCTGCTGGAGATAAAGTTTCTGTTTCTTGTAGGTCAGAGAGCTCCTTTGCTGGACAGAGAGGCAGTCACGTATTCTAGTAAGCCAGCAATGTGGGGAATGGAAAGCAGCCCTGCATGTGTCCTCTCTCATGTGGCTATCATTTGACAGAGATCCCTGTTTCCCCTTCACCCTGCCTGGGTGATAGGTCACCAGCATTCAATGAAAAGAATGACTAAGGGCTTCTTCACCCAGCTACTGCCATACTGTCTCTTTTTCCAAACAGAACACTTTCCACACAGAAATGTACCCAGTATATGTAGTTCAGAATAAAGCACCATATGTATTGTTTTTACTGCTGTATATGCCACATACTTTATATATCTTCTGCATAATAAATAGCTATCTTGTTTGCTAAAACTGTGGAAAGCACTGGTTATGCAGTTTATTATAAAGGTTGGTTGAAACATAAATCATAGTTATAAACTCATTGTAAATTGCATATAATACTAAATGTTCAACCAATGCATGCTGGTTTTCTGTGCTGTATTTTTTTTTCTTTTCCTTGGGCTAAATTTTGTTGCTGTAAAATGGCTTATCTATCTGGAGAACAAGACTGGGGACAATAATATTAATTCAGTCACATGACAGTAATTCTGTTGACTGGAAAGCTGCTTTCCCCCTTCCTTCTTCCTAGCACCCAGTTGGCTCAGACTCATGCTATGTACAGGTTCCATGACCATAACCCTTTCCAGTAGTCTTACTTTGGAATTATGACAGTTCTCCTGAATTCAGAGGCAGATTTTTACAGATAAATTTCCCCAGGGTTCTGAGGTAGAGGCTGAGCCTGCAGCAAGCTCCATAACTGAAGCTCAGCCATCTACAAGTCATTTTGAACCCAGACTCAGGGCCCTATTGGGACAAGCTGAATTTCAAGGGGAAGCTTCCAAGGCAATGCAGCAGCAGAACAGTCTTACTTTGCAAACAGAGTGCCTGGTTTTTCATATGGAATGAAGTACTTTGTTGTGTATAGCTTTATTATACAGCATCTTCTGACATAATTGCTTAGTATGTTCCCTTTTTGTTTCCTTTTCTGTGAATCACTAAATTTACCTGCTAATCTGAAGTAACCGGAGACATCTACAGATAAAGAAGGGCTGTGAATCATCATTGTCAGTTCCTTTTATCTTAAATGGTAACCTGTGAGCTTTTGGTCAAGTCTCCTAAGCTGTTCAGCATTTTGTAATTTGGTAACATTCAAAGTGATATTTTTTGAAGCCGGTGATTAGTGGTTACACAGTAAGGCCCCCCCATCCTCATGGTACCTCTAAAAGCATAAAACCTTCATCACTGCCACTGTTGGGTTAGTTCTAAAAGTCAGATACTGAGCCACCCAACCACAACTGACTGCAACCCACCTACCAGGGAGCATTCATAGCCAGTGCCTCTCAGATAGTAAGAGTCCTAAAACTGTTCTTTGAAGATTATTAGACCCTGCTTTCTACCCTGGCTCTTCCTCCCCTGACACATGCACACACACTCACACCCTCCTCCGGGCGATGACAGACTTGTTAAAGGGAAAGAATTGCACAAGCAGGGCCCTTAAAAGGAGAGAGAGAGATTCAGCTGTCGGCCCAGCACTCGTTCCTGGAGCTGACAGGAAGGGTGTCTAAGCTCAACAAAAGGCATAATGTGCTAGAGGTTATCAGCAAATGGAATAAAAGCCTTTAAAGTTCTACCAGGCACTGTATGCAGTGGGGTGCCCTTTGAAAAGCCACTCACTTTTGGTTCCACCTGCTCAGTTTGTGTCTGAATCCTTTTCTGGGCACACAGAGTTTCTAACCCGCAGCCCCGCTGCCAGCTGCCCATCAAAGCCAGCTCTAATGTGGCTGATGGTGGGGGGTGTCTGGCTGTGCTCAGCCGCAGGTCATGCACAGCCACGCATTGCTGCCAACAGGGGGGTGAAACAGCATGAGGTAACCGGCCAGTCTGGGGGTAGCTTCAAGAGCAGGAAAGATGTTGGCAGTCTGCAATGGATCCAGATCATCAAAGGAATGGGGAGCTCTGCTGGTACAATGAGTGTGTAGAGTAAAGGATCTTTCATCTGGTGCTCAGACCTTTACAAATCCTAAAGAACCATAGCACATGATGAGCTCTGCTGTGTGCCATTCCTTTTTTACAGCTCTATCACACATACGCAACCTCCCTCCCCTCAGCTGAAACCCCTTCATCAGCCACTGCTTTGCACTGAAACGGAAATGCGTGGGTCTAAAATGCTAAAGATCCAGAGTGCTGTTGTTTCCTTACCAAGCCCATAGCAAACAGTAAGAAGCAGGATGAGAGAATCATTTTTGCTTACCAAAGATTGTATTAACCAGGTTTCTTAGAGATTATCAGATAAAAATCCAACATAACTGATGGTATATTCCCTCTCCCCTCCCACTGTGACCTTTTAATATATTGTAAACTGCTGAGAAAGTTATTTTAAATGTCTTCGGTGGTTTAAGGTAGAGGCTTGTGGTACCTCTGCATCACACAGCCTTTCATTAAAATGGCAGGGGATGATTCAGATCATCAGAGGAGGTTTCGTTTTCTGGGATTTGGGAACTTGCAGTCAGGAATTTGCATTGCTGCTGTTACCAGTGGTATTATCAGTAGACTGTACAGTAGAGTAGGTGAGCCTAAAGGGGGTAAGCTGTGGAAAGGATCATCCGTACTCCCTGAAAATGTAGCCAAGATGATACATACCAAGTGCATGGTCAGCTCTCTTGACACGCTGCTCCTGAGCAGGGGCCACAGTGCTGCAGGTCACAGAGCTCCAGTGCTCACTGGGTCCCTGAGTGACCTCGCTGCCCCTCACTGTTGTCTTTTCTTTGTGCAGGACGGAGGATGCAACTGCCCAGGAGATGTCGCCAAAGCGTTTGGTAAGGACAGTGTGTTGTGACACCCCACGTGTCTCCAGCCCCCCTGGCAGCAGGGATGCAGGACTCGGTTTTACCCTGAATGTGTAATCAATTAGCAGGAGCTTACGGTCTTCCCTGCGACTGACTCCAGTGAAATTAATGCACCAGGCGTGAATTTGCTCTTTGGAACAGACAGTCCAAATTCTGCAGTGCAAAACATAGAGTGGTCAAAGTGCTATTTAGAAATTATTTGCCAGGTGTGTATGAGGTACAGCCACTGGGAGAGTAATACAAAGTGAACTGATAAGGGTTTCTTCTGAGTAGGGTTCAGAGATGCGTGTAACATTGCCAGATCTGGCTGACTTGAGCCTTGAGTGGAAGAGGAGCTGGTGGAATGCATGTTGGACAGAAGAACAAAACAAAAAGGCAAACCAGATCCCTGGAGATGTTCTTGGGATCAGCTGTCCACTTGAAGAGATGAGATTTTATTTATACTGTATCCCCTAGAGCTAGGCAGATGTCTAAAACATCTAAGTTAGTAATTAACAGATTTTGCTTTCATGTCAGTAAGTTCAAGTGAATTGCACCAGCTCTTGGTGATAGAATAGTGGATTTAATCTGTGGGTATTGTCTGTTGGGCATGAAAGTTATGTTGGTATGGGGAGATCAAACTCATGATTGTCACTTAGCCATAACCTTGTTACAGCAGCGTATGGGAAGCAGGCACTAAATGCATCCTGAGATGACAAGACATTTAAAGGTACTCCCCCACCTCCCAAAATGCCACTCTTTGGAGGTGTCAAGTAGGGTAATGCCTGGAATACAGTGGGACAGCACAGTCTCTCACTGGGATTTCAGGGTGGTATGAAAACAAGAGATAGCACATTATGATACAGAACATCTGCTTTGCAAGAAGCTTTGCAAGTATGGAAAGTAGAGGCAAGCCTAAACTCAGATTACAGACCTGCCAAGAAAAACTCTAGGCCTCCTGGAAAGGTCGAAACCAAAATCTGTCAGATGTTGCAGACAGCTCCTGTTTGGAGACAGGTCAGATGACAAAGAAGACTTAATTAGAGAATTCTAAGCACAGCTGTGGAGTGATTGCTACCAGCAAGGAATGTGCTTGGTCAAAGGATTTCACATAACCCTCGTGTTACCCAGTGGTGGTGTGATCAGGGAATAGATACTTCCAGTTGGGTGATTCCAACATAGCTGAACAGCAGCATCCACCATATTACACAAGATTGTGTTAAAAAATGCCCAGCCCTTCCTCAGCCCTCACTCTGACATGCTGCCTGCAGTGAGGTCTTTGTTCTGCCTTTCTCTGGCTCCACAGCTAACCAAGTTCCTACTGGTGGTGTAGTCCTTGGGAGCTTGTGAACTGAGACTGTGACCTCACTGTATTCCTGGCTGTCTGCACAGAAACCTGGCCTGTGGAAAAGGTCTTTCTTCAACAAGAGCATTTCCAGAAGTTAGAACAACAGAATGCAACTTCAGAGTGTTTCAAATGTTTTTCTTTGTGGTGTTTATAGCAAGTCTGAAAGATCTTTGTAGTCTCTTTGGGCTAACTGAACCTGAACCTGCTTGAAGCCTGTGAAGAGACAGCTTCTGGCTTTGCTGTTCATCAAGAGATGCTGGGATTCACAGCGGTACATGTCTGAAGGCTGCCACGGAATTATCCCTTGGACAGAGGAACACCAGAAAGCTGACATTTTACAGGCAGTATATGTACTCTTGATAGTAGTCCAGGCAGATCAGTCTGACTGTGTGTCACAACTACAGAGCTGGAAATGATGGAGATGACCCTGAGGCAATAAACTTACTGTATCTGGTTATGTACTCTTGAGGTAGACACATTGTGAACATCTGACGAGCTGGACCCAGGTGTGCATTTGTCAAAGGTATATGGCAAAATAAGCTTTGAGATAACATTATTACTATCAGTGTTTATTGAATGCTGCTGAAGTGATTGGCTATCTGAGCCTTGTGGAACGTAGCCACCATGCCCAACATTTACAAGTCAAAGCCTTGATACTGAATTGTCTAGCACAGAGCTCTGCATTTGAGTTACATGAATTTATTGGATAGCAAAGACCAGGTGATAAAACACAAGAATCTACAGTTTCATCTAGGGCTGAAGGCCTGGACAAAGCATAGGCAAGAGAAGAGGACTTTGGTTAAAGTAATTATGCTGTCTTTTTCTGGTGGATCACTGCAAAATCTTCATGGGATGGGATGATTCCCTATAAAGCAGTGACAGAGCTTCTATTCAAATTATGGGAAGTGTTAGGGAGTCCCAAATGTGAAGATTAGCACTGACAAATGGCTAAAGGTGTGACTAGAGGAGCCAAGTTCATGGGAACAGGAGGAGCATATTGGATTGAGTGAGAGAAATGTGAAGAACCAAGAAATAGGTGTTGAGAAGCTTTAAGGTGACACCAATGATTGGTGTCAGGACTCAGAGGTAGATTGGGCATTTTGACAGAGGGGAAACAAGGTAGAAGCCTATTTAAAAATGCAAGGAACAGGGAAGCACTGAAGGTGAGGGACAGAAATGCTGGGAGAAACATACTCTGGGAGAGACTGCTGGAGTTCTGGAACTGCTGGATGGGAACCTGGTATGGGTTTGGTAAACTGAAGATGTCACTGCCTGCCATCTGGGTATTAGAGATGATAATGAAAAAGATGTAGGTTGATAGGAAAGAAAAGAGCTGTTTTGATGCAGGAATGAGAGAAAGCATGAAAGAACTTTATGCTGGGCTCTCAGATGCTTCATACAACTGAACCCTTGGAAAGGCTGATAACATGAACACATTTCTCAGAATGCTCCAGGGAGGCACTACTGTCTCCTTTTTTAATGATGAGAAGTCAAAGCACAGAGATACTAAGTTCAATTGCTTGAGGTCACATATATTTTTGATGACACAGCCAGGAAAGAATGTGCCTTTTGAATCCTATGCCCGCATCTTTAACACATGACTGCTGTTCCTTACAGCAGTGGTGAGAAGAGAGGCAGGACCAGGGAAGGAAAAGGAAGGAAGAATCATATGGAAAGTCAACTGGGGACATGCACTAGTTCCAAATTATACCGGATCACGCTGGCTTTTTCTCCTGTTTTCAACAGCTGCTTGTGTACCTACTGTTACAAAGGCTTGCTGGCTCAGCTGGAGCACAGGTGAATGTTAATTCCAGGGCAAGCTCTGGTCCAGGCAAACTTAAACTGCATCTGCCTGGAGGGCTGCCCAGCCCACAAATCCAGGCCGACTCCAGCTGAATTTGTGCAGAGCCAATCTGGTTATCAGTGACTTGTATAGTCAGGCACACAAAAGACATCTGAGGGACTCTATCCAGATCCAGCAGAACTGTGTGAGTGCTGCAAGCTTGGGCTGGCGTCAGCACTGCTATTCTGTAATGGCTTGAAAGAGGAGGCGCTGTGAAATGTGAATGAGCAAAATCAGCCCAGATACAGCACAGGTCTCACGGGGAAAGTCAGTGTGCGAAAGTGGCATTGTGTAAAAATGGGACTAGTCTGGCCAGCTCTGGGTGAGCTACTGGGATGCTTGTGTGCAACATACCCCATCACGTCCTGTGTTATCTGGGGGGTTGTTTCCAGGTGTTCCCAGTCCCCTACAACCTAAAAGAATGGCATGCTGTCAATCTGTACTTGAAAACAAAAGACTGCAGCTGGATGTTGCAAGCATCACCAGTGCTTCTGGTGGTTATGCAAGAAAAACATGCGTAAGTTAAAGACCATGCTGAAAGCTAGGACCTCCTGGTCAGATATTAACTAATAGAAACATAATGGAACAGACTTGAAACTTTCAGATATCTTTGCAACACTGAAACACAGTGGAAGGTTCTGGAGAACATTGTAGAAGTATATTTAATACAGGCTTCTCATTTCTGGAGCAGCAGGGCAGCAAGCATGTGTCATTTCAATGTTTAGACGTGCTGCATCTGCTGTAACATAGCTCCTCTCTTCTGGAAGAGCTTGATGAATTATGTTGTAGTTTGCAAAAGTTACTCAAGTTGGATGAGTTTCAATCCTGTAATTCAAACATATTTGCTTCCCTCCCAAAAATATGCAGCCAAAAGGAAAATAATAAATAGATACTGAAGTGCACAGGAACCAAAATTCTGCAATTCTGAAGTGCAGATTTCATGTGTCTTTTGCATTAATAATTTGAAGGCTGTAAGACCCACAACCAAAAATGGTGCTAGAATTGCAGATCAAGGGACAGTATTGACAAGGCAGAGTCCAGAATCTTTTGGCACGCTTTTGTGTTGTTTAAACGCCCTCTTTTGAGCCTTGACCTCAAATCTGTCCCTCCTTCCTCATGTTTTCTTCGACCCATGAGGAAGACATAAACTAGATTTCCCAGGGTGCTTATTTTTTGCAGAGACAGAGCAAGGTTGTGCCAGGTAGCAACAGGAACTTGCCACCAGTAATTAAAAGATGAGTATTCCCTTCATTTTTGGCAGGTTAATAGTAGTAGCAGACACGAGTCAAACCAAGACTTTAAAACTCAGCCATCTGAAACAAGAGAGCTCAGGAGAAATCTGCCAGGTAGCTGACATGATAGGACACCTGAATGGGTGCCTGGCTATAAATACTGCTTGTGCTGTGCTTTGCACAAGCCTCATTTTTAGTATCCCTTTACCATGGACACAGTGTTCCTTTCAAGCAGCCACCAGGCAAAGGGAGGTGAGGTCAGCAGAGCAGCTGGGTGCTCTGCCCCCAGGCATTGCTGCCAGCTCTGCTCTTTGGCAGAGGGGTGGAGGGAGGAACTGGCACACTTCACCCTTGTCATGTGTTCTAAGATCAAAATATTCCCAAATTCAGGTTTGGCAGAAGCTGAGCAGATTTGATAGTGATTTCAAGTACTTTTCAGATTTCAGGGTCTGGTGCTATTGTTTGAATGGTGACAGAGATCAGAGCAAATCCTAATGGCAGACTTACCTAGTCTGGGGTCTCCCCAGAGTTTGGATGTGTTCTTAGCAGGATGGGTATAGTTCAAGCTCGTCTGCTTTCTGTGAAGTGAGGTTTATAGCTCAGTTCTTCTGCCAGTTCTGGGAAGAAGCTGAGCAGAGGGGAGGCCTGTTCTGACACATACATGTTGAAGAGGCAGAGAGTATGAACAGGAAAACGCTTTGTTTCAGAGGTGGGTCACCACAGGCTTATAAAAGACTAAAAGCCAAACTTTTCCAAACAGGACTAGATATGCCAAGATATCACAGGAGGAGCTGCTGGTGGAATAGTTCCAGCCCAGCTGGAATTATTGGAGATCACAGTTGAAAATCAAGAATGATTCCAAAAACCTTCCTCCTGATCTTCCTCCCAGTGGAGCCGATTTCATGATTTACAAAGCCAGAGGAGATAGACTTGAACAGTCATGGTTGAGTATTTAGTGTTGCTGTTCAGTATCTGGAACATATTTAGGAGTTGTAGCTATGGGTTAGACCTCCATTGTGGTGCATGCTGAGATCCACAGACCACACGGGTGGTACTCCTTGGCCCAGAATTTTTAAACAGGAACCAAATGCAGACTCATCCAAATCTCTTTGACTAGGGATCATCTGGAACGACACTGAACACATATGGCTGATGGACTTGAAAAATCCATCATTTCAGTGAAAAATCTGCTTGTTTTATGTCATTGTTGGGAGGAGTACATTACATTCACAAGTCTGCTTTCCTTCAGGGTACATTCCCACTCACCGCTTGTGGCCTAGAAACCTCTTGAAGTAGGAACCATCAGCTTCTCTGTACAGCATTGAGCTCAACAGGTCCCAGCACTGTGTTCAGGACTTCTGATTGCTGCAGTCACAGTTAATAAGGAATCCTGCTCAGATACTATTATGAAGTAAAGGGTTAAAATTGAATTTGAAAATAAAAGACTGTAGGGTAGAGAATAATGATCTATATCTTTGTTGTTGTAACAGAAAACTATTTTTTCCATTTAAAGTACCAGAGAAATACAATTCAGCCTGTGTCAGTTCTACAGTAGAACTTTTCTTCCAAGTTTGCTGTGACTGTTACAGGAGGGGACTCTGTACCAAAAATGCTGACTATTGTTTCTGGAGATCACTGTGTTCTTGCTTTGTTTTTCACCTTCTTCTCCTTTCCCTGCTTTCTTACATGTACCTCTGCTGATCACAGGAGCTGGTGCTGACTTTGTCATGATTGGAGGAATGTTTGCAGGCCATGACCAGAGTGCTGGAGACATTATAGAAAGGAATGGCAAGAAGGTGAAACTATTCTATGGGATGAGCTCTGATACAGCCATGAAGAAGCATGCAGGAGGGGTTGCTGAATACAGGTATGAATTCCACACAGGAGCAATTGCAGTGAGCCATCCATCCAGGAACTTCTGAAGCAGAATTATGCAAAAGGAAACAGTCCTATGCTGCTACTCCCATTGAAGAAGCTGTTGCCTACACTTAGGACAGCAGATCTGAGGCAGGGATGACATCCAGAGGGAGACAGGGAGAAAGAGCTGGGGTTGGCTAGCTGAGAGCAGTGACGTTCACTCGTTTGCAGCTGGTGTGGTGTGCTGTCAGTGCAGCACCAGCTGTGTGGTCTGGGAAGTCATTAGGCACTCTTCTGACTTACTGTTCCCTCAGGATGTGTATGATCTAAATGCTGGAACGTGGCATACCAGGCTGCAGTTTCTGTCCCTCTGCTTTTGCATGTTGGGTGTCTTGTTGGTGTAGGGATTCCCAGCTAACCCACATGCTCCCTTCTGTTTGCAGAAAGTGAGTGCTGGTGGACTGGTGAAGCTCAGCTGGGGTTTCCCCATTACAGAGATGAGGGCCCAGGACCTCGAAAGCACTCAGTCACCAGCTGCAGCCCCAGGACTCCCTTCTGCATTTGTTGGGAAGTCTTCTTAGGCAGCAGAAGCCTGCTGTACAGTTTTGCCACCCCTCTTTTGGTAACAGAGCACCAGAGTAGCCTCAAAGAATGCAGAAGCTTAGTTTTTGAGCTAAATCCTCAGGGGAGAGGAAAGGAAGACAGATTTTGCAGAGGAATCTGTTGTTCATTGTTATTTTACTCTGGAAAGTGATGAGAATTTTGAATTTTTGAAAAAGAAGATGACATCAGAAAACCTCTGTGTCTTTTCTCTTATGAGTGGCAGTCTTAGTCACTACCCTTGGACAACATGGTTCTTACATACTTTGTTAGAGAATGACTCCTGTCTTACAGTAAACGCTGGTTTGGTGAGGGATCCCTTTTGATTCTTCTCTGCTGGTGTACATTGAGGCTTTGGTCCCATCTGGTAAACTGCTGTTTGCAAGAGTCTCAGACACAGTGACCTTACCTGCTGTTGCAGCCAGACACTCAGGATTGATGGGTTTTGTTGGCCTCATCTGCTACAACTACTGCAGCATACAGGTTTTTCCCAACATGTCCAGCTGCTACCATGGGTAAGAGTTGCAGCTCTGTGAAGGTGACAGCACAGAACGTAAAGCAGAATGGGATCCACAAAACAAAACAGAATTCACGCTTTGACACAGAGACAAGCTGATAGATAGCAATCCCAGATGTCATGCTAGATAGAAGGATCTTTGATCCCACCTCCTGTTCTCCACCCTAGCATTGACTCCCATGGTGGTTTTTGTCTGCACCATAAAATTGTGCACTAATTCCCGTAGTGCTTTGCAAAGTGAAAAGTGGTAAAACTTAGCCTCCTTCAGAGCATTTACAGCTGTCTCCTTTGGCCTAAATCATGGCATCACAGAATCATTTGGGTTGGAAGGGACCTTTAAGGTTCATCTAGTCCAACCTCCCTAAAATGAGCAGGGGAATCTTCAACTAGATCAGGTTGCTCAGAGCCCTGTCCAACTTGGCCTTGAGTGTTTCCCTGGATGAGGCATTCACCATGTCTCTGGGCAGCCTGTTCAGTGTTTTTGCTTTCAAACACAACTGTTTATTTGCAGAAGAAAGAGCTGCACAAGAGGCCATCTGCATCTGAGATGAGCTGAAATGATGCACCAGAAAGATGTGTTTGCATATCTCTGAGCTTTGATGTACTTTGGGTTCATATGCCACTTCTCAGAAGCAGTGTACTTTTTGGGGGCACTTTTTTTTTTGTCCCCCAGCAAATCTGCTTGTCATCAAAGCCTCTGAAAAAATGGTCTGAGTGGACAGCACTAATAAGTGTCTCATAATACAAAAGTGGCAGCTGCCAATTGCATGGTGGTGCTGGCAACTTTTTACCCGAATGATCATTTCCTGTCCTGTGCTACCCTGTACTTGAGTCAGCTGGAGTGTGGGAAAGGCCTGATGCTGGTCAGGCATGTAGTTAATGGCAGCTCCCTGAGAGGTCACAGAGCAGCCCAAGCATGCTGCATGGATCTCAGTGCAGCACAGTCATTAGGGCGTGGCCTCCACAGAGCTAGTGAAAGTTGCAGGAAGAGTTTGAGAAAGCTGACTGTACCAGGGGGACAAAGGACTAAGGCAGCTCTTAAATTCTGTTCCACCTAGTTGGGTGTGTGTGATCTGGTGACAAAAATTTTTTGCCAGCAGGAGAACTAAATGACACTGGTCCCTCTTAAAAATGAGATAAAGTGCAAGTATCCCATCTTGGAGGAGCAAAGGACGTACAGAAATATGCTGTATTTGGCTCAGTCTAGACAGACCTTTTGAAGTCATCATGGGCAATGCTATACAAATTTGGCTTGATCCATAGCTGTATTTTGACTTGCGTCCTCGATTTGATAATTCCTTGGGGACCAGGTTCTGAAACTTTCTCAGCAGCAAGGGAGCAGGATCACAATCTGAAATTTTTAGTCCCTGTTGAGATACTGCATTTCCGTGCCACTAATGGTAGCATAGAAGGAGTCTCTCAGTCCACTGCTAGATACAGCAGCTCCAAACACTAAATCCGTGAGCCTTGGCTCTTAACTAGGAAAGGACTGATACTCATCTTCACTCTACAGCCGTGACACAGAGCTGGCTACCTGTACCAGCCTTGGTCTCAGTCTTCCTTGGCCTGTCCCAGCATGAGTGTCACTGTGGTTTAAAAATAGAAGCTGCTAAATCCAGCATTGTAAATGTGCTGGGCATTGAAGGGGGATTTGAAACAGCACACGGCTTTTCTTTGAATTGCTCTTATAGTAAAAGTTACAGGAAGTTTAATCACTTCCTAGTTTAGCTTATGGCAAGCTTGAACCAAAAGGGTTCTTAGTCAGCATTTTAAATGCTGGATACCCCAAAGCTGACCCAAATGGGTCAAGTCAGTGGGGCTCCTTTATATGCATTTAAAAAGCCCAGCTGTAAATCTGTATTGATGACCCAAATAAGCTGTTTTGTCTTTAAAAGAGCCTGAACACTCACAGTGTGTTATTCAAACAGTGGGGAGCTCAGTGTGCTCAGTCCCCTGCAGAATCAGACTGCTTGTCACTCAACTTCATCTTCTCAAAATTACGTGTGTTGGCTGGAGAACCTGAGCCTGCAGCAGTTACATTAAAACTGACAGGTAAGGTGAGATGGCTGTAGCAGGGAATAAAGTCATGAGAGTAATTGTTTCTGTAATGAATATGTCAAGCTGATCCCATTTAATCTGTGTACCCTGTTTCATTAAGCTTATGTCATTTATATATTGGCTTATTTTTACATTTTCACCTCCTTCCATAAGGAATATGGATCAGCGCTGGGGATTCCTGAAAGGCAATTTTTATGTTTCTTTTGTGGGAGAAGAGAAATAAGGCAAGCAGGGACTGAGGCTGCATGCAGTATTGTTCAGTTCGAGCCAATTTGTTTTTGTTAACCCTTCTGAGATTTCACGGGTTTTGTGTGAACACTGCAGTTCTATTGTGGCCACTCAGCAATTCACAACTGCTACTAAGCTGGGTTTGGGCACTTCGTATTAACTGCAGGGTGAAATTTTGGCCACAGAGACGGAATAGCACCAACTGCTGGCTGCTGCTTACCATCTTGTTGTGTATCCCAAATGATAGCCTGGAAGACCTGCCCCCAGTTCCTCCATTTCTTAAATGCTCCACTCAAAAGATTGCTTTGTGCCAGGGCAGCCTGACCGCTTTATTCTGACCCACATTTTGCTGGGCTGACAGAGCACCATCACATGTGCTTCATCCCATCCAGCCTCCCAGGATTCCCACCCACCACACACATCCCTCCATGCAGCAGCCATCAGCTGGCCAGGAGGGGCACCACAGACTGGACCCTGTGCAAAAAGTCTGAAGCAGATAGTTCTCCCTTTCTGTTCAGTGGCTGGCAAGAGTCAGAATCACTGCTGAGAGCACCTGCGCACACCTTTCCCGGCTGCTGGGAGCCTCAATTGCTCTGTCATCACCTTTCTTTCTGAGAAGGGGTTACTTTTGGGTCATAACTCCAGGAGAGATATCAGAGCTGCAAAACCCTCAGCAGTTTCTGCTGACTTGCTTATGCAGCTCTCTGCCAAGTGTGCCAGCTTTGTGACAGCCCGTGTAATCCATTGTCATGGTTTATCCCGCAGGCAGCTAAACACCACGCAGGCGCTTGCTCATTCCACCCCCAATGGGATGGGAGAGCGAACTGGGAAAAAAACAGCAAAATTCATGGGTTGAGATAAAGACAGTTTAGTAGGACAGAAAGGGAAGGGATCGTAATAATTATAACAACAGCAATAATAATATACAAAACAAGTGATACACAATTTTTCACCACTTGCCAACCAATGCCCAGCCAGTTCCTGAGCAGTGGCCCCAGCCAGCTTTCCCTGCTAGTTTATATACTGAACATGTTGCCAGATGGTATGGAGTATCCCTTTGGCCAGTTTGGGTCCGCTGTCCTGGCTGTGTCCTGTCCCAGCTTCTTGTGCCCCATAGCCTACTTGCTGGTGGGATGGTGTGAGGAAGAGGAAAGTCCTTGACTTGCAGTAAGCCCTGCTTGGCAATAACTAAAACATTGATGTGTTATCAACATTATTTCCATCCTAAATCCAAAACACACCACTGTACTAGCTACTAGGAAAAAAAAGAACTACGTTTCAGCTGAAGCCAGGACATCCGTGTGTGGCCTGTGTGGTTTTGGGTTTTTTTTGTTGCTGGCAAAACAGTTTCTACTTGGGGATTTTTTACTTTGTTTTATTTATTGCCAACTAATGCAAACTTGTAGTCTTTGCTGGTTAATTAACCAAACAGGTAAGTAAACACCTTTGCTCCCCCTTTTCCAGACTTCACTTAAGCCACACCTCTCTTCACCCTGTCATGTCTCAACTCGCGTTACTTTCACCACAGGACACACTCAGTCAGTCTCGGCTCCTTCAGTGAGAAAGGGGTAGCACAGGACATTGTGGTCATGTAATAGTTTCTCTCTTGCTACTCCTTCTTTTTGTGCCTGCTCCTCTGAGGGCTGTCCACAGGATACAGTCCCTTTACAGCTGTCCCTGTTCTGGCATGAGTCACACAGGGACTACAGTCCCTTTGGCACAGAGCACCTCCTTTCAAGGGTGCCTCTAGCTGCATGTCTCCTCAGGTGTGTCCAGGTGTGTCTCCTCTCCCAGCGGCTGCTGCTGTTTCTTAAATACACTTGAGCAGAGGTGTCATGTGCTCTTCTGACTCGCTGAAAGTTTGGTGGCTCACACCATTTTTGGAGCCAGGTGGAACCATCTCTGGCATGATGCAGGTCATGGCTGCCTCCCACACAGGTCGTACTGGCCCCCCGTGTCACCTGAACTCTGCCATGTTTGCCCAGCACAGCACCCACGTGGGTGCTCATGGAGGTCAGCTGGGTGCTTATCATATTGGGCACTCATGAGTATACTAATGGGGTGTTTGGACATAAATAATTTGGGCATGCATGCATGAACTGACTGGATGCTTATGCAAAAATTATTGGCCATTCATGCATGAATTAACTGGGCACTCATGCATTAATTTATTCAGTGCTCATGCATGAACTAATTTGGCACTCACACAAGAACACAGCAAGCCCAGCAAGTTGTGGCCTCTACGTCACTCGTCAGCAAGGCATGTATTGAGGAACTCTTAGAATGTTAATCCAATATGAACTCTTTCGACATCATCACACTTAATGTACATAATGTACTTAATGTGCATGAGTTAAAAACTCAATTTTTCCTCCTTTTGGACCAGCCAGTAGAGATTAATACTGTAGCAGTACACTTACTAAAATGTCTCTCCTCCATCCTGAGCACTGTGTTAAAGAGGTTAACATTTGGTTATATACCCATATGGATACAGATCCCACCCCTGGGCCAGACTACAGCAGTTAATAGTGCACCAGTGTGTGCATACACGTAGTAAAATTCCACCCACACTTCCCTGGGAACCAGACTCTTCAGCTTGGTCTGAGCAACATATTATCTCTTAAAAACCCCTTTCCTCTGGGGACAAGACTATTTGGGTTAATGTTAGCACAGCTTGAGTATGTATTCATCAGAAACTTCATCCCCTTATCCCTGTGGACAAGGCTATGGAGCTAATCTCACACCTCTCTTCTAGCATGTTTCCCCCAGTACGGTATCTGCAGGTTACTCCTTGACCAACAGGACATCCCACCAGCTCACCAGCTGACACTCTGAGGAGCCGTAGCAAGTGTTTAGCTGTCAGAGCTTTGGGGCTGTGTCATTAGGTGGTCACTGCTTGTGTAGATTTTGGTCTCCAAAGCCTAATGCAGCAATCCACAAGCTTCAGCTTCCTAACACCACTGTAGCCGCTGCAGGGACATCTCCCAGGGGCAAGTGGCTGTAAGCATCACCCATTTCTGTAATTTTGCACTGAAAAAGGACCACCAAGTGTTCATGCTTGTAGCAGCAACGTGCAGCTTAGGAGCCACAGGATGCTCAAGCGTGAATTAACAGGGAATTTGCGTTTGAACAGGTGGTGCATTCGTGCATCAGGTAATTGGCCTCTCATGCATGAACTCAGTGGGCAGTCATGCACAACTGCAGTAAACCTTGCACTCCTTGCCCAGTACAGCATGCAGAGCTCTTCGGATGGCAGGATGTGATAGAATTTGCACTGGTTTCCACAAATCCCAGACATACACTGTTTCTCTCATTCTCGCAGGAAGCTCCCTGGAGCCTGAGCTCAACCTCTCGACTTTGACTGGAAGAGGTGGGCATGGCCAAAAGCCAGAAACAGTGGCATGAGTGTCATTTTGTGGGTCTGGCCTTTTCCTGCTGGCACTGGAGCTGAAAATAAAAGCCTGGGAACTCCCAGCAGCACAGGCCATACAACAGACCCCTAAGCCCTGTGCACTCTGCAAGATGCCAGTGGCACTTTCATCTTCCATTGGCCACTCACTGCAGTGTTTATTTAAGAGTTTCAAGAAAGAGTCAATTACTCATCAGATGTAGGGAGATTAATCATGGCTCCTTACTCACATGGCATATCAACACTTCACCTTTATTGTCTCCCTAGGGCTGTGACCTCGCATTTAAACTAACAGGATGAAATATAGCCAGGCTCACACTGAAGTACCTCCACATAGCAGCTGTTGCTGTTGTTAATGATTCACGAATGGAGCCTCCAAGCAGGCATGCTCTTTATTCTACTGTCCCCTGGCAACTTTTTTAAGGAAGAAGCAAATAAAGCCACACTTAGAACAATGACAGACCCCTGCCATGATTTCTGCCTACATTTTGTAGGGCAGAAGGAAAGTGTCTCCTCTTCCCTCCACGTTTGTCATAGACCCTCCCTTCCCAAGGCTTGCCTTTCCAGAGGAGCCAGTGTGCCAGGCAGAACAAGCTTGCTCTAAAGCATAGTGAGATCAGCTGCTGATTAAGGGTGTCTGCTACAGGAGGGATTGCTGAACATTGGGCTGGAGATAGCTGGAGGAGGAGTGCAAGTTATTTGCCTGGATTCTTCCATCATGTAACTCTTCAGATGTGCTTTTTGGGAACAGTGCAGTCTGTGCTGGCATGCACCAGCACTTGACAGTATTCACAGCACTTCTATTTTTCTGGCCTTTTTGCCTGGCACTGAATGGTGCTAGATCACCTTTTAGCTTCAAGGGACAGCTGTGCAGCAGGTTTCTGTAACAGGTTTCTCACTCTATCTCTGTGAGCTCTGGAGAATCGCACTGGTAGGAGACAGCCAGAGCACTTCCATCTGTGTCTGATCAGTGACGCGGGACAGAGCCCAGGGGCTGTGAAGCCTCTGTAGAGCTGTGCTGGGTGGTGCCTGCTGAGAACCAGCTCCAACATTTCTCTGTTTGAGTCTGGCCGTTCCTTACACTTTAAAGCTTGCAGCTCTCACAGTCAAATTTACCTTAAAGCTGGAAATTTCACTTGCTTGTAGGCAGATGGTAGAGGGGAGGAAGGGGCAGATCTGTAAATAAACTCTGGGGATATTGGAGCATCTACAAGATCTGTCTGCTTCTGCTTCTCAGTGTTGGTGGTGAGGGGAGCTGAGGCGTTTCAGTGCTTCAGAGCACCAAGCAGCAACAAGCAGCAAGCAGTAAAGCTGGGGGCACATTTGTAAACTGCAGCCTGCAGAGTTAAGCTCCACATTGCTCCATTAAACACACTCATGTTTTGCATCCAGACATGAATGCAGTGACTGATCTCTTCTCCAGGGCTTCGGAGGGCAAGACTGTGGAGGTACCATACAAAGGGGATGTGGAACACACCATCCTGGACATCCTCGGGGGGCTGCGCTCCACCTGCACCTACGTGGGAGCTGCAAAACTCAAGGAACTGAGCAAGAGAACGACGTTTATCCGGGTCACCCAGCAGCACAACACGGTCTTCTCTTAGCCTAGGCCTGGGGGGCTGGACAGAGAGGTGAGGGAGAAGAGCAGGAAGGGCTGCTCTTTTCCTCTGCTTTCTCCTCCATGTTGTGTTAGTGGCAAACTTCCCTCTCTCTCTCAGAATGGCAGTGTCATAGCCACTGAAGGGGCTATGGCTGGGATTTGGAAGGGGAAGGTCATGCTATTAACACAGTCCCATTGATCCAAAATGCAGTAGCCTCATCTTTTATTGTTGTGCCTATTTTATTTTTTAATCAACATTTCTTCACCTGGTTTTTTCCCCCTGTGATAAATAGCTGCTGAAACCTCATATAAAAAGGAATTGGCTTGTACAGACATGGCTGTTAACGCCTGCACACATTCACACATTCCCTTTTTTAAGACTGACCTGTCAGCTACCACCACTTTCTGGCAGTGCACCTTTCAGAAATTGCAGGCTGGGAGAGAAAAAGATGCAAAGAATTGCATGGAGAAGTAAAAAATCAAATTCTCTTAATCTTTTTTTCTGGCCAAAGAATGGATGTTATGGCACAGCTGCCAGCCTGCAAAATGTCAGAAGTGGATGGTAGATGAGGTCTGGCTGCTTGTGACATGTGATGTTAAAATGCCAGATCTCTGTCACTTTCAGTTCACAGGGCTGGTATTGCTGTTCTTACTTAAATCTCCCTGTTCAATGGACTTGTCTCTTCAGAGAAGCTGGCACTGAATGTAGCAAAACCGTGCTGGCCCCCCTGCCCCCATCTGAGGGGCTGAGATCATTCAGGTGAATACTTTTCAGAGCTTACCTGTTTTATCATGAGTGCAGTTACTGAATTACCTGGGTTCCTGCTTTTACCTGCTCTCTGGGAACAGGTTTTTAAGACATTGAAACTCAGCAACTGTAACCCTGACAAGGGGGACAGTTCTTGCAGTCTTCCCTGTTCCCTTGCCTGCTCACATCCATTTAGCAAAGATGTAAAAATGCTGTGCAGTGCATTGTCTGTGGCCAGGTGGAGGAGGCCAGAAGGATCAAATTGACTTCTGGCTATGTGGTACCACTCCTTTGCAGTCCTTGACATCATGTAAAGCAAGAGAGAGCTTTTGGCTGAACAGCCTGATTGATTGCAAGACACTGTCAGGCTGAGATGGAGTTAAAGCATTTGCTCTAAAGGCAGTAATGAATGTTTGAGACTCTGGGTAACACTTCAATAAAGTGTAATGGCCTGATAATTAATTGATAAATCACAATGAAAATTTCTTTGGAAATACACATAGCATCCACATGAATACCACAGTAGCTCGATATGATAAATGATGTAAAAGTGAGCACCAATGAATTAATAATGCTTGGCCACTTACTTTAAACTGCTGCTGAGATCATAATGCAGCTGATGTTACTTCAGTACTTCAGAGTCTTACTTTCCCCTCCTGTAGACATGTGTGGAAAGAGGCAGGCTTCCTTTGAAAAGCAAAAAAGTGATCTGTAGGAAAAGGAATAGCAAAGAGAAACTCCGGAATTAAACTCATACACTGGACTGCTCAAAAAGCCAATCACAAGGATTGGTACAATTGACCATGCTGCGAAGCAAATCCAGGCCACAAGCTGATCCCTGGTGATTTTGAAGTGTGTTGTGTACATTAGAAAAAGCACAGGATATCTTCTAAATTGCCTGGTATTCTAAATGTCTTCCATTTAACATGTAGGACATACTTCTTAATTGTGGGATGACCCCTTCCTCTGCTTTGGAAGTGGATGAGGGCCTTGATGTGAGCACAGGTTATACTTGTACTGGCTGCAAGGACCATTTGTCCTGCCCACATATCATAAA
Organism: Callaeas wilsoni; assembly: GCA_013398955.1. Classification (NCBI taxonomy): domain Eukaryota; kingdom Metazoa; phylum Chordata; class Aves; order Passeriformes; family Callaeidae; genus Callaeas; species Callaeas wilsoni. The sequence continues at coordinate 225,826 of VWPU01004376.1, read as the reverse complement.
GGAATGTGAATGCAGAAGAGAAGCAGGCCCTGGGATCTAGGCCCTGAGATCTCTGTTCCCTCCAGCCTGGAAACATCATGTTAAGAAAATGACAGGCTTCTTCACCACAAAAAGGTGCTGTGGGCCACCTACTGCTCTCAGCTGCACTAGGCCCAGAGCAGGGGCAGTGTGACCTCTCAGCACCAGTACGGCTGTGGGACAGCACTGTTCCTTTATTTATGTGATGTAAGGGGAAGGGGGTACGGAAGCAAATGGACACCTCTGTCAGGAGTGGGGTTAGACCACCATGGGCCAGGCCTGACCACAGGTGTGTCTCCACACTGGTGCCTTCACATGTGGGAAGTGCAGCACTCTGCTGGTCTCATGCCCACTTTGACTAGTGCTTTTCTACTTTTTTTAGCTACATTTCTAAGTGGAATTTAAGAAATACATATGCATATAAAAATATATATATTTGTAAACTTTTTTTTAGACGATCATGCGCACACTAAACCGAGCAGCTTCATGATGGCCTCAGAACAGTTTATTTTTCAAAGGGCAGGTGCTGGGGGCAAGGGGAGGCTGCCTCTCCACAAGTGTGGCAAATGGGGCCATTCTTACACCTGCTTCCCTTCCCCTTCTGCACATACCTCTGATCAGTGACTAATAGGAGAGGGACAGGCTGTTCTTAAGCTGTCCCCCGAATTCTTCAGGCTGTGATTGACATTGATGCCATCAGTGGTGACTGATAAAGTTTTGATGTCAGGTATTTGTTTTTCTGAATAGCAGGTCTTACCATTGTTTTGATAAGCAGCATGTTTTCTTTCATTTTCTCCTCTCCAGAAGTGTGCAGGAGAGAGAAATGAGATGCAGAAAGGCTGAACTGGTGGCATGTCTGCATCTTGCCCAGTTATATGTGAATTTTGTTCAGGAATAACCCTCAGCTATGTCAGTGCTCACCATTGACACTGTACATGTGCAGCTCTGAGATAGGCTGGAAAATTTTAAAAAAAAAAGGCACTTGAGTCCCCGTTTGACACCTATTCCTGTGCTGCAGTAGTTGCTCTGATCTTAACTTAGCTCCAGGTCCTGTACCCTGCTCAAGCCCGCTGCCACTCCCACAAGGAACTGAGGCGGAGGGAGCTGGGAACACACTTTGTCTGGCAGGATGGTCCAAGTCAAGACCACAGCCACTGACAAATGCCATGTGCCATTTGTGGATCTACCTCACCTGCACATCTAACTGGGTTCTTTGTTACTTGATGTCCTTCTGTGGGAAATGAAATTTGTAAGTGCTTAATAATGCTTAATGTTGAGTGATTCTGCATAAGCAGGTCTTCTCTAACCCTACACCCCAACCCCATCCTGTCCAGAGGAATGCTGTGAGTGTGACAGCCTGTGCTGTAGGCCAGGGCCATGCCTGCTTCCACCAGCCAGCCAGTTGTTGAGCTCTCAAGAGCAGTGTTGAGGTATGGCCCACTGGCTCCACAGGGGTGCAGTTTAACATACCAAAGACCTACAGGTGGGGATGCTAAGAAGGGCAATATTACATCATTAAGCAATCCCTGCTGAGCATGTCTGCCTGTGGCTTCTTGAAACATAAGGAGACCTCTAACACCCCTGGTGCTCCCAGTCCTGCTCTGGGGTTGCCTTGCTGCAGCACATATTGCAGAGTGGGTTCCTGCCCACACAGCCTGGCTACTGGAACTCTCCTTGGGAGGGAAGGGCTCAGCACAGGATCGGCCTTGCTCACTCCCCAGTGACACCCAGTGTGGTGGCTGCAAGCAGTGCACATGGACAGCTCCTTGTAGGTGTGAGCAGCTGTTAAAGGGGTGGGCCTTGAGCCAGCATCCTGACAGATGCAAAACAAGCCACACAGGTCTCCATTCTCTGGAAGAAACACATTCCCATCTGCTCATTGGAACAGCCAGTCCTCATCAGCCATGGGACAGGGGCTTTGGCTGTGCTTTGGTGCAGCTTTCTTCTCCCTTAGGGCATGGTGGGGTTGCATGTAGGATGGGGACACCCTGTAAATATGGAGAGTTGTAAGCAAGGTCAGAAAAAGCCTCTGTTTGCCTTTGGGGGAGCTTTTCCCATAAAAAATGTGCCTGTCTCTTCCTTTCAGCTAGTCAGTAGCAGGGGTAGAAAGGATGTGGATAAGGAAGAAATGCGGCAGCTGTTGGCCAAGCCCCACTGTGTTGGGACAGGTGCTTTCAGTCAAGGACATGATGAGAGTTTGAAGCTTTTCTGAACCAAGCACTCCCTACTTTGTACCTACCGAACTCCACTCTCGTGACAGACTTGTTGCTGCAGCTTTCTGCCAGTGTATGTACAGTGTCTATCCATCACCATCTCACATCCCCCACCAGGGGATGGTGCTGTTTAGTTGCTAATACCAGTTTTATACCAAAAATTCTTTATTGGAGCCAGGAGGGCTTTTACAACCAGTGCCAGGTTTGGCCTTGTGTAGAAGGGTGGGGAAAAAAAAAAGCCAAGGCCCAAGAACAGCAGTTTGCCCTCTGCAGCAGCCAGGGCCAGCAGGTGGGAGAGGGACAGCCCTTCCCTGTGGGTTGGGAGCTGCCAGGGACAGCGGGGTTGAAGCATGTCTCGAGTAGATGCTGGCACAGCTCTGCACCTTGACACAGGACAGACCGCTTCCTGCAGCCTTCACTTCATTTGTGGTCACCCAGATGCTTAAGCGAGCCCTCCCCAACATTTATTTGACCCGCTGTTTGCTGGCTGAAGTTTTCATACATAAATCAGCAGTTCAGAGTCCAGAACTCCCTGGTGTTGCCTGCATTAACTGTGAAGCGCTTCTGTGTCACTGGCCAAAAAGCTGATGGGCTTTCAGTGTTTTGCTGCCCTGCTTGGCCCTGCTGAGATGGTGATGAGAGCGCTGCCCCCTTCCCTCTGCTGTGGCATCCCCGTGTGCAGGCCCAATCCGCCCAACTGCTCCCAAGTTTTTGTTATGCAATAAAGAGCTTCACCCTGATGGTCTGCAGAGCGTTTTATGGCCATGGGTGGGAGGGTACGGGCGGCTTTTGGCATCATTGCAAATAAAAGCAAATATTCTCAAATGCATTGCCAGGGCGGGGCTGGGGGAGGACAGGGCAGGGAATTATATTGGGCAAATTATGTCCCTACGAAAGCTCTCTCGCCTTCAGTCATAAAAGACAAAACACACGTTTGCAATTGGCACTGTTATTTTATTAGTACGAGTATACTGAAACAATAAACTTGTACTGGTATACAGACAATTTCTTTAAAACAATTTTGTTCAAATTTTGAATCAAACATTGTTTTATTATAATAATGAAATAATTTCTACCTAGAAAACCTGCAAGCACCATCAAAGAAAGGGACCATAAAATTCAATAAACAGACGCGAGTGTATCCTACAAATAGACACACCACCATTAGAAAATAGAATATGAATTCTTCCATTTTTTTTAATATTTGTTTTAAAAAAGCTAGTGCAAGTACAATATTTTACACTGGAATTACAGAGAGTATGCACGCATATGGAAAAAAGTTCTCCTGTCACAATAAAAGCTCTTAACTATGTCTGTATGCACTTAAAATCTTCTCCTCTTTTCAATAAGGTGCAAAACGTTATTCCCTCCCTATTTCTCCTTTGTACTGGCCATGTCAGCTCAATTTCTCCCCAACACAAAGCCGCGATATCCCTTTTACTGGGCCTACACTAGGAACTACACTGGAAGTGTGATTTGCAACAACCCTAATTAGTAATACCAGACAATTTAAAAAAAAAAAATCACTTTAAAAACTACTGGTGTCGAATGGCTGGACCTGACCCTGGCTCGGCCAAGTGCCGTTGCCAGCTGCTGCCGGGAGTGGTGACATAGCTAGTACAAAATGGATTTCAGTAGCTCACCCGAACTGAAAAAGGTTGGGAAATTCCCCCTCCCCCACTTTTGGAACACTGTGAAAAGAACAGTGTTCAACAAGTTAATATATTATTAAAAAAAAAAAAAAAAAAGGAGCAAATACATACATTAGTGAGTTTCAACATTAGCTGACTGTTGTGAAGAGTTGCATCTATGCCTTACCAGATTAGTAACTTCGCAAAGCGCCCGGCCTGACGGCCAGGCTGAAGACACAGACCGAGCCACCCGCAGCCACCCCCGGCCCGGTTTTGCCCTCAGCTGCCCAGATCCAAACCCGATGGACTGGAACAAGAATTCTGCAGAGCTTGTTCAACGGGAGAGTACCTGGGTCCCGAACTTTTAAAGCAAATGCCAGGGTGGAGTCCCCTCGCCAGCGGATGTGAAGGGGCAGAGCCGCACTGCCCATGGAGCCAGTGGTCCCACCCCGGCTCCACCCTGGCTGAGGATCTGGGCCCTGAAGTTACTGCCCATCACCAATCCCACAGTACAGCAAGGACAGCTTCAACAAGTGACTCTGCTGGCTGCAAACAACACTTCCAATGCACACCTACTGCGTGGTCGAGGGAAAGGGCACAGGAGCTTTAACTGCTCAAAATAGAAACTAACAAAAAAGAAACAACCTTGGATGAAGCCTCCATAAAATCCTCAGTGGAAGACTTGAGTCCTTTCAGCTAACAACAAGAAAAAAACCTACGGAAACCTTAAGAGACTGTTATTGTATAAATACTACCTGTTGGCTGAATGCACTTCACCGTAACACAACTAGGGCTGGTTTCTGAGCACCCGGGGGTCACTTGCACAGGGCGAACATTCCTGCCCCGTGTGCCTGTGGGAGCCAAAGCTCGGGTGACCTCCGGGGAGGGAGATGGGAGCAGCCTGAACTTCGCCCTATCCACCCTGCCACCAGCTCCCAGCTGCCCAGCTCAAATCTTTGGACAGGAAAAGGATCCTCTCTTCAGAAATTGCTTCAGGATCCTCTCCTTTTGGCTTCTGAAAAACATCAGTCTTGCCACTGGTCAAGACCATCACTGGAAACGTGCTCTGTGTGACCAGCTGCTCCCGGCGCTCTGGCAGCAGCGGTGGGGGAGAGGGGCAGTGACAGGGGCTGGAAGGCCAGGTCGCCTTGGGTACCATTCTGCTGCTAGTGCTGGGCAAGGAAACCTTGTTACAAGCACTTCTCGCTCAGGGTTATACTCTTTGGATTTCATCTGGAACAGAAGTGCTGAAAAAACATGGAACAGCATCCCCAGAGAGAGAAAAAAATGGGACCAAAAGGCCTCAGGTGGAAACTACGCAGGTTGTGCTCAGCCAGCAGCAGCTCTCGACCCGAGGGCTGCCAGCACCAGCAGGGTCCCCACACTCGGGCCAGCCGGGCCATGCCTGCCAAGGGCACGGCCAAGGCCTCCCTCGATACCGGCCTGGACCTCTGGGCTGCCGGGGGCTCCCTCAGCGCAGGCAGAAGAGACTTAAAGCCAAAATACAGCTGGAGAGTGAGACTCTAGCTTTGCACAGTAGCCACCCTTCGAAGTGCCCGGTAGCTGCACTCAAGAATTGCTGCTCCAAGGTGTATTTTCAGCACAGGAATAAACAGTGTGACTCCATTCCCCAGAAATGGGACCCATGTAATACGAACAGAAAATTAAGCACAGTTGTTCTTTAAGAGCCTTTTAAGTAATAATTCTTCCTGGCCAGAGCCAATACAAATCAGATCATCTAGACATGACATTTTCTATATACAAAAAACATGTAACTTTCAACCTTTCTCTGCTTTTGTATTTAAAAACTTTTTTTTTTTACAAACAAGGTATGAAACTCACTGTTCAAACAGAGCCATCTCTTTTTCAAACACTGAATGAATCATTCCAACATTCATTTTTCTTTTGTGCAATTTTTTAAAACATTACCTGTACTCCTCAATGTGAGTGCTTCAAAAAAAGTTTCTATTTTTAATAAGCTTCTCAAATTAGGTTTACATCAAAAAATATTCCCACAAGGTATAGTGCTACAAGAAAAGATCCTATCAGTAAAGGTAACACATCTGAAGCGAGGTCGTCTATGTAAAAGAAATTGAACTCTGGAGTAGAAGTGTGCAACGCGTTTGGAATTTCCCTATGGTCACAAAGCAAGGCTGTCCTCAGGACAGGGAATCAAGTGGACATGTAGGCATACACGTAAAAAAAAATGCACACATAACTTCTTTGTGTGCAAACAGACACTTCTGCCTGGGGGTGTGTGTGCACATATGCATATCTGCATCAACAAATTCTCATTTTGCTATGTATTACAGGATTGGGGGGGAGTGGGAGGGTTGGAAAAACCAGAGAAAAGGAAACTACTGCCTCCACTCTGGTGGTATGTTCATTCCCCTCGCTTTTCACATCAGCACTGGCCAGAGCCCACAGTGGACTCTGCTGCTGCCTGTGTTGATGGGGAGGGAATAAATGGAAACTGTATGAGTGCATGTCCCATTCTGCCATTTGTCAAGTTTCTGGGACAGCAGAAGTGTTTCAATGGATCAAATCCCATCCACCTGCCCAAGGCTTCTGCCCTGGTGAACCCCGACATTTTTCCAGCTGCCTGATTTAAGGTCAGGATATGGCCCTGATTGAACCTTGAACGCTTCAATTTCACAAAGATTTATACATGTGCTTTACACAAGCCCCTGAGCAGCCTTCACTGGCCAGCCCAGACCTCCCATGGGCACATGTATAAGTGTGTGCAGAACTGGGTCCCAGGACACGCAGAGCATTGCGCCAAGAGCCACTCTGAAACAACACTATTAGTGTTTAAAAAGATTGAGAATTCGCTCTCCTTGACACAGGCTTTTTTTCTTTTTCAAGCAGTTGCAAGAATTAACAGAATTTCACCATTTCCTTTTTACTACTGGCAACACACTTTAATATAAATCTCTGCAGAGAGTGTATTTGCATGATAACCAACAGCTACAGTTCATGCTGAGCCTGCTGCTTTTGTATTGCAATCTAAGTGAGATCTACAAAGTTTAAACCATGAGATGCAGGAAATCCAAACTTGTCTGTAACATTGTACATCCCTACTCCGGAGCAGTAAAAGTGCTGCTTCTGGTCACATCAGTGTACCACACATACGCCAGCCCCATCCCTGAGTAAAAGGTGTGAAAGGTTTCTAAATGTTCCTTGATTTAAGGGAAACAAGAGTAGTGATGTCACTTCCCCATGCTGAGAAAATGACAGGAACGACAGGTTGAACGAAGCGACAGTGGGACGAAGGAATTAAAGGAATGAAAAAAGGAACATGTGTCCCTCCCCTCCTCCCAAGGTCTGCATCTTCGAGGGAAAGCAAGCCTAAGGGCAAGGTACAAAATGGTAAATTAGGTCAACAGCGACTCCGATTCGGGTCTCGACCAGAGGACTCGAGGTAAGTGACATCAAACTCAAATTCCCCACGATGTGGCCCAGACAAACTGAAACAATGCCTAAGTTAAATGCTATAAGGAACAGTCACTTTATATATATAGATATATAGATAGATGATAGATAGATAGATAGATAGATAGATAGATAGATAGATAGACAGACAAATAGATTTTTTTTTTAGAAATCCCTATAAAGAGGTTCTTGTTTTATTTTTCTTTGCCCTGACTAATTTCTTGGTGATTGTATGCATTTTGTTGTAAACTAAAGAGGCCTGCTACAAAAAGAAAGAAACAAACAGACGAAAAGAAAACTGCTGTTAGTTACTATTGCAAAGCGGCCGCCACACAGAAGCAGAGGCCGAGCCTCCTCCTTCGGCTTCACCTCAGCATCGCCGTGCTTGCGAGTGGTATTTTGCACCTGCCCTGGGGATCAATGGCACTCCCGGGCCTGAGGCCGCGCAGCAAGGGATGCTTAGTGCCAGAGGGAGAGGCAAAGCCCCACCTTGCAAAGGACTTGGCCCTGGTGGGAGCCAGCTCCTGTGTGCGTGTCCAGGTGGAAGGTGGCACTCGGCCATATGGTTGAGTGCCACCCTCTGCCTGGATGCCATGTAGACATGAATACATCTCTTTTTTTGCTTTTTTTTTTTCTTCCTGGATCTTTTTAAACAACAAATACAAAAAGGGTTCGTGCTTCCCGGGGCAAGAGATCTTCTACCCTTAATATGGTGTGGATTTTTTGGAGGTAGGAGGACAGGGAGGGACTTATTAATGGCGGGTAGGGGGACGAGGAGAAAGGTAGAAAGACTTCAAAAGAGACAAAACCAGGGGAAATCAGAAGCGGGTATGAGATCTAGCTAACACCACACAGGTGAGTCTAAGTTGGCACGTAAAGTATTGCACATCCTACAAAAGCTAAAGCATGGAAGGGGACAATTGTTTGGAAAGAACCAGTTATTTCAGAATTCCTCAGTCTGAAATACAAGCACAGAACTAATACATTCCTATTGCTCCAAATGTATTTTTTTTATTTTTTTTTCTTTTTAGTGTTAGTTGAATAGATCCAGTCAGTTTAATAGCCCCTTCTTCCTTATTAACCACAAATGTGTATGCGTATGGTTTCACTTGAGATTTCTTTTTTTTCCAAGTACACGTGAAGTACAGAAATAGTGGTACGACTGTGAACTAAAATCTGTAATTCTTTCTATTCCTTTACCATCAAAGCTTTAAAAAAAAACAGGAAACAAAACGAAACAATAAATTGCAAGTGCCCTGAGCAGAGTATATGGAAGATTAAGCAACTTCTCTGAGCAGAAATATTAACAAATAAGCACTAACTAAGCTGTGTGATTGTGAGAAGAAACCCACTCAGCTATTTGGTAGCCTGCCGAGAGGTTAATAAAATTCAAGGAAATTCAAAAAAAGTTTCAAGCTATTTTAAACATATTTCAACTTTTTGGTGCACCCCAGAATATGGTATAAAAACAATTAGGTCTGGTATGAGCTAAATTTCAAGTAACAAGTAACAAGAGTCAAAGATGGGGTTTGGGGTTAACATTTCTTCTCTTAAAGAAAAGCACTGTATTTCAGGGGAGAGGGAAAACAAGACTTTAAATAAATTTGTTCACTTTAGGTTACCGTGTTTCTAATGACGGACTTTGATTTCCTGTTCTCCCTGTGAGTACAGCTTCTTCAAAACTACCTGAAGGATGTGAACTCGCCAACCAAAAACGACGACACGAACGCTTGCTCACGGAGGGCCCGAGCGCGATCCCACTGAAATCCCACTGGGATCTTTCAAGAGGCAGCGACCGGCTTTAGCACTCAGCCCCGGCATACTTCATACTCGCACCTCCCCGAGGCTCGTGCAGGAGGCTGGGTGCACAGCACCTCAGAGGATCCGGCCCTACCTGGGGAAAGAAAAGACTGAATGCGTGAATTCCCCCGCTGCTGCTTGGTTTGTACCAAACTCTTGAAATGTCGCCTTTCCAATGGAAAAGATGCAATTAAAATAACAAATAATAATAATAATAATAATAAAAATAAAATAACAACAGGTTTGTTTTCAAAACAAACAAACACCTTGCTTACTTATAGAAATGGGTTTTTTTGTGGAAAACTCTCTCAGCAAGTCTGAAGAAAAATTCTCAGAGGTGTCCTGGTAGGACCTGGTTCTGTGTGGCCGATACGGTAGAAAGACCGAAAATGAACTCTGAAAGGAACATAACCCTATGAAATGGCCTAGAGCGTAGGCAGGTTAGTGAGTAATTGCTACATTTGTTTATGCTCTTTCAGACCCCCCCCACCCCACAACATTATTAGGTAAAAACTGCAGGAATACCACACAAATGATAAACTCAAGATGTGCAAATTGCAAGATTCTTTAAAGTCCATCTTTTTCAAAAACACTGGACAATGATTTTTTTTCCTCTTTCCTTTTTCCTTTCTCTTATTTTTTTTTTTATTATGTCAGCTCGCATATGCCTTTAACTCTTTCTCAAGCATTAAAGTTTAAAAAGTGCCTCCTATTAAGTAGTCCTTTGTGGACAATGACTGTCACATACTAGTTCAGTAATTCACATTCATCCCTTTGAAACCACATTAAAACTTTCAGCATCTTGCCTGTGAGAAAACTTTACATAGTTGCATGTAGTTACAGTGTTGAAGAGATTTGTTTGTTTGTTGTTGTTGCTTTCCGAGCAGATTAAAGTGATATACAGTACGTACTGAGTGTTAGACCAGGATGCTCAGCAATAAAGTGTGAACAGCATTTTAAGTGCTTAAAGACATTCTAGGTTCATCTTCAACAGCGGATTCCTGTGTCACACACCGCAATTTGAAAAAAGTGGCACCAGTTGTCCATAACCATGAACTAAAACCAGTACTAGAGTTAAAGACAAAGATTTGCAACCTAACTGCAAACAATGGATGCCTGTGATCTCAAAGGGGCAGTCTGCGTCTACCTTGTGGAAGCAAATGTCAATGGCGTAACCCGGTCGATTTGTCTAACACTGCACAGAAACAGAAGTGAGCCTGAGCCAGGCGCATCCGCAGAGCCAGAGGCCTCCTCGCACACCCACGCACACCCACGCCACACGCACGCACCCACCCCCCCCACCATCAAGGAAAACCCTGCAGGGCGACCGGCGCAAGAGTCCGTACAGCCTCCCCGTCGCTGACTCCAGGCAATGGAACTGCACTAGCAAGCAGAAAGGAAATGTGGTGTGGCAGTTTGCTTTAGGAATAAAAATCAGTGCAGTCAGACCCCATGGGGGAAAAATATATATATACATATACACACACACAAATATATATATATATATATATATATATGTATAGTAGAGCCTTGAGTAAGAGTTGGCTTGTTGTTGAAAACATCAGAGGCTGGCTGATCCTTTTCAGTAACACACCCAAGGGTTGTGTCCTCAGCATCCACCTGGGGTGAAGAAACCTCTTCACCAACCCACCAGAGAGCGGCCGTCCCGCCTCGGGGGTTGGCACGCACCCACCCACCCACACACACACGCACCCCATGTTTGACACACACCTCTGCTACAGTTCCCTTCTCCTCACCTCCCCCCAAAAAAACTAGAACAGGAACCAAAACAACAAAACAAACACAAAAAAAAAAAAAATCAGAAACAAAAACAGCGACGAAAAGAAAACAAAATCACAGCTGGACCCTGTCCTACACGAGGTGTTAGAAAACAGGAGCCATGACAACACATTCATTTCCACTAGGGGTGTGTGAAGCAGATACTGCCCCTTCTGTAGCTCTCGATAAACCTAGTCACTGACAAACACTTGTGGAAAAACATATGCACCAGTCTCCTGCATAATACCAGCTGCAACTATAACAACAAGGTTATAACATAAACCTAAAATAAGATGATAACATGTAAATACTGGGTTATTTAGTCTACAGTACAGTAATCTGGATAAAAATGACAAGGGATAGCCTAATTTCCTTTCCCCAAACAACTTTTACTTTCCTACGTTGGATCGACCTTCAATGCAAATCTTAACCTCCTGAGGAATAAAAGAAGGCTTGGGAAGAGTCAAAGGTGGCTCCTCTTCTGATTTCTCTAGTTTTCGTGTTTCAGGGGCTGACCACCTCCTCTTCCTCGTTGCTGGGGGCTTGCTGGGTTCTGTTTTGGTGAGCAAAGGTGCTGCAGGCAATCCTATTTTGTCCGGAAACTTCAGTTCACCATTCTCAGCTAACATCTGTGCGCTTCCCTGATTAATCCCGTTTTCCTGCTCCGCATACCTGTGTCTACTTCCAGCTAGACTGTCATTCTTTGAATGCTTCAGCAAGATACTAGCTGAGTCCATGGGCTGGCCCTTTTTAATAGAGCCGTTCTTCAGGTTCTTGAGCGTGAGCGATATGCAGACGTCCCCCACCGAGAGTTTGGAGCACGGCAAATCAAAGAGCTGGCTGGTTCTCTCAGGGCAGCAGGATGACCAGCCTTGTCCAAATACAAAAAAAGGGTATTCTACCAAGACTTCCACGCTGACCTGCAGAAAAAGAGGGGACAACACAGGGAGATAGAGGGAGAGAGAGGGGAGAGCATGAGATCACTCCATGAGCCCTCACACATGCGCAGTGCGTGCCACAGGGGAGAGGGATAAAGCTGAAATTGCAAAGGCGATGTTCAGTTTCCACAAAATCAGAATACTGGTCGCCAGACTTCATGCCTGCCCTTGTCACCCAGCTGTTAATGCTTTCTCTGAGCTCAGTATTTCATAGCACAAACCTCAGCAGGAATCAAGGTTTACCTTTATCCAGCCACTCAGACAGGCTTAAGAGTTAGAACAGCTTCAGTGTTTGGCCAACTGTTTCCCACCATCCCCTTGTGGTACCTAGAACCTGTAATTCAAATCTAAAGACCCTTTCCAGCCAGAGGATGGCTGAAGAGAAGCTCTCAGTTCTGACAGAGGATTTCCTAAATGATCACTGGAATGTCATCCTGACCTCTGTCCGAACAAGCATTCACTCAGCAGCGTGAAAGGGTGAAGGCACTCTGATTGCCAGGGGAAGGCCATGAGCATGTACAGAGTTGTAGCCATTAAGAGCAGTGAGAGCCTGCCGTCCCCCAGCAGTCTGTTACCAGTCCAGTTTCTTCCCTTCTCACACCTGGTCTTCCACTCTGCTGCAGAGTTTACTTCCTGCACTTCCTCAGGGAGGTGGTCATCTCTCCTCCTCCTGCAGTTCCTGCACCCTGTCTCCTTTTCTGTACCATGTCTCCTTTTCCCCCTGCTTCACCCCATTTTAAAGACACATCTGGTTAGGAATCCTTTCTAACCATCTTACAGGGAGCTGCCATGGCCAGAATAGACCAACAACAGGTGCCCCCTGCTCCACGACCTTGCAAATGCTGGACCTTGAGGTCCCAACATGATAAAACACCTAAATACCCACTTATCTTTGCACGTGGTAGCAGTTCAGCACTCACTGCAGGCTCAAACACTTGATGTAGACTCATGTGATTCTCAACCCATGGGGCTGCTTTCCTCCCTCCCTAGCACACTACAAAGAGAGCAGGAAATTCTGACTAATACTTCTTTAAAACTTGGCACGTGTTTATAACTGCTGCCTGTCACACCAGTGAGGTCTTCAACTGTAAGAGGCTGGCTTGTGTTCAAGACAGATACCCACTGCTCTGCTCCCAAGGTCCGCATGACCTCTGGAGCTCTTCTCAGGCATGGGGCAGGATCCCACTCTGATGGTGTAACCATTTTGGTAGGGGCAAAAGGGTAGGATAGTACCTGGATACATGTGCTCACCTGATTTCTGAGCCATTCAGCAGGCATGGACTGTATCAGTTGCCTGGAGAGCCTTCCCTCTCCAGGACCACGGACTCACTTAAAAGGAACATCACAGCAGGCTTGCGAAACCGCCTCTTACCTTTGGGAACGAGTAACGCTGTCATACGCAGCAGGGCTTTGTATGCATTAAAAATGCATTTTGACACAGAAGCAGTTTGAGATGCACACGGCACTCCAGTGTTCCAATACATTTGTTCATAATATTAAGTGTGAACCTTGGGATGAAGTTGCACAGTCTGTCTCACAGAAGAGGCTAGATTCTATGGAAGTACTGCCCCCAGCAGCCCTGCCACTTCCCTGCTAGCACTGCCACCCTCAGAGCTGCCCTCCCTGCAAGCAGGGCCCCTGGTAGTGCCGCTCACACCCCAGCAGCTCCACAGCCCTTTTGGGCAAGAATGCCATTTGTTCAGCAATGTCCGACAGCTCAGGGATAGATGCTCCAGAACCAGGATGTTGAGAGTGCCTCTGACTAAGTGCATGCCATGCACCAGCAGCCAACTGCTGTTTATGAGAGGGTTGATTCTGTTGGAAAAAACCTGATTGAGTCCATAAATATACGCTATGTACTTCTACAACTAGGCCAGCGGATAACACTGCATCTATTATCCTGCCACTCCACCTGCCCAACACAGTAAGCTACTGTACAAGGAATTTCAAAAGGAGCAGTTTAGAGTGTAAGATACTGCATCAATTTCTGTCATGCTAAACCTTTTCCAACTAGAACTATTTGCCAACAGTCAAATTACACACATTGCAACAGTGGAAAGGGACCTGACTCGAGCCCTGGTTTAAGTCCTGAACTATGGAGAAAGGGGGGTAAGGTAACCATGAAAGCCCCATTCCTTCATGTCACTGGATGGAAACACTCCAGCACCAGGATTTGCAGAAATATTTGCCCAGAACTTGGGATCCTGTTCCACACATATGCATCTCAGTCTAAGTGGAGTCTAACTGGGAGAAGTACTGAGTATCCAGCATCTCCCATGGACTTACACGAAAACTGCTGTCTGCACAAGAACTGTAGGCTGTCTCCAGGCATGGATCATCTGGTGGACACAGCTTTCTCCTTTATATTGCTTTTTCTCACCTCTTTCTTTCTTCCTGCCTGATGCATTTTTTTTTCTTTCTTTTTCTACTTTTCCATCCTTGTCAAAAGCTATTTGTATGTGTGGGAATCATATTTGCTTGTGTGCCTCATCCTCACCAACACATAAGTTCCTCTTGATGTCAACACACTTCCACCACATATTATGCTTTTTTTTTTTTTTTAAAGTATCATCGAAATACTTGCCTGACGTGTTGATCACTGAAACAAATGCCAGAATTGGTCATCATGAATAACACCAAAGACGGTGGAATGCTGGAATCTCCACGGTTTGGTCCCAATGTGCATGTACCACTATTGATTTGAAATGGGTTCCCTCATGGATTATCAAGCCCTGTTTTAGCTGGCTGCTTCTGGATTCAGCTAAGGAGGGCTTTGAGACAACCATCCTCTAAAAGCAATAGTAGTTTAAGACCTTTGAAGTGTGAAAGTTCAGTAAAAACAACCCCAGAAATTTTTTTCTGACCACTGCAAAACCCCTTATTTTAAAAGCTCCCCCCCCCAACCCCCCCAGTATCTTGCCATGATTATTGCAGGAAAGAAGGAAATTCGTAACTTGTCTACCGACTACTAAGAGGATAAAGAAACAAGTATGTTGATTCCTCTCGAAGCACACTGAGGCTCTACTCAAATGCCAAGCTACATTTACATTTCTACTTGTTAACACTGACTAGTGAAAACACCCAAAACTCTTCAGTGCAGCCACTAAAATCTGCAACTTTCTATAACCCTTTGTAATTTTATTTCTCAGTCAAACTCAGTAGGCAAGACAGGCCTAAGACAGCTTAAGAAACCCCAGCAGGAGCTGGAATACAGATACTAGGGGCTGGCAGATCTGATGCCCAGGACACACCCTTCCCATCATTTAGAAACACAACAATTTTAGTCTTCGGCCTTACTGCTGCAACCAAAATAACAAGCACTAAAGCAAAAGGTGCCTAATGAAAGTGGTTCATGTGAACCGTATTTTAATAAATGTAAACATACATTTTCCAATTAAGTGTTTTTCTCCATAATGCTATTAAAATGTGATGAAACTAGGAGTGGCAGGCTGGAAACAAAGAGAAGGAAGCAGTTCTGGAAACAATGTGCAATTAAGCAGCAGAGCTCTCCACTGAATGCCTTGCTGTGGGTGCTGAAAGACTCCTCGGGCCCAAAAAACAACTGGGTGGATTCACAGAATAGAAGCTCTCCTTCTCACAGAGAGAAGCCTCTGCAGTGCCATGCTCCCACACAACCTACCCTATTCAGAAACTTTGGTACTGCTAATGTTCCCCTCGCACTCCGATGCCTTCACAAGAGTGGATTTCCTTTAAGAGATTTCTGGGGCTGTAGGCAGCACCTCATGCCACGAGAACCACTCTCCACAACATGGTCTGACTGGGCACCCCCCGCCCAGGGCTGCATCTACCCCAGTTCAGTCCACTGTTACTATAGCAAAGGCAGGCAGGGCTGGAACGTCACGGGGTGCTGCTCTCTGCAGTCACGCAATCCCGTAATTTCTCAAGAGAAGCTGCCTCTCATCCAGCAGACCACAGGCTGCCGACTTTATCACATGAGCTCTGTCATCTGCTGCACTCCCAGAACTCAGTAACGTGAGGACAGACCACAGCCACCCATCACTTGGAGACAAAAGGACTTACTGTCCTGTGACCAGGGGACACAGAGATCACATGAGGGGAAGGCTGGGAGAGATCTCCATCTGCAGCAGTGAACTGAGTCAACATCTCTTTCTGTGTCTGTTATGGTGACAAAGGGGAGCTCAAAGAAAAAGTAACCATTTGTGTGTGCATGGAAAGATGTAAGGGGAAAACTAAACTAGATAATGCACTAAACTAAACTAGTTAGGGCTACTACTTGGATGCTCTAATGGAACTTTTCTATCTTTAGCAATTATGATTCTGGTTTAGTTTTGTTGGGTTTTTTTTATTTTAAAAGGAAAATTAAGAACTGTATGCTCATTTTTTCCATTTAATCTATATTTTAGAAATTATTAGGAACTGAAATATAGCATTACAGAGAACTTATTTTGCATAGCCTGTGTGCTTTGACCTTAACATCAAGGGAGGTGAATTACTGGCTTCTGTGTTCTCCTGGCAGAAAAGGACAGACAGGTAATAATGATGAAATTCTTATTACAAGAATAATATGTGGAATTGCAAAGAGATGTAGATCCACGGGTCTTGTCTTCTAGGCACCTTGAATGCAGAGGAGTAGCAGCTGGACTTTGGGTTCTGACCCAGCTGATACTTACTTGACTTCAGAGCCGGGATGCTGTGAAATGGAAACCTAGCATCCCTCCAGGGGTACAGACAGTTAGTTCAGTTAGTTCAGTTATTAAGGCCTTCAGGTGTGTTGATTTTCCTCTAGGTTTCCATACCTGGAAGAGGGATGGATTTTCCACGTGGCTGGAGGACTGGAAAAGGAAGGAAGATGACCCCTTTCTGCCTAAGTGCTGTGCTGGGGAGGGTCAGCTGTGGGCTTGCACTGACATGATACAACAGCAGCTGCACGGTGCCTCCCTGTTTACATTACAGTCCTATATGCTCAGCTGAAGATAACCTCCTACCTCTGTCCCTCAGCTGGTGAGAAAATTAGCTAATGTTTGCACAGAGCCTGAAAATACAGATTCATCAATATTATAATGACTTCCCAGAGATCCCTG
Source organism: Callaeas wilsoni (assembly GCA_013398955.1). Classification (NCBI taxonomy): domain Eukaryota; kingdom Metazoa; phylum Chordata; class Aves; order Passeriformes; family Callaeidae; genus Callaeas; species Callaeas wilsoni. The sequence continues at coordinate 208,952 of VWPU01004376.1, read as the reverse complement.
GGAGGAGTAAGTAAGTGAGCCAAAGCTAATGATAACAACACTATTTTTGTATGGCACTTACTCTTTACAACTTACACTCCCTTGGTAATACCACTCGAAAAGCTCCCTCCTTGCAGAAGCATGTATGCAACTGAAACTCAATTGTAATGAAATACTTTGTGGAGCTGCACTACACACGCAGCTCTACTCCTCTGCACTCCGGAGTCAAGAGCTCTATTTCTGTGCGGCAGTGCCAGCGCTCAGAGCAGCGCGACCAAGTACCGCTCTCTCAGGGAGAAGACTAAGCCTCTTCACACAGGCAATTTTCTAAGGAGTAATGACAGCTGCACACCTGCAAATAAGGCTGAATACTTCCAGAGTGCCACAGCGGGCTAAGGGTGAGGTCACAGAGACTTCAAGCATGTAGAAATGCACTCTCTCTCTCTCTTTCTCTCCCCCCCGCCCCAAGGTGAAGGAAAACCGGCAGTCGTCCCTGCTATGCAGGGACACAGCTGATCTGGGAAGAGACCCAAGTCCTGGAATCTGCAGGAAACCTAAATTAAACCCCCGTTTCTAATCATATCTCTACGTGACTCGCCCTCCATTCTGGAAGCATCCCCGGTGGGAAACACAGCTGGGGAGTATTTCGGCTGCGATGATGTCAGCCCGCCCCCGACAGGCTTCTCTGTAAGGTGACGCTTTGCTGGGTGAGACCCGTGTGCCAGGCCCTGGATTTGTAGAGCCTCGGACTCGCTCCCTTTCTGCCAGAGGATGGCACTCCACGCCCTGCAAAGGCACAGCTCTTCCCAGCACTGCAGCCCATTGCCTGCCTTGACAGGGCTGTGACCGAGACATGACACAAACGCTACCTGCTAATCTGTACCTCTTCTTCTGTGCAGACACCGGTGGCCTGGCTGCAGGCAGAGAAATGTGAGCAAGATGAAAATTGCAGAATGGATATCACTACTTTTGAAATCTCATTATTCAAGGCATCACAGCAAATTATAGTAACTGGTCCTGATCCAAGAACAGTTCCTCTAACCATGATGGCTGAGATGCGCCAAAATACAGTTAAGCAGTGGGGAAAAAATCGAGTCTCTACATTGAAAGCACCAGAGGCCCGACTTCAATCAGCTGTGCAGATGCAGGCACATACACGAACAAACCCACACAGGGAATCTGCATGTTTGACTTAAGAAGGAGAACATGCCGCATGCAGTGATTACCATGTATGTGCACTTGGGGAAGGACAGGCCACAGGCTGCTGAGACTGTAAGAAATTTTCTGTGTGATCTGCTCCTCAGTACCACCACTGTTTGCATTTCTCCTCCAAACCATCGGCCTGAGGTGTGTTACTACCTGTGTCCATGTCCATTTCCTCTCACTCTCCCTCTCCTTCATTCTGCTTCTCCAGTGCTGAGGCTGCAGCATCAGTGGCACAGATGCTGGAGTTCATGGCACTCGCACCAAACCAAGAAGATTTGCAACAGGATTATCTAAACTGAGCACCTCCAGGAAGCCAAATGCTACAGAGTACATCTGAACTTTCCAGCATCAACCAACAGAATCTAAATTGCTCAGAAAAAGGACAGCATCAAGATAATCCTTTACAATCAATATGCACTCATCCTCAAGCTAAAAGCACCTCTGGGCAGTTGCAGGTTTTCTTCCTGCTTTGCAAACAGAGAAACAAAGGTCAGAAGCACAGCCTACGCAGACACCTAGATGGTTTTTCCTTCCAAACTGCACTTGACCACAGAGTTTGTGTGAGCAGTGCAGTGTTAAAACCACCTTCAAGAGAAGCCTCAGTAAAACTCTGTAGTGCATTTCAGTAACTTACGTGCATGAGAACCATTTCCAGGCAGCTACAAGTTTTCAAGCTATGGAAATTCACTGCCTTGTGCCCCATGTATCTCTTTAGGGTAGGTTTTCATCTGATTCTATCACAACCTTTCTGGTGTGAATGGTAAAAATCACCTATCGAAATGAAAAATGTAATCTTTCATAGTCCTTACATTATCAGGTATTTTAATCAAAACCCACGAAAATCACGTAAGTCTTCCTGTGAGTTCTCCAGCTATAAAAGAGACCCATTTTATATCCAAGAGTCTACATTTATCACCAGTGCGACCTAATGGCTCCCTCAGCACAGTGAGTGGGATGACTTTTGGTCTACAGTTTGAATCACAGACAGATGAAAAACCAAGCCCGAGTGGATCCAAAGCGAGTGAGCTGTGCTGTGGCCCAGGGGCCAGAGCACGCACCCCAGTCCAACCCCCCCAGCCCACCGTGCGTTGCCATTACCTGCGCTCGATGCTCCCCCACCGCAAACTGTATGACGGCAATGCCTGGGCTATGGCTGTCTTCAATCCTCTCCACAGTGCTGGAGTCTATTTTCAGGTCGTTGCTAATTTCCGCGCTCTGTATGAAGTCTTCTGTTTTCAAGTCCTCTACTTTCTTCAGCTCCCCATTGGCCAGCTGGACGATCGACCCCTTCATGAAGTAAGGGGGCAGCGTGGGGGGCGCGGCAGCAGGGGAGGCAATGGACTGCACCACGGGCAGGTGGATCTGCGCCTGCACCATGGTGGCCTGGTAGGCAGGCTGGGTGGTGAGGGGCTCCGCGCTGAAGTTCTCGCTCTTGGGGACGGCGGTGGTGACAAACGTGTGAGGCACTGCTGCAAACTGAGGAGACGACGTGACAATCGCAGGCGTGACTCCCGACGGCTCGACGTCCGCGCTGCCGACTGGTATCAGCAGGGACTGGGTGCCCGGGATCACCAGGTGCTGCGGCAGGCTGCTGGGGTACCCAATGGCTTGCTGCTGGCCGCTCAGGTAGCCGATCACTGGCGGCTGGGTCCCAGTGTAGAAAGCTGTCGCCGGCAGCCCCACAGGGAGTTGCTCGGAGGCGCTGTGGGTGGTCTGAATGACAGTGTGAGGGGACAGCGTGGCCACCGCCTTCACCCCCTCGTGGCCCAGAGCCTGCTGAGGAGACAAGGCATAGGACCGGTGGGTTGGCTTTCCTAAGTGCAAACTTCCCTTGTCGTTGAGGGCTGAAGGAGAGGTCTCACGGTTGGCGGTCTGCTGCACCTCCATGTCTGCCGTGGGCGTGCTGCTGTTGGGGACCACCATGACGGAGGCTCGGACACCTGAGGAATCCCGCACGCCATACTCAGCGGGGCTCGAGTGGACCACCACGTGCCTGGTCTCGTAATGATGGGGAGCTGGTTTATTGCCTGCTTTGACTAGACCCATGTCGGCAGAAGGCGAAATGCCGTACCTCCGGCTCTTCTCTATCTCGCCGTTCAGTACCTCCTTGGCCTGCATCGCCTGCAGCCGGCTGCTTTCGGGTTTCTTGGGGGGATCCCTGGTGACAAAGTGGCCCCCCGAGTCAGTGTACTGCACCACCACTTGGGAGGAAGGGCCAAGGGTGAGAGTGTGTGGGATCACTGTCTGATGTGGGTGCAGGGGGACCGGGATGGTTGGAGGAGAGACATTTCTGACAGTGCTCTGGGAAGAGCTGGAAATGTGGACGTACTGGTTCTGCTGGGTGGGTGGAGGAGACCCAGCAGCGATCAGTCCAGGCGTCCTGACCAGGTGCGGCTCAACTTTGTGCCCCTGCTGGCTTAAGCCGCTCATGCTGGCCAGCAAAGTGGAATAAGCCTCCAGCTGGGAGCGCTGGGATGGAGTGGTCGCAACGGCTGTGGCCGCCGCCACGGCGCCGGTCGCAGAATTGGCTGTTGGGGAAATCAGCTGGGAGGGGATGAACCCCGTGTACGATCCACTGTACTGGGGCCCGACGAACTGGAAAGTGTGCTGCAGGTGAGTGTACTGCACGGGGGAAACGGGGGTCCCTGACTGGGAGAGGGCAGGCGAATACACCGTGGGAAGAGTGGTAGAGGCTGGAACGGACCTGGGCGCACTCGGCGGGGAATAGTCCAGCCCTGCAGACAGTGACTTGTGCAAACCCTGCTGCAAGCCTGCCTCCACCGAGGAGGTGCCCCCGGGCCGGTGCCGGCCCCCCAGGCCGCCCTGGCCGCTGGGTGTGCTGGGGAGCCATGCCAGGTTATCAGCACGGTGGTTTTCGTTTGGCAGGACCGGCTTCACCTCCGAAGGCAGGCTGGTGGCAGGGATTTCTCGCTTCTTAGGTGGCAGGCATTCATTGCTCCGCTCTTGGTTGGATTTCATCTTTCGCCGTCCCCCCTCCACTGTGCTTGCTTCACTGTCTGGCTGGCTCTGATTTCAGTCTGATAAATGGAAAGTCACATTTGATTTCTGCAGGGGATCCAGTGACTTCATGAGGAATCATCTCCCTGTGAGCACGATCCTCCGACAGCTCCTCTGGATTCTGCAACGGAAGGGTGGGCAAGGGAGATGGGAGTCATATCATCAGCAATGAGAAACGAAAACAAATAACCAGACACCCTAAATCAGCAAATGGGAAAATGACCTCTGGAAAAAAAAAAATTAAATGGTCAGGCATTGTCACTCTCATACCAAGGAGCAGTTGACAGTTATGCTGTTAACAGCAGAAAAATCCTGGGCATGTCTGCTAATGCATCAGGAAAACATTTAAAAATTTAGGCATATCAGAAACAACCTGGCCACAACTTGCCACGTTCAGCAGCAACCATTTACTTCCCAAGGCCCATTCTCCTTCCTCTATGAAAACCCTCCATGTCTCTATGGTCCCTAGTTAGTTCTTCCAGCCTCTTCTTCCCCTGCAATGATGACACTGCCTTCACCCTAACGTGTCCTAAAAAAACATGGGAGCACAGCAGGGAGCCCTGAAGAACAGGCACTCACAAAATATTGTTAGCAACAAGTCACCGTGAGTGGTGCAGAGGGAAGGGGGTGGATCACTCCTGAACCCCAGAGACACCCGCAGGCGACTTCATGTGACACCGTGCAGGGCTGTGGAGGCAGCAGCTGCCTCCTGTCCCCACTCCACACCACAGCTCATTACAGGCACACGTGCGCTTCATCTCCCAGCCTGGCAATGAACCTCAGCCACGCGATCTATTTACAGCAGCAGCCCAGAGCCAGGGATGGATCTGAGCCAGGTTTTTGATGTCTGGTGGGTTTTTTTTGACCCAGTGCTTTGAACTCCCTCTGCTACTGATGTTTCACATGCAGGTGTCCAGGCAGGACTCTCTGCTGGGAGGTGCTCCCTGCCACATGCAGGTAGGCCAGAGCCAGGTGCTGGCACCATATCCATCTCTGGCAGGATCCAACTCTACCATTTCTTAGCCACTGCCGCACCACAGAGGCTGTGGGTACCACACTCAAGGCCATGACCACAGGTCCAAACACTGAACAAACTACTCAGCCTTGGGGACACCTGCCCAGAATTGCTTGGAAAAGCATGTCTGAGTTTCCTGATATAAATCATGAGCCCCCACCACTGTAAAAACTCACAGTTTTATATTGGGCTAGTTTTGCTATTAGAGGAAAAAAGGTGCTTTCTCTGCATCACCCATTTCATCTAAAGGCAACAAAGTCTTCGTAATTGTTCTATTACCTGCTAAGAAAAATACTGTAACTAAAACACATTTACTATCTTCCTGAAACCCACCTTGCCTTGCCTTATCAACCTTCATGGAGAGTGAAACTCTTCCTCAGCCCCTGTCCAGCCACCACCTGTTATCTGCATTTCTGGCTGTTTTGAAAGTTGTGCAAGAATGCGTGATGAGAAACCGCGCACCTCGCATGAGCAGCAGCTCAACAAGAAAAGCATGCATTACATGTACGAAGAATAGAGAGAGAAAGAATTAAGAGTGGATGTAAAAGAAGTTGGAAATAGGATATAGCTCACTTTAAAGGGAATGCTGAGCAGCAGTAATGATACTTATCTTATGGCGAGTAATATTCCTTTGGGGGATTTCTCTCCCTGCTGCCTCACTTCTAATGAACAATAAGCCTGATGTTTTTATGTGTATGAAGTACTTTGAAGACACACTAGACTCAGATTAAACCTATCTTTAAGAGCACTCTTTACGTTTATGGTCCTCCAAGCTGCTCTAAACCTGCAGGAAAAGTCCAAACCTTCTAATGGTTTGATACAATCAGTCTTAAGTTAATTATTCCATTCTTTAAATATTGATAAACAGTAATGAAACACCAGCAGCTACAGCTGGGGGAGGAGGGTAAAGCACTGTTCCAGGGTAGATTCCCTGGCTTTGAGGAGATAGGGAGGATGAAAGAACTCAGGGCAGCTTCAGATGTGCAAGGGCCAGTGACACCAAGAGCGCAGCAGCCCAGGCGCTATCCCAACCTGCCCTGGTCTGTCAGCACCATCACCGTGGCACCACAGTGACGAGGGCAGCCAGGAGACTGGGTCCCTGCTAGATCAGCACGGGCCTTCCCCTCCTCTCAACAGTTGCTCAGCGTGTCTTGGCAACAGCTAAAATTATTATATTACACATGACTTACAGATTTTTCTTTTTAAGTTCGACTAAAAATAAAACCGCCGAGCTCACATTTGCGCAGTCATCCTTGGTTAACTTTAGCTCTCTGTAGCCTTCTGCCCTGGGCAGTCGGCTTGGGTAGGTAAGTCAGCAAATCCTGGCCCAGGAGGCTGCCCAGGGGGGATGTCCTCAGCATGGGGTGCTCATCCTGCTCCCCTTGCCACAGGGAGCTTGTGCTGGGCTTGGACCATCCTCCAATCTCTTCTGGAAAATGAGCTGCAAATCCAGAATTTAAATACGCTCCCACAGGGAAAAGCTGGGAGCAGAGGCAGAGGGCAGGCTTCTCTGCCTGCAACAGAGGAGGGAGCTTGTACATCGGACCAAGTAGGGACAGGCTCTTTTGCTGTGATGTGTAAACCAGGCTCCCCAAAACCAGTGGTTCCAAAAGTTCGAGGCATCTGGCTTCAGCTTCTTGCATCAAAATTAATACTATGAAGCTCTATGAAATGAGGTGAAGTTTCATTATGAAGGAGCTGAAGCTAAGGAAATCCTGCTAAAAAGATTTTGTTCTGCTAAATAGCATTGAACCACTGAGGTTTGGGTGGCCTCCAATGTCAAAGCTAACAGCCTTCAAAAATACCGAATACTAACTCTTTTGGGTCTTGCATTTTGGTTTTTTTGGTGTAAATCTTTCAGAAGTCAGGCTGACTTCATCTTTACTGGTAAGAAAAGGGCTGCCCAAAATCTCCTGGAGAACACAGGAGGAATTAATAAATTTAACGGAGAGAAGGGATGAGACAGCCATAGAGCAGTGAATACTGCCCCACTTTTCCAACCCCAAGCACTTCACAGTGAGACTTTGAACTCTTAACAGACATAGGACTGGATTTGCAAAAAATGCAAATATGCAGCATAAAACAGCCTACTTCTACTTCAAGACCTGAAAGTAAAACAGTAACTTTTCAGCAAAATTCAAGTTCCAGCAACAGTAAAGACAAGACAGGACTGATTTTGTTTGGGAAGCAATGAAAGGGACACAACCCAAACAAGAGTGTCTCAAAGGCAAGAGGTACAAGACCTGGTTAAACAGTTTTTTGCTGGCTGTCCTAGAAAGATGAACGCCTGCCTTCTGTGGTGTGCCGCAGGGTTTGTTATTTGTATGCTCTTTTTTTTTTTTTTAATTCGAGTCATTTTTCTGACTCTGGAGCTTTCCTTTCTCTTTAACTTTAGAGCTGTCAATCACGATTTGTAAGATATGCAAACGAGCAGGAAACACCAGGTGATTTTTTGCTCCTGTGTGTGTCAGAAGTGCGTGCGTGCGTGCAGGCATGTGTAATTATGGCTGGGAAGGTAAAAGGGACAAAGAGATCAGGGAGAGCAGCTGGACTTTGGTATCTCTGGCAGTGAGTACACATGGAACATTGCTAAACTGTCTGGACAGCCAGTGTCCGCTGGCAGTCTGCCCACACTCAAATTCCTGGAAAGGCTTAAGGCAGAAAAATAATCACTTGGAGGAGTCACCATCTGGGCTTGCTCTGGTCCCAGAGGGATTGCTCACTGGAGCTCGAGATGTGCATTTTCATGCAAAACTCCAGCGTCTCTTTGCAAGGCACTTAAAATCTCACTATGTTTCCCAAAACAGCATTTTTCTACTTATTTCATCTAATAAATTTAAAACAGAGGAGAGGATATTAAGTTATAGCTTCAGATGCTGACCTCATTTATCTGGAGTTCACTGCAGCAAAGGTAAAGCCAGCAAAGCAAGCATCCAAACACAGAGACAGGTTGTGTCCCATCACTCAGGACTTAGTCTTGCGGTGCACAGAAGTTTGGGTCAGAACCACAAACCACAGCAGCACCTGGCTATGCAAACGGTGGGGCTTTCACTGCCTTGAGAAGTCAAGCACTTTCTCTGTCCCATGGTGCAGCTAATATTCTTTTTTGGGTCTCTAAACCTCCTTCAAAAATCTGGTCACTCACCCTCCTCTGGTGCCTGACCTTTCTGCAGTTGCCACCAAACTCACACCGTCACGAGCCACCAGGAGGAAGGACTGGTGCAAGAAGCAAACACCCAAGGGGGGCTTCCAACTTCAGGGATATTCAGTTAAACCAGTCACTTATTGTCAAAAGGCTCCTTTGATCCCAAACCCTAGTAACACACAGAGTACTATGACTTTTCAACTTCCACTTTCCAGCTCCAGATATGACCAGCAAACTCTCACATTCATCCGCGCGCTAAAAAAACTGGGTCTCTCCTCCATCAGACCCTGTCGCCCTGCCTGGCACGTAGATGTTGATGCAACGTTCGCAGAGTCGAGCCTGCTAACGCGGCTCTTTATGCGTGGGGTGTTACTGGGCAGAAGCAGCAGCGCAGTCTGATGCTCCCGCCTCAAATCACCCGCCCATCCTATCACGAGTGAGTAATTTCGGCAGCGCTGGAAATGAGTGAGAAGGGAGGCAGTTCGTCCCACCTCTCCCCTCCCCTCCAAGGAGGCTGGCATCTTGCAGGATCAGATTCACAGAGACGAAAAGACAGACACACTGCAGAGGGCTCCGCAGCTGCATCCTGGCTCTCAGATCTGTACGCCAGCTTTCTCCCCCCGCTCTACAGCCTGCCCGCTGCCAGCTACATATTCATGGTTGTAACTGCTACAGATTCCATTAGCCCTGCCATGTGCAGCTCAGCGCACGCCAACAATAGCTATAGGAGTTTATTGTCCAACCCGACCAATTTCACAGCTCCCTGGCAGAATTCCCGGGAGGGCCAACTGCAGAGATCCATTAATAAGAAACATGAAAACCTCTAATAAAATTTGAAATTCTCCTCCCAAAATGAAAGGATTCCTGATCAACGCCACATCCGCAAGACAGATTGCCCACTGCAGTGTTAGCTCTTACTATACTTCTGGGAATCTGCCACAGCAAATTGGTACAGGTTTCGGCACAGTGAGCAGCAGTTCTGCTCGTCCTTCCTCTCCCCAGTCAGATCAGACAGACTCCACACAAGACAAAAAGCAAGTGATATGAGCAAATCTCAGCGAGCACATCACCAGATGTGAGATGCCCAAAGCCTCAACATTCCCATGAATTTCACGGAAGTATGCAGGTACCAGAGTTGAGAGGGGACGGTTTAGGAGGAAAAAAGACATATTCCCAAAAGGATGGACAGATGATGGAGTCCCAGGACAGCCATTCATGAACACAGGTGATACAAACTGATTATCGGAAAGCTACTCCAGTGGTTAACTGTCTCTTTCTGCTACTTACCCTGAATTCTGAGGATAAGGGGAGATGTGCATGTCCTAAGGAGGGCACATGCCTCCCGTTCTACTGTGGTTAGATTGTACTTAGTTAATAACACATAGTTGTTGTGCCTGGTAGGTGCTGGTGAACTGCACAGGAACATGGTGCTAGAATTATCTTTGGTTTTAGTTAAGCTAACTGCTGAATGAAGAGCTGGAATTAACTTTCAAAAGTTTGCAAGTTTCTGCTGTCAGATCATCTGGGTGCCATCACTCTGCAACAGGAGAGATGCCCATATATTTCAGCACCTGTAAAAGTCACTCTGAGCTGTGGGTGTGCAGCAGACCTTTCTGTCCTTTCCGTGCACACACACAGCAGTGCAGCGCTACACGTAAGCCTTGCAGGACTGTGAGTACTATGGGTGCTTTAAACAGATTCACAGCTGCCTACATCATTTGTTTACACAGAAAAAAGCTTTTAGCAAAGGTGATCCCTCCTCTTCCAGCATGCTTTGCAGAGAGGTGGTACCACAGCATGTAGAACCAGGTGCCAGGGAGGCAGGAAGCAAGGAAGCATTTCTTCCGAGAGCCACAAGCTGACCCCACGGCAGGGCTGCCACTGGAGGGCTGGGTGTGTTGGCCATCCTGCCACCCTCTCAGTCCACCCCATGGGCAGCACGCTCACTCCCTGGCACAGAAACCCCCCACCTTGCAGTGCCAAACCTGGGCACTCAGATATCAGGAGTCAGGCCCCGCTTCTTGCCTCTGAAACACACAATACTGGTTCACAAATAGAAGATTTATTAAAATTATAGTGGCGAAGGGGATTATTATTATTTTTAGTAGTAGTAGTAGTAGTAGTAGTTGTAGTAGTAGTAGTAGTAGTAGTAGTAGTATTTCTTTTAATTTGCCCTTTTGCTGCCCTTTCAGGCTCAGGGTCTCTAGCTTTTCCCCGCAGCCCACAAGATCAGAAACTTACTAGTTTAGCTAAAAGTGGAATTTCCTGTCTCATCATTTGACACCAGGAACCAGAGTTTTGTGAAATAGCATCAGATATCCACAGATAAAAATGCATGAGCTGACAGTGCTGATTACAGTGAGGTTTTTTTGAGGGTGAAACGCTGGACTCGAGCCTTCTGCCTCTGTGGAGGAGGGGAAAGGATGTAACTGCTAAGTGAGGGTCTGAGGCAAAACCATTTGAGTGTGCACAGCTTGATGCGCAGCTTTCTCCCTCAGCTGCACAGCAGAAAGTGCACCTCAGCTGACCTACGAGAAGCAGCTCTATCTGCAGCCACAAAGGAAAGCTCTGGGGCTGCTCAGGCCTGGGATCTCAGCTCAGGCTGACTGCCTGCTGCATAGTCCCACATGCAGGGCTGATCCAGCTGTGATGCTGGAGCTTGTTCCAGCAGCTTGATGATTTACCACCATGCCGCACTGAAGCCTTTACAGCCTGACAGAGGCCTTCCAAACCCCTCCAAAGCCCTGCTCCCCAAGCCTCGGAGTTGGCTGTGCCAGGACATGAGGACCACCAACCCAAGATGCTCGGGAAGTCAGCATTCCACTTCACGCATACCCAGAGTCTGCGGTGGCAGCGCAGAAGCCATGGAGCAAATGCACGTATATTGAAGTGCTCCTTCAACCCCACCTACGCCAGGACAGAAAGGGGGATCCCACCTATGCAACTCCACAAGTGGCCAGCGCAGCATCCAACCTTTCATCTCCTGCTTTGCAGCGACTGCTGCCAGAGCAGGACATCCGACAGTGCTCAGTGACACCCTTTACTCGCACACCCATCCCCTAGAGGCGCTTCTACAGCTTAAATGAGTGAATAGAGTTCATTTATAAACAAGTCTAATACAGAAATTACTTTGTTGATGTTTTTCATTTATCTAAAATGTGCCTACAGTGTGGCTACAATGGGAGCTGCCTACACAATTTTCCATTGAAAATTTCACGAGTGACTATAAACGTAGCGACACCCACTCGCCACTCATTTTAACTTGTGACAGAAACTGTCATGCCTGTATGAACACATTTGTACTGCAGATATGTCACACAGGTCTCCTTCCATGTGTCTGAAAATGCTCGCTAACGTTCTCTCCATCTTCTGCAAAACAAATTAAGAGAGACGCCTGGCTTCGCTGCCAGGAGACTTGAGTAAGACCCCCACGAAAAATTACAGAAACCGGGGGCGTTTCACCCCTTTGAAGATCCAGCCAGGAACACCAGCAAGCAGCAGCCAACTCGGAGCAGCCATTTTACAGATAAGCACAGGCGCTCACGGGGAGGAGTGTGCCTTTAAGCCTGGCTGATAAGGGGACAGTGTGAGAGCAGGGCTTTAGGCGCTGATTTGGAAAGGTCATCTGCATGCTCAGTGCCTTTCCTTGGAAGACCTCCCTGCAGACTGCTTCTCTGGTAGATTCCACGTGCCAGCAAATTAGGCTATAATTAGTCCATCTGTAAAGTGTGGAACATGAACTGATGTTAAATTCCCCTTGAAATGGATTCCAACACCTTGCCTTCTCTCAGACTTCATTCAGCAAAGCTTTAAACTGAAGCCATTTTGCACCAGCCCTTGCTCACTGCTTCAGCACACACTTGGTGCCCTCCCAAATCAGGATGACTGACCAGCACTACTGACAAAACAGAAAAGCCAGCAGCTCATGCTGGTCTCAAGGCACACAGCACGTAGCCTCAGTGCTGCAGACAGAGAGTGGGTTAAACAACCCCCTCAGGCACCCTTTTTTTCCTCTAGTTCTTTAATTTTTTCTTCTTCATTCCAGTCAGCTACATTCGGATGTGGCCTGCAGCACTGCCCACTCATCCTGCACAGACCCTCAAGCTGACCATCTCAACACAGGCAATGTCGTAGGGGTCAGAGCATGCAGGAATACACACGGGCAAGAAAAAGGCCAGATCAGTTCTTCTGCACCTCCTCTCTCTCTGAAATACTTCTCCAGGCCCTGCAGCCCTCAAAACCAAGTGACTAGTTACTCTTCCTGACTCAGTGTTGTAGGGAGCCTCCCTCCTGCTTAATGGGGAGCGTGGCAAGCAGATAAAATGGGCACAGAGCCCAAATCCATCACCAGTGGCACTTGACTGAGGCCAGCATGGCAAGGGTGAGATTGCCCCAACTGTTCTGATTAGGCAACATAGAAAACAATCAAAAGAAAATGAAATAATGCAGGATTATACAAACATAGCAGGTTCCACAGTCACAAGCTCCAGTTGCAATTAAAAAACCCACCCGTTCCAACTAAGAATGCAAATCATCATCGTTGCTCTCAAGCAGGGAACGTTGACAAATGAAGGCGGTGTGCTAACAGGCAGTGCCAGTACTCTTAATTTAAGTATGTGAGAAACAAAGGTATGTACCATCCAGGGCTGCCAGAAAGAACTTGCTTTAAACAACTATCAAAAAGAACTCTGAGGATTTTAAAATTACTTTTCTTACAAAAAAACAGATACAAGAAAACCTTTTGCTCTATTTTTCCCAGCCAAGTGAAGAAAGAACAAGAAAACAAAAAAGCACACAGCTCCCATCAAGGTTATTTATACAGAAGTTTTGAACTCAGGAACTAAAAACATTCCTGCAATGAACCTGTGGGTCCAGTGAAATCACAGCTTGGAAACCTGAATGGACCTTTTGTAAAAGCCACTGAGCCAAGAACATGCTTTCTCACCGCTGCGATCACTTCTGTGAAAGCACCTTACCCATCTGCCCCTGGAAATCCACGGCGCAAGACAAGTGACTCCCGACACCAGTGAAATGGACAAAAGGATGACTAGCTACCTGCAGCTGGTTTCAATCGGAGAGCCGAGTAATTATTGCAGCCCTCTCCTGTGGCTCATATGGAGCGCAGCATGGAGCTATAAAGCGTTATGCAAGTCTAATGTGCTGCCAGATCTCTTAGAGCAGGCAGCAGCCAAGTCGCTCCCTCCCACCATTGGCTCAGCTTCATTAACTTAATCAGGTATTCATTCATTCATTCACTCACTCATTCAAAAAAAAAAAAAAATACTCTAAACCTGGCAAATAGCCAGTGCCATGCATGCATGGAGCATGCTCACATCAGCCACTGAGGCTGGAAGAAAAAGGATAATCTAACATTCCTCAAGCTCTGAACAGGGCTTTAGCTTTGCACACAGCCCAGGCGCAAATGCATCTTTGCCATGGCCTCCCCAAGAGCACGAAGGGCTTGGGAGCTGTGCTGAGGTCAGGCGCTGGCGCCGGAGACCACGGAATCGAGAGCAGCCCTGTAAGTCAGTGCAGCCAGCAGGAAGCTGGAAGGAAACTTCCTCAGAGCAATGACTAATTAATCAATTTGATTATTTAGGGGGAAAAAAGAAGGAATTGTGGCAGGATCGACTCAACTCATTTTGCTGCAACGTTGCTCCCCCCCTTTTCTCTGCACTTACCACATACGTTGCACAGCTTAGTCCAGACAGAAGGGACCAAAGCAGAACAGAAACAGGGTTTAAAAAAAAAAACAAAACAAAAAAAAGCCAGGCAAAAGAAGGGAAAGCATCACTGAGCTAATGTTAAAAGCGATTGGTAATGGAAATCTCTGTTTGACCTCTGTATTTATAAATGTAAGACTTCCTACAGGCATGTAGCAATGTAGCACTCAAGCACTGAATACAGCTCCCTCCCTTGTACAGTTCTTGCACTTATTTTTCTTAGTCTTTGCATGTAAGTCTGCAAAGAACGTTATTACTTCCCTCTAGCTGTCATCAGAATGACTTTCACTGCATTTTTTTTCCAGCACACTACAAGGAAGCTGCTTCATAACTATTCCAAAAAGCAGGCCTTGAGAGTCAGCTCTGACTTTCCTGTGAAGAGCTTCATGCAATGAGCCAGGCTGGGCATTAAGGAAAGGGGAAAGGTGTTACATTTCCTACAGCGGAAGCTGAGCAACAGCATGGAAGCAGTCAGCATCTCTCCCCCCTTACCTCATTCTGCCCTGTGTGAAAAAAATACCAGATGGCAGATTACTCTGAGCAAGTCCATAAAAGTAACATGGAAATATAAAGCACTTTAGACTTTTTCAAAATAGTGTTTATGGTTATATAATGAAAACTATACATCCTGGTGCAAGTCTTTAGCCACAGACCTGGCTGACATGGCCCAAGAGCATCTACACTCCCCACCTTTCCCCGGTAATGCAAATCAGATGTTATAACCCTCCATGCTCTGTTATCATGGAGAGCACAAATATTTTCTGTAGGAACTTCAAGTGCCTCTTCTGTAGATAGCCTACAAGTCACTATTTCTCTTCAGATTTAAAAAAAACTCTGAAATCTTCTATGGCCACCACCACAAATCATGATACAAATGGCAAATTAGACAGACTTTCAAAAAGGATCATTAATGTAAGGCCAGCACTTAGGTAAAGGTCTGCAGTTCAGATGCACTTAGCAAAAGCATTTAAAAGACCCCCAAACCAAAACCTATTACTCTGATCCTGACTTCTCTTCTGACCATAGCACAGAAGCCCATGGTTAACTCCAGGATCCCTTCCTGAAGTTCTCTGTAGGTCGACGGTACTGAAGAGCACCCAAGTAACTAGCAGACAAGCAAACACACAGCTTCTGAGGAACCAGCTGTTGACATGTCTGAGGGCTACAAGTGAGATGTACACAGTGCAGCTCATCAGCGAGTGCACAGGGAGGTATGGCTGAACATCACTCCATCACACAACAGCACCATGGATTTGCTGACTATAAGAGAAAAACTACTCAGGATGCTTTTACTGCATTAAGAGAATTTAAAAAGAGATGCAAAGGTGTCCGAAGGCAACCTGTTTCTTAGTCCTTGGCCTTCTGCACTCCAAAGTGTGTAGAACACCAGCCAAGCAGTCTCAAAATAGTCTACACTGAAGTCAGCCTCCTTCACTGGAAGTTCAGTCTTGAGCTAAGGCCTTTCAATTATCTAAGCTCTTAAGCACTGTGGCTCTTTCGTTACCTTAACCTCCATCTCTAACCCTTCTCCAAATGGGGTCCAAAGCTTGGAGGCTCCTTCTTTTCACTTCACCTCCCTTCTCTTGCAGCCCTGACACAATTCAAGACACATTTGACACACAGTACAAACCCTTCCTCATCTGCCCAGGCCTAATTTCCCCTCCCCTGCTTGAACAGCTGCTCAAGCCTTCTTCACTGCAGCAGGCTCCTTTTCTGCTATCAGGGCAACAAATCACATGAAATTCCCCCTCCTGAGCCTCTCCTCCATGCATCATGCTCCATACATGGGAGCACCCAGCAAGGTGTGATTTCTGACACCAGAAGTAGCTGTGCAGTTTTAAAGCAGGCTATCAGAAAAAGGTCAGGAACATAAAGGACCAGGAGAAGAAAAGCCGCCTGGGAATACTAAGAATTTTATCCCAAATGATCCAAACTTTGGCAGAAGTTGTAGTTTGGTCTAGATAAGTAAAAGGGATGTGGTTTGAGCAATTCTGGTTCTTTACATGAACAGTTTCACTTCTCCCTCTGAAAGAATCATTAGAAGAATGTGGGGTTTCATGATTCAAGATAGGAGAATGAGAAGGCAGTATTTCAGCACTGTGAAATGAGGCTTGCGTGTCTAACCACACTACCAGCTCAGAGTTCACTTCTCACAAGTGTCAAGTATATTTTCCATTCTGTACTTCTGCAAGCCCTAGTTCTGTCTGTTGTCATCACTCATGGGGATTTACCTAATCCCTGAAACGGCAGAAAAACATAATATTTTTTGCTGGAGAAACAGAATCATGTCTCAAGCACACTGAAAAATTCAAATTGTATGTATCATTTATTGTAGCTCCATTCATCCACCCTGTGTTGACAGTATAAATACAAATGATGCCCTTAACAAAATGCTGAACTGCAGTCCAATGTATTAGTGGTATTTCTTAGAGATTTCCACTCACTTTTGCTGTTTCTCTGCTCACATTCCTCACGCTTCACCATACTCAAGCAGCTGCCTGTTTATACAAACAAAGCCTGAAAGAGAAATGTTGATTCCATTCCTCATCAAAGCTGGTGACTTTAGCTGTATCCACTGGTCTGAACTAGAAAGTGGGGCAAAGGCAGTCAGAAGTTGGTGGTTCATTTAAAGTCTATTATCTTGCAACTCAGCTACAAAGGGAGACTCCACAACTTTCTAAGCACAGAAATTCACCTTTCCAAAGTTTTATTTTAAACACTAGTGGGCTGCAATGTTGACCTTTAAAATTCATTATATCATATTATACCTGGCTGGTACAACTTGCCGTACCGCTCCTTTCACACACAAATAAATGACGGTGCAGTTCCAGATTTTATTGGCACTCCTTGGACCCATGCCAGTAAATCCAGCTCAGGACTGTGCGTCCTCTACTGACAGAGCTCTCCTACCAACTACAGCCTTTTGCACAGGGCCCAGCAAACCTGTGTTAGCCCTTTTGTACGACACATGTCCCACCGAGGTTTGCCAAGGAGCTTCAATGCATACTATCCACAGGGCTCTGAAGTGCTACCCCCTGGCGGGGACTAAGGCAAGACCTAGTATGAAAACTTCTCTATCCAAGGATACCTCGCTAATGGCCAGATTTCAGTTTCCACATCAGTTAAGGACCTCTCAGAAGCACTCTAACTAAACTAGGGGAAGGAAAAAGATTCAGCTTGTTTTGAGTGCTCAAAACCTTTGCGCATTCTTCTTCAGGCCAGCAATGTAAGTGCTGTTCTGCCAGAGAAGAAAATAGTAAAAACAGGCTCAGATCCTCCCATCACAAAGCAGAACCCAATGGGGAAACTTTCTCAGGAGAGGACAGCTCCTGGGGGAGTCCCTTGCAAAACACTGCCTCATCTCACCGAGACCTGCACTCCAACCAGGACAAAGAGGGAACACGGCCAGTCAGACAGGTCTGATCATCGAGGTGCCCTGGTGTCTGACTTGAGAGCTTCAGAAGCAATAGCTGTGTATAAATGTGATGCATCCCACTGCTCCACAGCTTCCCCTGCAGCTGCAACAGCATTACCCACCATCGCCGTTCCTACAGCAAAAAGGAAAGTGGATATTTTCCTGGTTTTATTTACGCCTGTTTAGTTCTGGACCAAGTGATACTCTAGCTTCTGATCTGCTTACCACTTTCTCTTTCTGCCTACTCTGTTTCTTCTGAATGTGTAATGATTTTACATCTCTTAATCTGGTTTGGTTTCTTTTTCATATGTGGTTAGTGACTTGCAGACTCCTTATGGTAAATATGAAATGAAATGCTGTTTTTTCTGCCTTTTGGTCTTGTGCTTATGGATGAATGTCATATTTTCTTAGAAACATGAAATAACTACTGCAATGGGTGACACATAATCACTTTCGTACAATGGACATGTTATAAAAGTATGGAATAATCATGAGATCATACAACCAGGATGACTAAAATAACAACATAATTGGTCAGAATTTATTCAGCTCCTAAGGAGAAAAATCCTTGACAACACTCTGCTGTAAGGTTAGCGAAACGAAAACTGAAATAAGGTACAAAATTTGCTGTTGCCCTTTGACTAAAATTAAGTAAGAACTAATGGTGTCTAATAGAAATGGCAGGAATTTTTCAAGGAAAAATTACATCAGGAAATGTTTGTTTTCAAACCTGAATCTGTTGAAGGCAAAAACGTTTGAATACATTTACAGTTGGGAAAAATGGCTGGAACTTCTTTGTAAATATTTTCCTAGTAATATTAAAAAAATTAAAACCTATCTGCTGGTCTCAAAACTAAATGTTTTAAACATTTAACAAAGGTGTACTTGAAAAATGCTGTAACTACAAGAAAAATTTGGTTAAAATTAAACCACCCTCTAGCTGGAACACAGGACTATAGGCTTTGCTGTACTGTTTTGTAAAACGTTTTCACCTATTACCTAATTTTCACTGTATCTCAGCTTTTTAAATTTTCCTCCCATTAGAGCAAGAAATGTTTTTCTGAGGTCTTGGAAACTCTCATGGGCAAAAATATCACTTCCTCTTATCTCTGATTTCTAATTAGATTTAAATCTTTCCTAGCTGGGGCAAGACCTACCCAAGCATTTGGAAACATTGCCAGGTTGATTACCCATATATATGAAAATTCACATTGTTGCTCTTGCCTGGCAAAAACTATGAGCTACACTGGAAAGAGTCTTTCTTCTTCTGTGACAGCGTCATTCAGCTCACCTCCCAAAGGTCCAATTCTGCCTGCAAAATCTTTAATTTTGGTTCAAACTGCTGCCAAAACAGCACAGTATTCTCTCTGATATACAGCCAGGTTGAGCTGACAGCTACCACACTGGATTAATGAGAGGGAAAGGAAGAAAGAGAGAGAAGGGAACTGGTGGCCTGTCTGGTAAATTGGGGTTGAAGGAGCTGCAGCATCTCAGAAGCTGGTCCATTCCATTCAGTGGGGAAGGAAGGAGAGAGAAGATGTCTCTCACACATCTGTTGCCTCAGCTGCTGTGGAAACCTGCCTGCTTGACTAACACAAAGGGCACCACAGAATGAGTTTATGATAATCTCTAAATAATAATCTTGTAATAGTGGAGGATAATCATCTCCCATGGGCTGCATTGCTACAGCTCTATCACTGAAACCCTGTGCAATTCCACTTCACTAGTGGGCTGCCGGCAAGGGTGGGATGGGAATATGCTTGTTAACCTATCCACTGGAAGTGTTGGAAGACTCTCAAGAATTATATTTTAGCAGGTGATTTTGACAGCTATGCTTCGTGTTGCCACTCAGCACAGCTGAAACCACTCCAGTGACGACCTGTAAAGGTGGAGGTAACGCAACAGAGTCATCTGTACCACTCAGGCCAAGGCCTTGCCCAGGACCCCTGCAGAGGTCCATGGCAGCTGCTGCTCAAAGGGTGAGAGCCCAAGGGGAGCAAAGCACTCTGAAAACACTACAAGCCGCAGCACGGCCATACTGTACCAGCACATAATGGTTCTTCCATGCAGTTGCACTACCTACATCCATCAAAACCTCATACATGTCACAGATAAATTACCAGCTGACAGAAAACCAGCAAAAAACCACCTGCATACCACCTACTGCACAGACCTAATGCTCCAATTAGACTAGGTGCTTCCTCACACAGCTTACTTCATTTAGGCAGATATTTCCAGTGGAACGTGCAGACAAATCAGCCCTGGGATCGCCAGCAGCAGCTGCTGCTTTCTGCATGCAGAGTGTTGAGCAAATGAACAGAGATGAGCTGCTGCTCCCATCAGAATCTCAAAGATGTGGATGACAACGCCATTTAATTCAAAGACACAGGATCAGACTAGAGGAAAATTGTCACTCAGCAGCTTAGACTGAAAATCAAGCTGGTCTGACAAGAAATAGCAGCTTTACCAATTTTCAGTCTGTGGTCAAGTAGTCTTTCTACCGCTCTGGTGTAAAATTATTTCCCCCCACACTCTGTTCTTTTCTGAAGTACCGTTTTAGCATTTTTCTCCTTTATTCTCCTCATCTTAGCATTTCTGTCATTCTTGCTTCCTCTTAAATGTTAGTTTCTGTCCTTGTTTCAATATCAGTTAAAATGCCACTATCACTAACAGCATGAGACTGAGTCAGAACTGAGACTGCGCACTCACTCGCTTCTGACTCTAGGAAAAAATTGCTAAAAGCCAAAAAAAGTACTGTGAATTACATCCCCTCTCACTGATGCCCAGAACACAAGAACTGCACTAGTACAGTATGTATACAATCGCTATGAAGTGTTTATTGTGTCACTCTACAAAAATTTTTCACTCTGTCCTGTCTTTTCCCAACCCCCAACTTTAAGCCTAAAGAAAAAACACTGAGAGGGTTGGCAGGCTCATATGGGCATTAAATCATACTTCAACACGTTCTTAAGGATGAGGTTTTTTGCATCAATCCCATTTTAACAACACAAACCAGTGGTGAAGAAGCCTTCCTGAGGGGGCTTTCTCATACCCTTGTAGGGGGGGTTTATTGTGTTCACATTCACTGCAGAGAATCCACAATTCACAGGCAGGTCAGTACAAAATTTCTGTAAAACCTCAAACTACTGATCTCAAACAGGTGTTAAATAATGTTAAATATGCATGTGAACTGCCATTTGGTTTGGATTTAATGATACAGATTATAATCTTTAAAGAGAAGAGCTGATGCAAGACAACCTCTCTGTTTTCCTCATTTCCTACCTGCAGAATGTGGCCTGAAGACATTGGATGCAGAGGAGGTAACACAATCAGGATCATTCTGCTCAGATAATAAAACAAATAGAACACTTTTTGATAGTTACTAAAGTTTTGCTTCTTTACTGCTAGAATTTGTTTATGGCTATGGGAACTAGATCAGTCCTTCCTTATATTAGGAATTTATTAAGAAGTCAAATCACAATTAAATGAGCAGAAACAAACTCCCTCCATAAGCATGGGGTTATATTCATGCAGTGGCAGTGCTTGCAAAACACATAAGACAAAGTCTGTCCTGTGCCATCAGAAAGAGAAAGCTAGTGAAGATCAACAGTCTTTAAAAATCAGTTATAGGAGATGATCTAATTACCATCATATTTAATAGTATATGGGTTTAAAAATTTTTTGTTATCATCAAGCAGCTAGCACTAAAAGAAAATGGGAAATTGGCTCTAATGCCAACTGATAATGGGAAGGATAGGTTCTGCCCTCTGGGTCCTTGGTTTGGAGCCAGCTCAGGTTGGAAGTGAAAGTCATTCCTGCTGGGTGCCTCTCTGAAGTGAGCTGGTGTTCTTAGGCTTGGTCCAGTTCCACATTCATAGAATAAAACCCATCACCGCAACAATGGGCTGTGCTGGAGATGGAAATTCTTGAAAACATTTTGTCTCTGGCTTTTTGTTAGCATGCAAATAGATCCTAGCCTGGAACGAGGATATTTATACAGGAATATTTACGCCAAAGCAAATCTCACCAGCGGTGACTGTATGAAACTTGCATGCATTTTATATCTCTTTAAAACTAGAATGACTTGCCTTGCAGCAACAGGGGTGTTTTTACCCCTGTGCAACCCCATTACTTTGGTGAGGGGCAGCAAAGCCAGGTACCACGAGGTCTGCCAAGCCTTTAGTAACACTGATGGCTGAATGTGCATCTCAGAATTATTACTGCTCATTTTTAAAACACCTGAGCAAGGCACAGCTTCAAAGTGCATCCTGGGTCAGGCTGAATCTAGAGGACCTACACTGGCTGAAAAGTTTACAGTGGGTTCGTGTTGCGCAGCAGGCCACCTTAAATCCACCTAAACAGTCAAATCTAGTTAAACTAATGCAGGTGCAGGTCAGTAAATAGCTGAACAACTCCTCTCTTTTTTTGGAGGCTGGATGCTGCAAAGTGTAAACCAACACCCTGTCCCTCGGGACTGCCCCTTTCCTGGCAGAGGCTGCAGCACATTAACAGGGCAGAGCAGCTTGCATTGTAGCTGCTGTGCCAGCTCTGTGGATTAATGGAGACTTTGTCCTCTGGGGCTGTCAGCCCCAAACCTTTCAGAAGAAATGAAACCTCCGAGAGGAAAAAAAAAAGAAAACCAGTAATGAAATTACAAATAAATGTCTTTCTGACTTTCAAATGAGACGTGAAGCATCTTCATTTACAATTTAATATTTCAGTAAGCACTTTATTGGAAGAGACTATCTAATGGGTTAATTTCCAAATGTCATTTATCTTTACTCATTGGGGATGACTTTCTATAATTCACTCGAGGCTGCAACACTCATAGATTAATTCATCACCCTCCAACTTGAGAAGATAAAAGCCTAACAAGCTCTAACCTGCTACACAGACTATATTTAAGCAGTACAGGGTAATGATAAATATCTCCCATAAAATGTGTTCTCTTCACACTTCCTGCAAAAACTGCTGAGCGAGCCAGCTGGCGAGATGGAGCCGACGGTCCTCGCTCACAGCCCCATCATCCACACGCGGTGAAACTGGAGCGCTCCCTTCCCCAGCATCCCCCCGATCCCAGCTGCCCACTGGGCTCCAGAGGTGAGCGCCTGTCACCTGCTGACGGTTTTTGTGGCCCTGTCCACACCCCAGCAGTGACTCTTCTCATGCCTGGCAGGCAGGCAGGCAGGCAAAGGCTGCTGGGGATTGTGCATGCAGGCTGGTTTTCATTAAACATGCCCCATCTCCCGGGCTGGACTAAGCACTTTACAGAACAAAATGAAGAGTGGGTGTCTCCCCGGCGGAGGGGGACGACTATTGCAGGCAGAGCGGGGGAAGCAGGAACCGGGAGGAAGAGGGCAGCTCAAGCAGCAGCACAGGCCACTCGCAGGGCCCGGATGCAAACTGGATCACTTCTCGCTTCCTTCTTTCATGCGCAAGTGGTGGACGCTGATAAGCATTCAGGGACCTCATGCTCTGACACACTCCTATGTCCGGAAGCTAGAGGAGGTCCAGGCCAGTCCAACCAGTCTTTGCAATGTGCATCATCCCCTCTTGACCAGATGTTACTCCACTGCTTTCCAGGACTGCTTTTAACATCGTGAAGATTTAACTGCAGCCAAGTACAATGACCTCCAGCTGGAGCTGGCCTTCCTGCCCAGCGCCTGAAGCCTGAGTGACCTCAGCACAGCACCAGGATGTTAAGCTAGCTCGTCACCCTGTGTCGGAACAATCTTGTATCTCCAAGCAACACTGATACTCAGCATCTGTCCAACGCCACCTTCCCCAAGTCCTCTCCTCACTTGCGTCACTGTGTTAAACACACTCTGATCACTCATGCAACCAGTTTGGAGAAACGGAGAGCAGAGCAAAGAGCCAGCCTTTCCAACGTGCTGAAGAGGAGTCCTTGGCTACAACTGCGTTTCCCAGCCATCAGACCCTGGATGTGTGCCACTGGGAACTGGAAGGGTAAACCACTATGACTAAAAATTATAGTTACCTTCTACAGACACACTTCCTCATCTAATTAATGCAAGAAAAGAAGCCATACTCCTGGCCACCTGGCCATTTTAACGGGCTGAACACATCCACCATAAGATTTTCAAAACAGCCTCTTAGGGTAAAGGTCATTCATATGGTTGTGTTAAAAGCTCTCTAGGTTTTCACTAAGCCTGACTGTGCGGGAGCTGCAGAAGTCTCACTATCCTCTTCCACGGATGTGTCTTCTTCCAGGCCAGCCAAGATCAAAGTCTGATCTAGAAAAAAAAAGAACTCGCACTGGCCTTCGCATGGGCCTCCAAGCTTTAATGAAGTCCTGTCACCACAGCAGGGTGTGCAGAATGCCTTCGCATTTATGCTTCCCTCTCTCCCATGAGTTAGGACAGTATCACCTTAGAAACAATACAATCAGATTAAGCCAATTTAATCCTTTCCTGCCAATTCTACCTACATTTTATTTACACAATGTATTTGGATTCCCAAGTGTATTTGTTTTCAGATTATCATGATCTCACTGTAGTTACTGTACTTACATACCATTGACCAACCACTTTTTTCCCAAAATGTCTTTGCAGAGGTGAATTCAGTTCTTCAGCAATGGCAGAAACATGACTAAATACTTGCTGCACAGATGAGCTAGTAGCATGAATATTTTTGTCTAAATTTTAAACCACGAAGAGATTAAATAAGAAATGAATGAAGGTATATGAATACATGCAATGAAGAAGAAATCCTCAGTACCTCTCATTTATCTAGTTCCATTTTCTGATTTCAAATGAAGAACTACTGAGACAAGCAGCTCTTTTACCAATTCTACAAAGCACCTTCTTTGAAGATGGAAGAAGACACGGGGTCACAAGTTTATGAACCTAGTGTATTTTCCCTGCAGCCTTAAGTTGCATCAGTTTTGGCTTCCTTTTCTTGTTCTATCCATTGAAACTGTAAGCATTTGGTGGAATGATCTGGAAGCCATTCTGCACAACACCTGTAGCAAAACAAAGTGAACCCATTCCTTGGTCACTTCATGAAGTGCTCACACAATGATACCACACTGGCTTCCCAGGCTGCTGGCAGTGCGCAACACCCAGAACCTCACAAAAAGGCAAAAACTATGAAAGCAATCATCATAATGCATCTAGGCACCCATAAACGGTGTAGAGCAACAGAAAAACAAGACTTCATTGACTTCTACAGTTTCTACTCCTGGCTGCTGACTTGCATTGCTCACATGAGTGGCAGCTGCTCCAGCACCACTTAAGATCCGAGCATGACCACAATGGGGCTGCAGTGTCTAATGTACACACAACTCTTGCTGAGGGGAAGGCACTCATTCCTGCTTACAGCCTTTTTTTTACATCTGTCGTTTTTGCGGAATCACTTGGCTTATGCTGCTGAACACACTGCACTTGTCAATGGTGAGATGGAGACTCAAGGTCAAAACCTTTTTCCAGTTATCCCTCTTTTGCAGTTAAGAGCAGACACACTGGGAGACCAGAAGTTGCAGTCGGTCACCTTCCATAACCAAGCTCCTATCCTCCCCGGGGCTGCATAGCTTTGTGGGATTTGGAAACACCTCCAAAATCCTGCCCCCAGAGGAAGGAAAGATAAAACCTCTGTGAAATTTGTCAGGTTCAGGATTTTGACACATGCCATCTGGCTACTGCCACCAATATTTCTATGCAAATGGAAGTCATCTGATGATACCCCCAGAAAAAGCTTTTCTTTCACAGCATCGAGGCATTACCAGCTGCCAGGCCACAAACATGGTCTTCCAGGAGAGTGTAACACTTTTACATATAAACTACATCTCTGTTTCTTACGATCAGGATGCCATTTATGTTGGTCCTAGGAATAACATAACAGATGGAAATCCACTGTCCAAAAGAAAACTGCATGGGATATGGTATCTTACAGGGAGTAAATTAAACTTACATGTGGGAAACAATTGTATGAGGAAGAAAGTCTGTGTGTTAATAGCACAAGCAGGGGACAGTAACTTCTGTGCATCTTTAAAACTGTTCAAAACATGGCTATATCCCTGTTTCATAGCACTGGTTATGTTTGTTCCCTATATATGGCATAATTTACCACTACTTAATCTTTGGTCGAAAAGTAAACAAAACCTTGCACAGCCATACCATGTCTTAAACTGCTCCACCCTGTCTTTTTTAAAAATTATTATTTCTTTTTTTAACAGCCCTAAGCAAAACTCTTAGGAATTTTTCTAGGGGAGTTTGTTGGGAGTTGGGTAGATTCATACGATAAAAATGCAGTTGTCCTCAAAACTCGTGTAAACAAATGTATGAAAGTAAATAGCAGCCCTTAGAAGTATAAACACTCAACTCTAATTTTTACATAGTTTCCTTATCTAACAATGATTTTTTTCCTTAGTAGACACCTTTGCCAAAACACATTGTTTTTAATACAGATCCAGTCACTGGGTATCTCAGTGCACAAAACTGCTGACCAAGTGACTTTAGCCCATTTGAGTAGCAATCAAAGCCACTGTTTCTCTAGGTATGGACCTAAAATTCCAGTCAAGCGCCTGTTAATGTGAAACCATGGGAAAGCAGTCTGCTTGAAGTGCAATCCCTGAGAACATTAA
Source organism: Callaeas wilsoni (assembly GCA_013398955.1). Classification (NCBI taxonomy): domain Eukaryota; kingdom Metazoa; phylum Chordata; class Aves; order Passeriformes; family Callaeidae; genus Callaeas; species Callaeas wilsoni. The sequence continues at coordinate 182,849 of VWPU01004376.1, read as the reverse complement.
GTAACTTTGCTGGGAAGGCAGCCTTATATTCTCTGATGAACTGGGCCACTGAGACTCCAGACGCGGTTGCCATTGTGTCAAGCCACAGCAATCTGAGGGAGAGAGGAGGCAAAAATAGCATTTAAACGGGCAGAGACTGTGAATCCAGTGCTTTGCAGTGAGTGGGTTCACTGCAATGAACTTGTTAACTGATCTCTGGGCAACCAGGCAACCTTTTCCAAGCAGGAGCCCTAGTTAAGTACACTGTGCATTACTACAGCAACGAAGGGACAGACCCATTTCCCGGGAAACAAGAGAGGTTGTGACTGGTGCATGTTGTGAACTTGCTGTAAAGAGTACATTTTGGTTGTAAGTGAATAAACATACGCAACAAATTCTTCTTTTCCTTAACTACTTCATACTGCAGGTTGGGTTTTCAGAGAAAACCAACCTTTCCAGAGAAATGGCAGAACTGAAGAAAAATGTTTACAGAACCTTGGTATCTCTAGGATATAGTTTTTGCTTTATTTTCTGGTATTTGCTATTGATATTTACCTTGTCATGCATGTGTCCGTTTTTCTTTAACTTAATCCCTGCACTTGAAATAATTTCTCTTGGGAAGGAATGACTCAGTGGTTAGACTGTGGACTCTCAAATCCTGTTTCCAACTCTCCATTTGCTCACAGGGCAGCAACATGTACGCATATCTTTAAATCACAAGAAATCTACTCCAAATTTTAATCCCTTAACCTCATTGAGCCCCAGCAGAGTAAGAACTCATTTTATAACTTTCACTTCACAGATGGGAACAAATACTTTGAGTACTTCAGGGGATGTTGCAAACTGGCACTGGCAGCAGGCAGAATTAAAAGGTCACACCGAAAACTGTTGTGTTGAGGAAAAGGCACGTATCCTCTTTTAAACACCAGCAAAACAGGCTGAGGGGATAGGAAGGAGTTGGGGTGTAGACAGCTGAAAGCTGTTAAAATTTCAGTTACCAGCAGTGATTTTCAGTCAATACCCTCATCACTACTCTATTTAATGTTCTTGCAAGTTTTTCAGTGCTCTGGCATGACCCATCCAGCAAAAAAAAAAAAAAAAGAACTGCCACCAAACCACAAAAAAACCAAAAAACACACCTTCATGCAAAGTAACAGAAAGAGTTAATTTTCATCCACCATCAAAAGTCATCTTTTGAAGGAAACGTTCCCTTGCACATCATTCCATGTCATTATTCAACTGACTTTAACAGGAAAATTAGGTATGTTAAATCCCTAAAACTGAAAAATAATTTCTGATATTCTGTCTTCTCATAATAATACTGGTGATGATGTCACTGAAAACTCACTCAGTAGAAAACTCTAGCAGTTTCTGATTGACTCAATACTTTCAGGGCAATGCTGTCTTTCAGATTCATTAACAACAGATTTTAGTCCTGAACCTTGTCCCCTGATGTTTGTGAAATTACCCCAATGGCATGGGTAATCTCCCCATCCTGGCAAATCATTCCAACTTTAGTTTGTTTTAACACTGCTTTTCTCTTGTCTCCCACTTCAGGTTCACTGTCCTTATGTCACCCCAAAGAGCAGCCAAAGAATTAAGAGGGATTCTTGGGGTGAGCAGAGATAAAAGAGGAGGATAAAGGCAAGAAACTATTTGTCTGCAATCCTGTTAGGGGAAAAATGTTTTACAAGGCTACCTTGTGGGGAACCTGCCCTGCCCATGGCAAAAAATCCTCCATGTGGCTGCTTTGTAAAATCCCAAAGTATAAAACACATATTTGAAGCCAAATTAATGATCCACAGCACATTGGAAATTCTTCTGACACTTCTGTAGACATAACGTTCTTTCACCCTTTTGACTTTCAGCAGAGCCTCCGGAACAAACCTGCTCAGATTGATAAAACTCGGGAATAGAAAACACCAGCAGGGATTGCCACAATGGAAAACACAATGAGGAGTACAGGGCATATATTTGTGCCCACAGCTATCCTTTCAAAGTTACTCCAGGCTGAACATTTTAGGATATAAAGGATGTATTCTGTGCCCATTCTAATAGGCATATGAGTTAAGAATGGAAATGACAAAGAATGTAATTCTCTTAATCTGGTTTCTTAATTCTTTCTCTTGGGTTTTCCTGGTTAGTTTCCCTTTTGTTTAGCACTGAAGTTTTCATTTGTATAATTCAGTCTGTGGAGAACTAAAAGGTGATCTGCATTTATAAATTGCTAAACACTATCATCAAAATTTTCTGCAAGGCCCAGACTGTTACCTTAAAACAATGGAATTTCTGTAGGTCAAATCTTCTCCCTCCCAGTAAAATAAAATTAAGGAAAAACAAACAACCAAACCAAACCAACCAGACAAAAAGGCTAAGAGAGTCTGTTTAGAGACCTGAGAGATCTCAGCCCTTCAGCAGAAGCCCCTAATTATAAGTGAAAGCTTGAGTCTCCCAGGAAATTTATAGATCCTGGAGAAAATTTCCACTCCTTCAGCCTGTTGCCTGCACTCCACTGGCCATGCCTTTCCCTTTGTGCACCTCTGCAAGGACCAGGGTGTCATCGATGGCACTGCCAATAGGATCACCACAAATTCCTGTGTAAAATTCTCCAAAACTCTGTGCATTAGTGGGTGGGGTGTACCAAGCAATGTTCTCTCAGTTTCTTCACATCTAACCTGGCCCAGTATCCTAAACAGCCAGAGCTCCAAATATTGCTGTCTTGTGGGAATAAGTTGGCTGCATATCGTGCTCTCCCTTTTTTATCTAGCCCCTTACAAGTGCTCTGATCCCCTTAGGTGGTGAATCACATCCAGGAGGCATGTATGAGGCTCCATCCCAGTTACTGTGTTTCAGAGAGAAATGGCTTTCCAGTTTACAACCACTGCTAAGGTGTCCAGGTTAAACAAATGAGACATCGCTTCTCTTCCTTCTGCAAGGTCAGCCCACAGCTGTTGCTCCAGGGGCTCTAGACTGCTCTGCAAAAAGGGCATCTATGAAGGATCATGTATGTGAAACCTGCATTTAAGAGAATCTGAGAACCAAAGAATACTATGAGGCCCAAATGCCACTGAAGGAGGACCTGTAAATTGCTTAGATGTACCTAAGGGTTGCTTTCAGTGCCTCTTAATATCAGGCAAAGTTTGGTTCATGTCGTTTCACATGATGCAGACAAGGGCAGCCTTTGTGCCCTTGAGCTACTTGTCTAGTTACTGAGGATCTGATGATTTTTAAACAATATCAGAGAAGCTTTAATTAAAATCCATTTCTAGCCTATAAAATGAGAGTGACTGCAACAGTGGCTTCAGACTTGCAGATCAGGCACCTGTGGGATGAAATATATTTGTCAGTGCAGCACCTTGCAGGGGAGTGCTGTACACACCACAGGACAAATGCTGACCTCAGTTGCTAGGAGACTTTTCATTTACCTTATCACAAATGCCAGATTTAGACTAAAACAGGTAACAACCTAAGCTCACTGATCTGCCCTCCTTCTTGGGCTGCACACATGAATCCGGTGAGAGGACTTGCCATGCCTGGATGTCTGAATAATTCCCCTTTGGTAGCCCCTTTTGGCCTAATAAAAACCATTTCCTCTCTCCTCACACATGCTGGAGCCTGCAGAAAGCATCACTGCAGCGCTCTGTGACCCTGAACAACCTCAACAGGTGTCTTGCTCTTGTGGAAAACACATGTTGCTCTGTCACTATTAATACACCGGGAGTGTGAATGGCATATGCATGTTTGTTTGCGTGGGGAGCATAAATTATGGAGATCCCAGGTTTGCAGTCATCACCTTTTGAAGCTACAGAGCTGTTTCTGAGGACAGCCAAGGTGCAGGACCACAGGCACTTGGGACAAGTGAGGAGTGAAGCCCTGGGGGTCAGGCAGTCACGGAGAGTGTTCATGGGCAGAGCTAGCACACTGTACAGGTGAAGGTCTCAATGCTCTGGTGACCAAGAGGGTTCACAGATCAGGGAAGAAAATAAATTAATTGTGCTGCTTCCAGACTGCCTGGCTGAAGTTGCCCCTCTGTTGATTGCCTCCCGCATCACCACATGGACGAGATGATCACTCCCCTCACTACTCGGTACAAGGCAGGAGCTATTTATTGTTTCAGATTTAAGAATTCAAAACAGCAAGTCAAATTGATTTCCTGGGAAGTGAGATGAAGAAAAGTACCATCAAACACTCCCTCTACTCATTATCGAGTGATGAGCAGCAAAGACATATCTTGCAGAGCTAACAGCCCTGGGGTGACATGTCCCAACAACTGTATTTTTCCTCTGGATAGTTCTGGATCCACACGCAGCAGAAAAATAAGGCCTACTTTTGTAGCAAGGAAAAAGCAGCACACATCATGAACCCATGGACAGAAATCAGGTTCACGCACAAGGCACAAAACCTTTCGTCTTTTAGCCTGACCACAGCTGCCACTTCCAAGCCATACCACGTGAGAAAAGGGGAGAGATGATGAAAGTAAAATGCTCTATGCTCATTTATCTCAGGGCTTCCCAGTTTTACGTACAGATAGAAGAAACTATGTTCCTGGAACCTTTCCCTCATGGCTGGATGACCTCTAGAAGGTGAAAAATGTGTCAATTCAAACTTTGCTGTGATCTTATCAACACACATTTTCATTCATCAGACTCTACCACTCCGGTCACATGAAAGTCTTGGCTAAGCAGTGCAGAATGAAAATGGAAAACATGAGGCAAGTAGCACTATTTTTTTCCCCTCAAATTCACATAGCTGTGCCACAAACCTGTCCCTGGTCTAAATTACTGATGCAAGAGAGAGATAACCAGACGATATACATATGCACCCTACACACCAAGTGTACAGGGACTAGAGTGGAGAAAGCCTACATTCTCTACATTCATGGAGAAAACAATGATAAAAGCAAACCAAAAATTACAAAAAAACCCCACTGCTGAAAGCTAAAGGGACAGAAGACTAGCTTTTTATTGCCCCAGAGAGGTCATGCCTGTGCATGATGGAACTGTGGCCATTAGCAACAGAGAATAGATGTAGGAAGTGTTACCACCCATGGCATCCTTTGCAGCCACTGGGGAGTCCAGACCTCACACATGGATAACATTTTTTTCCTGCAAAGTGCACGGGTGAAGAAAGCATTCCCACACCCCTGCTCATTCTTCCCCCTCCCTTTACAAAGGGATAGTTCATAGTGCTTCAGGAAAACAAGGCAAGAATCAGCCTTGACTATAACCTCCCACCAGTGAGGCAGTACAAATACTATTGACCCTGATGCAAGGAGTCAATGAAATTAGGTCTTTGTGCAGCCAGCTGGTCCTTGGCTGACGAAACCACCTTCATGCTCTCAGGACAGTACTATATATCCCACCTCACCTTTTGTGTCCCCTAGGCAGATGCCTTCCCCTTGGGCTCACACTGCTGACGATGGTCAGTGAGCAATGTAAAGCTCACTGCACCTGACATCTGTGCAGGAGATCAGGGAAAACCTCTGCTGTCTTCTACTGCACCAGACTTCTTCCAGATTTGCCTCCCTCTCACCTGCTTCCTATCCAAAACTCACCTCTCAAATCCCAGCAGACAGCCGATCTATGGATGTACCCATCCTGCTGCATGGACCTGCAACTGCCTAATGCTGTCCCTCTCACTGTGGCTGTACAGGCCAAGGCAGGCTGGGGAGAGCACAGCTCAAGCTGCTCCTCACCTGAAGTGGAACTAAAACAGCTTTTTATTTTCTAAAGCACAGATAACGATCAAGCAAAACTAAAAGGGAATTCAACTTTTACAGATCTTTGGAAAAATAACTATTAGAGCAAACGAGGCAGGATCTTGATGTTGTTGGAGCAGGGCTCCCTGCTTCGCTACCAGCAGGCAGCCAGCCCTGTCTGCCCTGCCTTCGCATTCTGGTGCACAGAGGCAGTGTGGTCTATAAGCCCCAGAGTCACCATTTGACTCTGTGTGGTATCCAGCAGCATGTTCATTCACAGCCATGGCTGTACCTGCTTCCCACAAGAAGATCCAGAGTGTAATTTGCAGGGAAAGCACAGGTCTGATGGGCCCAAACAGTATGCTAGCGCACTGTATCGATGCCTATCAATTGACCCATGCCCTACAGAAGAGGAAAGAACACATGCTCAAAGGAAATGGTTTTTTGCAGGCATGACAGCTGTTACACCACTTTTTGGCAGGAGCTGCAGTTCATACCACAGCCTCGTCACTCTCCACCCCTTTCCTGCAACTTGTTTCCCTTACATACCACCTTCACTGAGCAAGCAACTGGGGAAGGCTGATGGCAGCCCCACAACATCTTGGGACAGCTCTAGAGCGTTGCTTCCCTGCTCCAGTTTCCTGATGCCTTCTGCCTATTGGCCTCTTTTCTGAGCCACCTTTAAGCAACGGCAATGAAACAAAGCAAAAGATGTAGAAACACTGAACTGGGATATAGTCTTTAAATGCACATTAATGGCATTGCAATGGGAAGAGGCAACAGCCGTGTCTTCCCAGCCCCCACCATTCAGCTTGCTACAGCTTACTCCCTGCTTTCACACAATTGATTAGTTTGAAAGAAAAGTTTATCACAAAAGCATTCATTTAATTCAACTATCCACGAAGGCCTCAGAAAACATGCATCACAGGTCCCATTCTCAGACTCATAATGATCAGCTCAATCCCCTGCAGCCTCAAATCCCTTATTTAAAATGCACCTTTGGATCCCAGTACAGTATTACACAGCCGACAAAGCAGCAATTGAAGAAAAATATTTTTAAAAGGTAGGAATGGTGAGGGAATAATCAGAGATACAATTGTCAGAGCCTTGTGTTAACTAAGGACACCAAAGAAGTATGGCTGATCCAGCCTCCTCACCACTTAATGTGAATAAACAGCTTACGAGTGGGAGAGGCTGAAAGGGGAGCAGCCTCCTTCCCTGTCACGGGAGAGGGAATGTGATGATCACCAAGTACCAAAAAAGCTCTTATTTGTGAAACCCATGAAGGGAAGGAGCCTGCTGCTCCTCCCCACACCTTCCAAGCGGCGATCGTGAGCTGCCGGCACACAGTGTCGCTCATCGCACCATCACGTGGCAAGTCTCACGCCATCTTCTCAACACAGAAACACAACCGTGTTAAAAGACAAAAGCTTTATGAGATGCTTCTGTTTCTGATGTACAATCGAAGTTCTTGTATTTCTGTTTTTGGAAAAACAGCCTTGAACCTAAATCAGTGCCACCAACCTTTTCCAGAGCCACATGAACAGGCCTTCATATCCTCAGAAAACACAACACAGAATCCCCACACCACTGCAGAGCAGCTCCTCTCCCACAATAGGCATGGATGCACAGCTAAGTCTGAGGTCTTCTGGCACAGAGCTCCTCTCTGGCCACTGGCCAGCCATGTGCTGTCTGCAAGCAAGGGGTCGATAGCCTTGGATGTACAGCAAACTGCTGGAAGGAAGGGCTGACCAAGCATACCCTTTAAGCCGCTCACCTAATGGCTGGTGTCACTTAAATTAAAACACTGACCATTCAGTTTGGTCCCTGGCAGGCTGCAGAGAGGCAAGGCTGAATTTTTCAGTTAGCTGAGAAGCAAAATAAACAGCACAGTCTTGACCTCATGCTCCTCTTGCCTATAAAGCCTATTCATGGAGCAAAAAGGACAAAAACTCAAGCACAGAAGAAATATGATGGAGTGCAATGTTCTCCCTCCAGCACTCGAGAGGCTGGCTCTTCCCTTGCAGAAGTGCCACTGTTCATTTCCACCACCGAGCTCCCCACGGCACAAACACATGCACAGCCATGCGTCTGCAATACAAAGGCCTGTACCTCACAACCACAGGAAAGGGCTGCACCACTGTCCTTAGAGGTTTCCGTTTTACAAAGACTGAACACTAGAAAATGGCTTTGCCAGTTCAGCAGAACAATTTTTATTGCCTAGCTTTCACAATCAGCTTTCTTCTCAAAGAAGTGCCTTGGAAAAGCCTCCAAAAGACTCCTGAATGATAGTTTTGAGGTAAAGTTGCAATGCTTCTCAGGAAAACAAAGTGAAATGAAACATATGACAATAGTACAAATACCTTACGCTAAATGGCTCCCAAACAGAAAAATCCAAGCTTTCCCAAGAAGGGTTCAAGATTGGACTGGGCTCTAGATCTGAAGACTTTAATAGCTTCCCTCTGCGTTAGTGTGAGCTTAGAGCTTCGCAGTCACTCAGCTCAGCCCTCCCACCGCGTTACTGGCCTGTGAATACAGCCCTCCTTTAGGCTGGCATCAACTGCCCCAGCTTCTGTAAACAAACTTATCGCCTGTTTAGAAGTGAAACAGAGGGGAAATGGGCCAGGAAATTATCCAGTATGGTTCTGAATGAGCATTTCAAGTGGCAGAGACCTCAGGAGTCCTATAGTTACCACTGCTGGAAAACAATTCCCAGCTAACAAAGACATAAAAAGACCCACCCAAGTAGGAGAAGGGCTGCAAAGCTAAGGAACTAGGAGAAGCCATGAAAGAAAATACATTATTAAGGAAAAAGAAAAAATCAAAGCAAGAACACCAAAGGGGAAAGAAATAAGTCTCCAGGATTAGCATGGAGAAGTACAGATTCAAGAAAGATCCATTATGTGAGTACAGCTTTATAAAAGCTTACAACACAGCGACCTTTAAAAATAGCTTTATTTCTATTGCCAAAGCACCACCACAACCTGCATCAAATAAAGTTACAATTCGTCAAGGAGCTGAATGCACTGGCTTTAATGGGATTTCATGGTGCTCAGTAACTTGCAGGATTAGGTCCCTACCACAAAGCACTAAATTGGGTAAGAAAACACATAAGAGGAAACAACAGTAAAACAACCCTGGAGAGTTACACTGGGCACAACCTTTTACATATAACTGAACTCTATCAGCTGTTACAATAACAGGTACATTCAATATCCCAAGCTGGAATTCTTATGCTGATGCAGGGTACTGAATGCTTTTGGAAAATGCACTGTCTTCCTTAGCTGTTTCATGCTAGATTACAGCAAACAACCCGTCTTTTTCTTGTGTGCTTTGGGGTGGGGGAGTTACCTTTTTTTTCAGTGACTTATTGCTTATGAAAGTCATTGATGGCAACAGTTGTGTTACCTCCCATCCCAAATCATCCCTTATCAATCACCACCTTGCAAAACCTGCACGTCCAAAGCACTGGTTTCTCCGAACTGCTGTGGGACAACATTGGTGAGGTTGTGGTTACTATCCCTTGTTCCTTGGGCCACACACACATTTAAATGTGTTGTTAAACCTGGGACTCTGAGCTTCTTAAGAATAAATGGTTGTGATTGAGTGAGACAGGCTGTGGGATGACCACAGCAGGGCTCCCCAAGTACTGTCTCATTCACTGGCAAGACTCAAGCAGGGAGAATGGCATGGCCCATGCCCCTTGGCAGCATCTCTGTGTGAGGAGGCTGCAGCCATGAGGGGATGGCTGAGACCGAGCTGTGCCAGGCAGTACTGCTGAGCAAACCCAGGATGGATATTCACGAGGGACTGCATCCCTCAGCGAACAACAGAGGGTCTGAAGATAAGCATCCATGGGGGCTGACATGTGACATACCTAGAGGTTTCGGGAGTTTCTTTTGGTGACTACAGCAACATTCTACATCATTTTTTTGTAAGAAAAGTACACTGGCATTCCAGGAGCAGGGGTGTGCCATCAACAACACGCTTATGCTCTCCCATCTTTCAAGGGTCAGGTTCAAGAGGCAATTTATACAAAAGTAGCATCACTCTTTTCATTCCTATAGTTTTTCATTGTGTCTTCAAGGCACATGGTAACAATCACAGAGGAAGAGACTTATGCTGTAAATATTCACCTGGAGAAACTAAGTGCACAATTTGCACAAACTTAGGTAAGGAGATGCCAGCAGGTAAGGAAATGCCTATAGAGCAATCACTCTGTGGTCACTGCAAAAGGGGGTGAGGCTCTGGGTGTAGGTACTGCTGCTGGCAGAGTGTGAGGATGACAGGAACAAACCCCCCAAAAAAATAAAGGAGTTGCTTGCAATAGAGAAGTAAGAGTCGCTTGCAATTGAAGAAAAGACCCTGCAGGTTGCTTCCTGCTGCTGAGTAGCCTGCCCATATTCAAGCTAAGCCTACAGTCCCATTAGTGAGGACTGCGAAGCCAAGCTGAGTTTGAGTTCACCAGCAGTAAGGCTGTACAAGGACATCAGCCTGGTAGCCTTCTCTCTGAGAGTGTTTGTCAAGGCTGACAATCCCTGCTCAAGGGACATGAGATCAGAACTGAAAAAGATGCTTGTAGGTCAGGTTTAAACCTCCAGAGCCTGTGGGTCGGTGAACAAAGAACGGGTGGGCATGTATGTAAAAATAAGAGACCGCAAAACACCTGGTTTCTCAATACTGCTACTAGCCTATTCCTTCCAACACCATTAATAGCATGCCAGACTTCACAGAAACAAAAGCAAGCAGCCAGGCTCTTCCTCCCTCGAACAATAAAATAGAATAGTAAATCAGAGGCAAAGACTGATTCAATTAGACCAAGATCTTTTTTGATAAAGATTACTCAAATAAGCCACATACGGAAGCTCTCTGCATTTACAACATTTCTGCACCATTATTTGTAATAACATGACACCTCACTTTCCAGAAGGTGCCACACTGGATACTAATAGCACACTTATTATTAGATTTTCTGCATGGTTACATAAGCCTGCAAAAGGGGAAAAATGTAAATGATTCAAGAAGATATTCTTCTTGTGGTTCTCATGAAGTCTTTAGTATCTGAAGATTGAAGACGATCCCTCCTGGCAAGAAACAATCAATTTTTATGCTTCATTAAAAGAGTTCTTTTAGTACTTTTAACAAAATGCTCAAAGGCAAGTCAAGCAAAGAATATATATTTTTTTTTAATCTAAACATTCTGTGCTAAATTTTACTCTCAGATCTTTCAAGCTCTTCTCCTAAAATTAAAATGAAGCTGTGCATGCAACTTTGTGTTTATTTTTTCCTCGCAATCTAACCATGATCTGAGGACATTTTACCCTGTCTAAACCCAAATGCAGAAGTGGGCATGAATTTCAAAAAAGGACATAATAAGGGCAAAAGCAAGGGAGGTATGAACTACCTCTGGGAACACTGAAGCAAGAAGATTTTCACCGTTATACAAGGTAATAGGTCAGTGTCAGCCCCACCAGAATAACTTACCCTCGTCAACACACTGGCAGTAGGTGCTCGAGAACCTGTCCACATACATGACCAAGAGCACTTCTGCTCCATTATTCAGAAACACACAGGTGATAGTGATCTCTTAAGTGCATGATGACGTGTACAACTCCCCGGGGACCCTTTCCCCGAAATCAGTCAGTGTCATACACCCATTCCCAAAGTCCATCTCTGCACCCACTGCATCTAAGCCTGCTGGCCTCCCTCTGGAAATACTGCACACCCAAAGGAACAGTGGGCTAAGCCATTGCTATTAACCAAATTCATCTGGTATGACTTTACAGGTCCTTCAGCCATATCTCAACACTACACACAGCATCCTACAACGCAGCAGATGCAGGAAGGGTTTACTACACACTACAGCATCTGTCCTTACCTATCAATGAGCAGAATGCTAATTTAAGTGTCACGTTGTCTCAAACTTCACTGCTGTGCAAATGGCACATAAATGCTGCTGTCACTGGTGCATAGGGTTTGCTCACAGATAAGTGCAATAAATCTAACTCAAGTTCAGATGGCTGCCTGACAAGTAGCTGCAAGCAGGAGTCACTGTTCTTCTCCCTTTAAACATAAATGGTCTCTAGTAAACTTACTTTTTGGAGGACTCAGCGCTCTTGCCTTAATGCATATGGAACAGTCCCCAGCCCGAGGCAAGCCTCTGGCAGGAGCAGGGAATGAGGTGGACATCACCGAGACAGCAGAAGGTTTTGCCATCGCACTGCCAGATCTAACACCTCTCTAGATCGTGAAGACAGCTCGACAAGCTGGCTCACCTTGTTTCTGGCAAACATGTTACTCCCACAGCTCATGTGCAATGACATACAGTGCCTTCTGAGACACTCACTGAATTGCCCATGAGAGGGACGTTTTAGGGGACTGTATTACTGTACCTTCATCTACTGGGAAAAAAACAGAAATCAGGAAAAATAAAATCAACTACTGAGAAATTGCGAAGCCTTTACAGACAGAGTAAACTGCGGCAGGGGTATTTTAGATCCTGCATCCAAGTCATGGTACAGGATGCCAAATTCAACCTGGTTTCTTTACCTAAACTACAGCTGGCAGTAGCTATGTTCTGTCTGTACACCCCTAACAAGATGACCCTGACAAGCAAGCCAGGATGCAAAAAGATGCTTGTAAGAAGCAACCATTACATTCTGGAGAAGCAAAACCATGACCAGAACTTGGGGATTCTACCCTGTGATCCTTGTTTGCAAGAAACAAAATGATTTTGTGTACTGATGGTCCTCAAATCCCCTGACGAATTTTCATAACTCTGTGAATTCAGCACTTTAAAAAAGGCCTTTTCTGTCCTGCAGTACTCCATTAAGGGCCCACAGGTAGCTTTGAACAAACGTCAGAGTACATCTGCATCCCTGCTCAGTTCATTGCCAAAAATGTACTTTGTGTGGACCAGCAATTTTGAACCTCTATACTTAAGTTAGGCTTCGAAATCCATTTTTAGGAACCTGAAAAAATACTTGATTTTCAGATGTGCCAGGCAGCTGCACCTACTTCTTACTTATAGAGAGGATGCAGTTGTTCAGCACCTTTGAGTATTGGAGCAGCTTTATTTGGGTCCCTAACTTCAGTCACCCATAGAACAGCAGAGTTAAGTGATATTCGAATCCTTTTCAAAGTGTCATGCTTTTAATACAAGCAAGTGATAAAGCTGCTTGTATTAGCGAACACAAAACCGAACAGCTACTTGGAGCCACTTGTACCAGCGACATCCCACATTTAAGTAATTCCATTCAAGTGTAAATGAGGTGCATTGCAATTTCAGGATTATTTACTACATTTGTTTAGTACAATCACTTTGCAGAATGCCTTAAAGCACTTTATTTGCAGAGCTGCAAAAATTGCCCCTAGGAATATGGATACAAGGTGTCGCATTTTATTTTTAGGGAAACATTGAAAAATCTTAATAGAAAAACAAAAAAAAGGCCACAGAAACACATGTTTGGAAACCTGGAAGAAGGGTATAACATCCTTTTGAAAATGCAGCTCTCAAACCAGAAGGAAAAATGATTGCTTGTTCTTCATGCAGGTGGAAGCTACCTGTATTTATGGAGATATAGGAAGCAAAATAAGATAAAAAAGAAGAGGACTAATCTGTGATGTCTTGACTAACTTAATATACCAAGATTGAATTTGTAAGCAGATTATTATATTAATTATTTACAGCCTTGCCTTAAGAGGATGTAGATTTTTGTGTGTGTATGCACATTTGGATTTTTTAATACATGTATAACTGCTGATGTGAAGAGTTTTGTTCTTTGCCTCAGAAGAAATGATCTGTTCTGCCTTCATTTACACTGATCTAACTCTAAAATCCAACAGTTACATTGCTGTAAAATTACTATTATCAAGGGGAAGAACATTCTAAAATTATCCCTTCAGCAGAGAGCACGAAGCCTGAAACTCTCAGTGCTTTCAACACCGTTTTATCGGGACTGTGATCTCGGCACGGCTGGTAATGCAGCCAGCCAAAGCCATGAAAGGGAGCTTTGTGCCCAGCTACACACCAGGCCATGTGAGACTTCCAGCTTTTTGACTGGCCGACGGAGATGTTGCTCTTAGTAACACAGCCAGATTGATTAGGTACAATAAAAAAAAGGGCGTTTGGAAAGACAGCAGTGAAATAAAGTTCCTCCTCTATGAAAGCTGCTACAGTGCACGCAAGCAAAAAATGCCAAGTAGTCAAAAAAAGGCAAAATGCTCAAATATTTCAGATGCTCAGCTAGTAAGGAGATTCAGAGATTTGTTTATAATGGGAGAAACCTCAGCTCTGTATGATCCCAAATGAATGCAGCAAGATATCTCTGGTGAAGCACACACAAACCTACAACTGTATCTCCAGCACATCACCCCATGAAGGAATACCCAACTACTCTCACTGTAATTGTGACGTTTGCCTTCAAAATCTTATTCTGACTTCTCCTAGTACTTTGCTCCCATGGGTGCAGGCTGGACAGCAGAAAGAGATCTTCCCTGGAGAGCTGCCCTCCTTCAGAAGGCTCCAGCAGACATCCCAGACAGGATGTCAGGGAGCAGAAATTATTGAAGTGAACCAGCCTCCTCTCTGATGATCCATGTCCCATTTCTTCCCCTTTGGGGCTGTTTCAGGGGATCTAGGCTTAGAAAACAGCTTTTTCCTAGGAAGACAAGGGTAGAGGAGGCAGTCCTTTTGCCCAGCTGAAAACCACAGAGGCAGTTCCTTCACAGGGTGCTCCCACAGCAGAAGGAACAGATTAGGACCAACATTTCTGTTGCATGCTGTATGAATCCCACACACTCCGCAACATTTTGTGGACTTTCCCATCACAGACCCCTGAACCAGGTGATACATAACCTGGATCCACAGACGTCTGTAAAATTTGCCCTGATGTATTGCACTGCAGTAAAAATTTCCCCAACAAATGTACTAGCTGCGAAAGGCTCCAAACCTATCAGCTAATCTTCTCCCACAGTGATTAAAAACGAACAACACAGCACTGAAGTTTTACTCATCTGTCAAAAAGTATGATTCACAGTGGGCAGGTGGTGAGCACTGTACACCACAACTGGTACACACTAGGGCTTCCTAACTCCAAACAAGCAGATGTCCCCCTGCTACCTCCACTCTGCCTCTCCATGCAAAGGCCAAGCATGGAACAGACAGTCCTGCCTTTCTCCTGGCTCTTGCCAGCTCTTCAAACTGGGCAGGTGGCTGCCTGCCACAAGAAGTGAGCAGAAATATGATGGTCCCAAAGAAGAAGTGAGATAGTGATGTTCAGTGCTCAGAGTGCTCTCCTGGCCCATGGGATGGCTTTTAAATGACCTCCTTCCACACTTCATTGTTCCGTGAGATCTTCATGAGGTTCAAGTTAGATTTTGGGCTGGGTAACCCTCTTCTCCCTTGGACTTCTCCCCTTCCTCTATATTCCTCATCCATGTGCCTGTTTCTTAGCATTTATATAGCTACCCATGAAGAGAGACTCAAATTGTATACACAAAGAAATGCAGATTGGACCAGCTCTGCTGCAAATCCCCACAGAGACAAGCCCAGCTAGTCTCTCCCCGTGATACAAAGTTTGCAGAGCTGCTTTAAATATCTCTTCTCTTCAGAACACAGATTGGCTCGTCGAGGTGGTATATACACATTACTCTGTATACTCTGTATGTGTGAACATATGTTTGATAGCTAGATCACTCTATTCCAATACATAAAACTGCGTATACACTTGTTCTTTTAAAACCTCGCTGCTGCTGACTTTCGCAGAGGTTCCCTCCAGGAATCTCACTCCTCTCTGCCCCACTCGCCCCCGGGAAGGTTTTCCTCCAGCCATCAGCAGGACTTTGAGGCTGGCTCCAGAGTAGAGCAACGATGCTGCGAGCATCAGCCAGAGGGGGCTGCGAGAGTGTGTTGTGAGATGCAACAGCCTCGAAGGGCTGAGGCTGCCGACTGTGCTAGAGGCTTTTCTCGCTTGCGTAAACCATTTCTTGAAATAATAATGCCTAAAATAGTGCAGCAAGTCGTCAGGTTCCTTGCTTTTTTATGCATGCAGAATTAGGCAGCCAGGATTGGAGATGTACATCTGCATGCTGGCTGGCTATTAGCGCTGGATACCTGAGTCTAAGGCTGTGTGCAAGAGCAGTCGGATCCTGGTGCCGCCAAACTCACGGAGATGGTGCTGCGTGTTCGATCCCCAAGCAGTTTGTCAGCAGGGTCTCTGTTGTTCAGAGTTTTCTTACACAGATAGACGTTAACGGTAAAGAAAGGGGCCAGACTTCTTGGGATAATGCACTTGATGGTGATAAAAACGTTTCCATGGAGCTTTACAGCAAAACAAAAATTGCTGCCCTTTATCTGATGCACACACATTTCATACTTGCAATATGTCTAAAGTGATTTTATGACTAAATCCTGGGAAAAATGCAAAGAATGCTTGGCTAGAAGCATGCTTTTCCAGTAAAAACACAACATGGCTTATTAACCGCGGCACTTAGAGAAGGCTATTCAACATGAAGTGCATTTTTTTTAGCTCAAGACCAAAAACGTGTGTTCAGATATACGTTTTCTTTGGCTTCAGGCACCAATTTGACTGACTACATTAGAGGGGTCTCCAAACCCTTTTAGTGTACACTAGCTTCAGTACAAATGAAGTGGTATTCTATTAAACATGCCATGGTACTGCAGCTGAAGGCAAGGTTAAAACCTCCTGACTTTTTCAGAATATATTAAGCAGAAATAATGGAAACAAAAAGCTCCATTAGGTACCTCGTTAAGATTTTTGTAGTTGCTGATCAGCAACCTTGTTATGGCAACACTTTTCAAAGTCACTGCAAGAAATGTTAATTGTGGCAATGGCGGGTGGGGACAGTGCACAATGAACTGCGGGAGCAGTACTATTAGTGTTACCGTGAGAACAGATTATGCCATTTCCATTCTATCTTTGAATTCTGGTGGGTGTAGGGTGATGTGACTCTGAGTGATGTCAGATTACCCAGCCTACATTTTTCTTGGAAAGAAGCTCCTTCCTCCACTTCTCTAGCAGGAGGGCTTGTAAATACCGCGCTTAGGAAATCTCGGCTGCATCAGACTCTGAAACGATCCCTGGGCTATCTGGAATTTTTTTAGTTGGACAGCTGGAAGGTGTACGCTTATTGAATACCTGGGAATACCGGAACATGCTCACTTGGGCTTGTGAGGTGGTAAGAACTGATAACAAGGGGTAGTTTTCTGCACTAATCCCCAGGAAACAGGACTTCGCTCTCCCCAATGTGGGCTGAAATCCAGACAATCTCAACCACATTTCTAAGCAGGTCACAATGTCACTCCTCTTCTCTCCCATTAAAAAACTAATTGTAAAAGCTTTTGTCTCTAATCTGCAGCTAACAAACCGGCAACTCTGCACAAAAGGGAACAGTGCAACTCAGTCCAACATGCCTGAAGGGTACTGTATCTCCACAGCATGCAACTACAACCCATGAAACTGCCCAGAATACAACCTGGCAGGAAATGCAATCAAACACTGGGTTTTGCTTTGAAACAGATGTGGATCAGCACACCTCTGCTCCCAGCTCTCTTCCCCAGTATCCCACAAAAGGCTGTAGAGCAGAGGGGTGCACAGCGGCACTCCACCGTGCAGGGCTGCACACCCAGCACCAGGCACTAACCCTCGGTCGCGCAGCAGGCAGGCGTCTCCCAGGCAGCTCCACTAAACGCAGAAAGAGCGAG
Source organism: Callaeas wilsoni (assembly GCA_013398955.1). Taxonomy (NCBI): domain Eukaryota; kingdom Metazoa; phylum Chordata; class Aves; order Passeriformes; family Callaeidae; genus Callaeas; species Callaeas wilsoni. Next base: position 165,447 of record VWPU01004376.1, on the reverse strand, counting down.
CACATTTCTTTCCTCCCTGCTCCAACACATGCACAGAGGCTGCAGGACAGGCGGCCAAACCATGAGGATTACTCAGTTTACATTCGAGCCAAAGATAAATGATTTTAAACTGCAGTCAGGGGTAAAACATGCTCCCTCCTCTCAATCCTGAGGCACTTTCCCCAGTCATGTGGATAGGTCATGCTGGCACTGGCTCTGTTCAACCAGGTGATTTTTTTTTTCCTATCGGGGGCTGTTGACTGCGCTCCTATGAGAGAATAGATTTGGATAGATTGTTTATTACTCTTTTTTGTTGTGTTGCCACAGGTGGAGAGGCAGAGATGCTGGTGTGGTTCAGTCTGTCACAATATACCAAAAGCCTGACACTTCCACTCACTTTGGCAGCACATTTGAGGGTGAGCATACTCCTTGCCCTCTCCCTTCTATACTAGAAAGCAACTCCAATAACACTCAACCCAGTAAAAACCACCTGGAAACAGACCCAGAATCAAGTCCAGAAAGAAACAGACACCAAACTCTGCTGATTGCTCCTGCTGCTGAACTCAGGCAGGACTGAGCTGGGATGAACTACAGAGGTCATCTCCTTTTCTGTGAAAATCACTTGCACAACACTACTCTCCCCTTCATACTGCATCAAGCAAGCTCCTAGTGATACTCAAAGGGGAGATATGCTGATGCCACAGCTACGAGATGGTGCCTACATTAATCATTTCACCTCCAGCTTTTTAAATGCTTGAAAAAGCCCCTCTCACAATGAAAAAAGCCCCCTCTCACATTTTCAGAAGCATTTGTTTATTTTCTGAAGTAAACACAGGAATTCAATTATTCTTTTTCTTACAGAAAAATATGGTGCAGGGTTTTTTTCACTTTTCCCCTGGGTTAAAACAAAAAATAAACAAGAAAAAACAAATCTGAAATCCGCAATTTTGAAACTATTTTAATATCTTTCAAACATGCACTGAAGCTTTAAAAATTAATTCTGAAACTTGCTGAAAAAGAATAAAAAGAAAAAGTAATTTTCAGGTTTGACGATACTTCCTGCATATATACACTCTTACACAAGAACACGTGCAAACTTTTCTATTAGAAAAGTCATTCATACAGGGAAAGAAGTCTGCCCCCAGGTGTACACAGAAATCCCAGTTACACTACTGGAAGGTGGAAGGATGGAGAGACCAGCTAAAGTAGTCTTCAGTACACACCTGTGCCAGGAAACATTGAAGAACTCCTCAGCTCATCTCACAGATGCGAATACTCAAACGTGATGGGAAAGTAAGAGTAACACCACCTTCTTTGAGGTGAGGCTGCTGGCAATTACAGATGTGTTAATAAGTGCACATGTAAAAGGCAAAGACTGTTTCTCATACACAGAGATGTGTTTTTATTCATCTGCTGTGCAGAGTTCTCCCTCCGCTGCACAACTCTACCCCTCATGATCATCCCTCGGCTCCTTCTGTTTCTGCATGATTCTCCTATAACCTTTCGGTGCCTGCTCTTTACTCCTGAAATACACTTACTGCTGAGCCATTTATATCTCATCCAAGATGCTCGTCTCACACTTGGCACACCTGATGAGCCCTAAAGGGAGCTGCTGCCATGTGAGGCTGATCTGCTCTACACTTAGTGCCACCTCATCCGTATCAGTGTCCCATTTACCTTTACAGTTACAACCCGGACCCACTGATGCGCCGCCCGCAAATGTCAGGATGAGCTCTGAGTTGTCTGTTGCTCACTTCCTCTGCCTCTTAGATCTGCGAAGGAATCTCTGAATATTCTGCTGACCCGCTGAAATTTTTCTAGTGCTTCTTAATTTTTGTGTGCTTACCCTGATCTATAAACCAAACCCGTGCACATTGTGGTTTGTTAGCAAAACATAAGCAATTTTTCACCAAGCACCTTTCTCGCTCATTTACTGTTATCTATTTTAAGTAACTCTCAGCTGAGAAGAATGTCAGACTGACTGCTCTGGAGACCAAGAGAGAGGAGCCAAGCACAACTCCCTTCCTCTATGAAAAGTTAAAGGTGAGCTCTCTATCCTCTTCAAAACTGCATCTTCTTTCAGTCTGCCTTAGTTGCTGAAAAATCCCTGTTGACCAAACTGATGTACTGCTGGGCAAGTACAAGACCCAACCTGTCCATGCAAATCCCTTTGAAGGGCAGGACTCAAATCCCTCAAGTCCCTAGATCAAGCAGGATGAGTTACACTGGTAAAGAAGTTGCTCTCTAGTTCTGTACAGTCCCACACCTCCACAGACGATGAACAGAGGCAGTCCTAGACAATGTGCCTACACAGAAAGGCTTCAGCAGAGAGCCACAGGGACCCATAAAATACAAACTCCTCTAATGCTGGGCAGGGCCAGGTAAAGCCTTCCCAGCAGTCAGTCCAAGCAGATACACCAGCAAAACGTCCCTGGCTGAATTGTGCCCACGCAGCCAAGACAGCTGGTGACAGCAAGCATCTCACTTCTCACTCCCCCTCTGGGGGAGGACAGGACTCTGCTTAGCCCTTGAAGGGGGAAAAATCAGGATCTTGGCCTTCCAGTTCTGCTGTCAGCAATGCTGAAATCCTCATCTAATTTCACAGGAAGAGGAAAGCGGCACTAGAAGAGCAAGAAGGGCAGTAGTAATGGGTAGGTACTACCCTACAACCCTTCAAAACCACTCTTTCCAGTTAAATGATTTCTCCACCTGAGGAATTAGTTTCACTGAGCAAACAAAAGTCTCGCCATACTATAAAAAAGTCACTCATTCAGAGGCAAACAGGTTGGCTTCCAAAGAGAAAGTTAAGCAGGAGCCACAGAAATGGCTGCTGAGGAAGGTAGCAGTGCAGTTGAGTCATTAGATTAAAATTAGTGCACCAAAGGATGGGGAAGACAGGCATTTCATAGAATATTCTGTTGTGGTTTAACTTCAGCTGGCAACTAAGCATCACAGAGCTGCTCGCTCTCTTTCCACCAGTGAGATAGGGGAGAAAATTGGAAGGATAAAAGTGAGAAAACTCGTGGGTTGAGATAAAGACAGTTTAACAGGTAAAGCAAAAGCTATCCACACAAGCCAAGTGAAACAAGGAATTCATTCACCACTTCCCATCAGCAGGCATGTGTTCAGCCACAAAAGCAGGGCTCCATCATACACAACAGTAAATTGGAAAGACAAATGCTATCACTCTGAATGTCCCTCCCTTCCTCCTTCTTCCCCCAGCCTTATATGCTGAGCATGATGCCATATGGTTTGGAATATCCCTTGGGTCAGCTGGGGTCAGCTGTGTCACCTGGCTGTGTCACCTCCCAGCTCCTTGTGCACCCCCAGCCTGCTCGCTGGCGGGATGGTGTGAGGAGCAGAAAAGGCCTTGACACACTGCAAGCCCTGCTCAGCAGTAATGAAAACATCCCTGTGGTTCCATCCCTGTGTTCAGCACAAATCCAAAACATAACCCCATAGAAGCCTCTGTGAAGAAATTTAAGTCTATCCCAGTCAAAACCAGCACAATTCTTCTGAGATCTAACTGTAATGACAGACAGGACCATTCAGAAAATATCTCAGAATCTGAGTCCAGCAGGTCTGCTTACAGAAAAGCTCAAAGATAATACAGGGAGGATCATACTTTCTGTTGAATTCTACAGGACTTAGCAGAAACACAGCTCCTGTTTCTATGATTCTTTACAACGGCTGCGATTCAGCTGCTCTTTGATTGTATAATGAAATTAAAAAACAAAGAAAGGGCAAAGAACACCTCACAATTATGGCCCAAAAATCACTACTTTCCTCGCAAATCTCAAGCATGGGCTTTAACTCAAAAGGTTCACAACCATTTTGAACCATCTTTGTTTTCTACAAGCATACATTTAGAAAGATACAATGCTGTCTGAGAGATGACCCCGACTGCTCCTTTGAAACAGGCTTACAAACAATGAAAACAACAAAAGCACATTAACAAGCAGAAACATGGTTCATTATTTGCAGGCATTACTCAGTGTTGATAAACGCTGATAAAAAAATGAGTAAATCAGGCAACCAAAGCCCAGTGTATTACTAAGTGACAAAATAAACCTTGAAAACCTTGATCTGCAGGCAAACCCTGTTTCTGGGCTGTTGAAAGCAGCCAGCCAGCCAGCAGCAGATGACGATGCGCACAGTGACCAACTGCTATGTCGGTTCGCCACCATCCATCACACAAATTGATTAAATATAGTCTGTATCAGTCATTAAATACAGGAGAAATAAAGTCATTGTAATAGAATATAGTTGTCAGGATCGATACTTCCTGCTAAGGAAATAAATGTTTTGACAACACCTTGATATATAGTTCTGTCTTGCACCCCATCCGTGTTGTGGTATTTCACTGGCAGCAGGAAATCATTAACCTTGCTTTTCCAGGACTTGGAAAAGTACAAAACCCAGTTGTAGCATCTAAGCCTGTATGAAGCCACACAAATCCTCTCCCTGACTCGGGGAGCTCTTGGAAAGAGGAAACACAGTAGTGAAACACCAGGCAGCTGCAGATGCAGGATGCTGACAGCCTGGTCCACACACTGCAGCAGAGCTCTGCACTGGGAACACCATGCAGGAATGTGTGCCCGCTCCCTGACTTTCTCCTCAGGAAGCATCTGAGAATGCAACCTGTGCAAGCTTCAGGTGAACAGCCATCTCAGGCACAGATTTTCTTCTCTCTAAAACTTCAGAGCATGGACTGGAGTTGAAGGAAGTGAAAGGTTTTTCTCCTGAGATTCTCCATGGAATGGCAAAAAGAATAAAGAATCAGCAATCCAAAATCCCACAGCAGCCTGGAGAGGGGTAGATAAACATTTCCGTGCCATTCTTTCAAAGAGAACCTAATGGCAAGTAAAAACTTTGAAGGATATTGTGCTGCAAACGTAAGTGACAGAAAAAACTCAGTAGACTTATTAATAAAAAAATTAAGTCCCTAGTTTTCATCACACATATTGCAGCTTTCTAGCCATGCACTGGAAAATTAGCTTTATGGCCAAAAAACCAAGAGACATAACTATGGAGACCAAGCCCCTACATGAAAAGTGGAATTTAAGAACTTATGACTTGCTTGGATACAGCAGAAAAGTGAATGAGTAAAACAGGCCTGTTCTGCTCAGTCATTCTCACTTGTAATGGCTGTATGCAGCTTGCCAACAGCTCTTCCTCAGCCCCGGCAAACAGCCCGACGAGCCCGTTCCAAGTGAAGTATAAAAAAGTTTATCACTAGGTAGTTTTACAGTAAGGCAACTTCTGCTCTCTTTCATTAGTTTTTTTGGGTTTTGTACAACAAGCAAAGATAGTTGTAGGGCGGAAAGCTGAAGAGAGAAGGATTTTTGTGTTTCCGCAAGGAAATCCCTATTCAAATATATGCTAAAATACAGTGCTCTTAGAAATCCCCGTGTGATTTCCAGACATTGTCAGTGTTGGCGCTGCCCACAGATAGCACAGGGAGGAGGGACAGATGCCTCAAAGGTGATGCTCAGACCCCTGCCCAACACAGGACCTCTGCTGTGCCTTTGTTCGGCGTAGATCAAATGACTCGAGTGACGTGGCTTCCACCCCTTCCCACCAGGGACTACTCCACAGTCTAACAGATCTCACTAGATGGAAGTGTTTCTGGATCTCAGCCTACATTTTCTGCACTAAAATTTATCCCACTACTCCTAGTCATAGGACCTTGGACCACCCAAAACAATTTTTCAAATTCGAATATCTGTAAGCCCCCCAGGTGCAGCACTGGTAGTTTTAACATCACTCCGTTCCTTCACCCTCTTTGCCTCTCACTGAGAAACCGTAAGTATTTAATTCTTACTCTTTCTTCTGCTCTCTAGTCCATTAATCACTTTCGTTGCAGCTGTCTGAATTCCCTGCAATTTGCCAAAGTCTTTCTGGTAATGAAAGACCCACACACATATGAACTTTGTATCTCTTAAAGTGCTGCCTGATAAGAGATATGGAATATGCACATGCACAGAAAGACACCAGACATTTTCCAAACTGATTCTTTTTACAGAAAGAGCTTAATTTCTTTCAGGCAGGAAGCAATAGGCATTTGTCTTTTTAAGTCCCCTAACAGAGGTGGAAAAGTCACACACTGTACATTTTTTTCAGATAAGAAACTGCCTGACTCCCAACTGCTTTCCACAATTGCTCATTCTGCCTTGTAAAAGGCACATATTTATTGATGCCTACCTCTTCCAGTTCTTTAAAGAATCTCACATTAAAACTTCATGTTCTGGTTTTCAGAAATCGTTTGTCTCACCTTCAGGAACAGTTCAGTGAGAGCTGCTTAACAGCAACCTGTACCCATCTCTTGCTCTCTCCTTTGTCTACTTTTTGCTAAAAAAAAATGGTCAGGGAGACAGGTCTTAGATATCAATAAAGAAATCAAATTCAGCACTCCCTTTCCTTAGATTTTTAGAACTTAGATTTCATGTTGCTGATGAACAACCAAACAATGAAGAGAAGGCAGAATTTCCTTTGGGACCCAGAGTAAAACTCCTGCCACCCTGATGTGGAAGTACACCTGTGCTCCACCAGAGATCCTGGGCTGATTTTGAGCAAGTATATCACGGACCTCTGTGCATCTGCTACCCGCTCCCAAAATGGGCTTTTATACAGAATATATACTTTAAAGCATTTAACCCTGAATACTTTAAAGGTTATTCAGTACCTACCAACCCCTGCAGGAGATTAACTTCCTAGCTATAGTTTGGAGTCAGATATACAATAAAGACCTTGATTTTGTTCAGATGTGACTTCATGTGATTTTAAATTCTATTTAATTGCAGCAAGAATAGGAAAAAAATGGGTAAAAGAGTGCATATGACATCCAAATGCACTTTAAAATGAACATTCATTGACTGCAAGGCAGAGAAGAGGGAGAGAAGTCTTTGCAGGCTGATGCCACTTACCTGCAGGCAAGTTCTTTCCTCTAGTAAGACAACTGTGAGTATCTAGCATTAGAAGTCATTTCATTTCTTGCATTTGCCTAGGGCATTTTTATAAGAGAGTTGCAAAAAGCCAAGAACCCAAACATGCTCAAATAGCCACTGAAAACCTATTTCCCTTTTTTAGTCTATTTGTAGGCTTACACTATCCAATACACATTAAGAAGACACCCAAAGCTCTGCTCTACTCACTTGTTTCATACCAACAAAACATGTACATGCAAATATCCTGAGCATAAAGAGAAACTCTTAAAGTCATTATGACATTATTTGTACCCTGAAGCGAGTCATAATTTGTATGCACCCTGCCAAGTACTTTCTGTCAAAGCTAAAGTAATTATTGAGAAGTATGAAAGCAGGTGTCACTTCTGGCAAGTTGTAAGATGGCTTTATATTCTCAGTTGCAATGGGATAAAAATGATCCCTAAAAAGAGCATAGCAGGCTATTACTTTACATCTAGTATATATGTGAAACATAACAGTTGCCGCCTGTACTTTTTTTTTTTCTTCTCTTTGGTATTTTAATTAAAGATTCAAGCTCCTAAAAGACAAAACCTAAAAATATGTGCAAAATCAATCCCATTTTGCATAATTTCTATTTAGTTTCATAACCAACTGTCAAGCCATCTGACCCTCATTTGCATGTGCTACAAGGCAGGCAGCCGAGCTCGAGCTCGCTTCCACTGCAGCGAGACACAGACTTTGTCCCCGCTCACTCCCACATACGAACCTCCGGCTTCTTGGATGAATCTCTGCTACAGCACTTCAGGACAGAGGGGACAGCGATTGTTATGATTACGGGGCCAAGACCTTTCCAACTTGGGTGCCTAAATTTAACCGCCTAACTCCATCTTTAGGCATCTGAATAAGCTGCTAGTGTTTCAAAGGTGCTGGGTGCCCAGCATCTCCTACTTGTTTCTGTCAAACTTGCCAAAAAGAACATCTGCCTTTAATTAATTCCGAGAGCTGCAGGTATGTAGGACCTTTGAAAGCCATCCCACTTACTTCAGTCCCTAAATACAAATCCAGGTGCCTACCTCTAGGCAGCCAACTTTTAAAATGCTGAAAAAGGAAAAAAGTAGTCTTATTGAATAAATAATATAACCCCCCCACACACACACAGATATTCTCAAGGCCTTTGGAGTCTTGTTCCATACTTGACGTATGATGTGATGTAAAACAAAGTAGATCTGATTTTGTCAGAAAGTAGCACTTCATGCTGTAACTGGAGTATGTACGCTGCTAGCAATTAACATAATTATAGTAAGGAAAGACATTCTGGGAAACTTTCTTCAAAAGCTGCTCCTCTTCCTCGGATAAGCAACCAAGCAAACCAACCCCCCAAAGTAGCTGTATTTATGCTAACAGTTTAAGGAAATTGCAAATTTACTAGTGTATTTATTATGCAAGTTTATTTTATTTTTCTTTCATTCAGCCAGACACCCACATTCTTGACAGTGTAGAACTTGAAAAGATTTCTTTTTTATTTAAAAACTGCAAACAGAAGAAAAATACAGGCTACCACCTGCCTCTGCAAATCTTTCACATGTGCATTTGTGCGTCTGAGCACGAAGCAACTGCCTATCCTGTTAAGAATAATATTCAAACATGGCAGCAATATTCCACCCTACAACAGGGCACTGACTCAAAAGGCAACATGACAACACACGTCTGCATGTGCATAAAATGCTGTTCTGCATCAGGGACCAGGCATGCCTTGCTGTAAGACCAAGAGATGTTCTCCCTGAGGCTGATCAGAGTAGTTCCTGGCTCCAGAACAGAGTGCTGTTGGACTCAGAGGAGACTCAGCGCTCTGGGGCTGTCCTATTTCTATTCAGGACATATCAGGTGAGGTGCATGCATGTATGTGCCTTCCTTATGAGCATGCAGGATCACATCTTTGCTTTGGATTAGAAAGAAACGGCACAAACCAGGTCCACAATACACCATGCAGTTAGTCTGTATGTGTAAGGGGGAAAGGCTCGTACTGCCACATCTGAATCCACACAGTTTCAGACACTATACTGTATCCTGAACTGAGCCACCAGACGCATGCAAATCTCAGAACAAAGAAAAAAAATAACCATTATTACTGTTGTTATTAGTATTTTATTTTCTAAAAAAAAAGGCTCAGATTCCAAGCAGGTTCAATCTCTAGGTGGGAAGGGAAGGGGGAAGGAAATACTCCTGGGGAATTATATTTATGGAAGTTCTACACAAGCCTCATGTAACTACAAGGGATAGGATAGTACTCCACAAAGGTCTAGTTTCACAACCAAGATGACACTTGGCCCAGCCCTGCCTCCAGCATCCTGAAGAAGCTGCAATTTGCTGTTACCATCACTGTCATTTCAAAACTTCTCCCACAGTGACCACATGGGCCACCACCTCTCTGCCATGACACACTCCCAGAGCTGGTGCTGCCCCAGGCCTCAGTGTGCGAGCTCGCCACAACTGGGATGGCACTGGAGGATTTATCCCATCGATCTTCAGTTCGCAAACACTGTTCCCAAATCTTATGCACAGGCATGCAGGCAATCACCACCTCCTCCTCACCCACAGGAGCCCCAGCAGGCTGCAGCGGAGCTCGCTTCGCGGCCGTGCCATGGCAGGCTAATCCCCACACCTGCTCCAGCGGCTCGCTGAAAATGAGTTTTTAATCTTTGCAGACCGGCAGCTGTTCCCCCCACCCATCAACAGCAGCCACATCTTGCTGCCACTTGCATCAAGGCAGGGGAGAAATGCCCGAACTGCAGCCCTGCCACTGCCACCGGGTGCAGCCGCAGAGAAACCTGACCTGGTGAAGCAGCCAAAGTCATCGAGCTCCAGCAGCACACCAAGGAGATGCTCCTTCTGTGCCTCCTCGTGCTCTGGCTCGGTTCCTCTCATGGCGCATGCAGGAATGGGAGCTGGGTACAAAGTCTATCTACCACGTTCCCTCTGCACGCTGCTACAGGATCTGCCTTGCGCTCCCAACCTGCCCTTCCCACAGCAGAGGGGACCTGCCAGAAGCATAATGGGGCTACAAGGGTGGTGTAGGGGTAAAAGACTCTGGTCTTTCTCCGATACACTGAGAAGATGCTTGACATGGTGCATGTGGGAGATCTATACACGGGATGACGTCCGCCAAGGGTGGAGGGCAGAAGCCATCTCACCACCAGGGATGCCTCCTTCCCTTGCTTCACTTTGGACCTACAGCTACAGCTCTTCACAGGGATTGTGGTACAGCACAATTAGATACTCTGCAACCTTATCAAATGACCTCTTTATGGGCATGCACACGTCAGACAAAGGGCTGTACGTGGCCCACCTCGCTCAGGTGGAGGCAGCAGAGATGCTGGCCAGGTGCTCTCCCTGGCTCATCTCCACCACCAAGAGCCAGTCACTACTCCTTACACTGCTCCTTACAGCTCTGCAGCCTTCAGTGCAGCTCTGTCCAGAGAGACCAGCCAAGGGGGCCAGTAGTGCCCACCTGGGTGAATTTTGAGGAGAAAGCTGCACTTTGGATTCACACAGGAAGGCAGGAGAGCAGCCACCTACACACATCCTGCGCCTCCCATGGCTCCTTCAGGCTCTCAGAGCTGGCCTGAAATAACAACACTACTCATTTTTCTTTAACATTCCCAAACTGAGGAAACAGAAAGAGCAGACAAGCAATAGGAAGAACCAGAGAAGGTCATTGCATATTTATTTGTCACAAATTATGCTTAGGAAAGCAATAGGCCCAACAAGCTATCACTCATCAAAGCAGGTTTTTGCTATGTGTCAGAGCACTGCACTACACTTCAACAGAAGCATTAACTGGACACCGGAAGGAAAAGGGTCTCTGCTGCTCCTCCCCTTCAATCCCTCTCCAGTTTCATCATTCTTCTCACATTGTCTCTTGGATTGTCTCTTGGAAAGGGAAATACTTTTCTTAGTGCACAGGACAGGATGATATTTTAGGACTTAACAGGAAAACCCCTACTCAACACAAATGTGCTTCTGCTAAGAAACTTCTCTGCTACATCTTGGATGAAGCACACGAGATCAAACATGTGCATACCTCCTCAGTACCTTGTCAGAGAGAAAACACATTGGCAGTGGGATGTGCTAATGCAAACCCATGTGCTCTGGGTCCCAGCAGCATAGGCTCAGAGCTGCAGCTCCTGGTGCTGGCCTCTGAAGATCTGTAATTCTGTTAGGAAGGCAGCAGAACTCCAAAGTCTTGCAGGTTATTCCTGAATGGTTTCCTCGACCAGAAGTCTGCACATGTAATGAGACCAACAAATGTTTCTTCAAGTGTCCCACTAACAGGCTGTTCCTGGGAAGATGTGTTGCTCCTGTGAGACCAGGCTGATGGCGACAGCCTAGATACACAGGGCTGGGCTGTGCCATTAAAAGTGAGGGGAGAGCACTTACTTTTAGGGAAGTGTTCTCCAGCTAGGTTTGGGACGGAAACAGGGCTGCATTTTGTAGGCGGAGAGGCAGCAACACTTGAGGAAGAAGCGTTGATATCTGCAACTGAAATAAATCCATCCAGTGAAGCTGATTCGAAAGCCTTGACACCTAAAGCACAGATACCTAAGTGTGCTCTTCTGGGTGCTTCTGCAAGTGTTGCTGCCCTGGCTTCTCACACCACAGGCTTGTGTCACACAGCCCCGCAACCAAAACACATGTGTTTTGTGCTGCAGTATCCTGTCATGCACGGACAGCCATGAAAAACACTCTGTTTTCAGGGAGACTGAGCAGCATCACCTTTCTTCCTTCTAGTATCAGTAAGAAACAGCAGAGAGCTGCCAACGGAAAAAGAACATTGCCCTTGCAGAGGGTATTCCCAAAGGTGCATGCAAAAACATCACAGGCATGACCCTATTTTCCCTGCACCTTACCACCCCAGAAACACTCTTTGAAAGGGTTAGTCCACCCACTGCAGTATTTCTGCTAATGACTCACAAAATCCCACATGAGTCCGATACCATTTGCTTGCTAAAACCAGCTGCCCAAATGGAACTATACATGTCGTGCTTTAAAAAAAGGAGGAGAAAGAAAAAAAAAAAAAAAAAAAAAACAAAACACCAAAAAAACACCAAAAAACCCAACGAGATAAACCCCTACTAGTTGTTATTAGCAGTGAAGTGGTGAAACATGAAAGTGACAGTGTGTGGTGAGAGAACAAGGGTGATGGCTGCACACAGGCCCTCTGCATTCAGGGGGATGAAAGGGCTCTGCTACCAAGAATTCGCCTTCTTCTGTATTGCAGCTCACACAGATGTTCACATAATTTCTTGCATGTGGACAGCAAAAGCAGCACTAGTTTCAAGAATGACGTGATTGTCTGTGTGGTAAGGATAAGAAAAGAAAAATTTCAACGTGTATCCAATGTAGCCAAACTGGTCCCAAATGCACTCAAAGGACTCCTCCTGAAGTCAACGAAAAAATTCAGATAGGACTTCACAGCACTCTTTCTTCCTCTCATTTAAAAATGTAAATTAAATTACACTCAAGAATCTTAGGAGATTCAGGAGCATGAAACATATTGGAGCATCACAATGTTCACTCACCACTGCAAAACATTAACTAAACTTGCTCTGAAAAATGTTTTGACTATTTATAGAGAAGCTGAGGGAAAAAAAAAAAAAAAAAAAAAAAGATGCTTGATGGGCTGTTGGGTTTTTTTGGTTGGTTTTTTTTTGGCAGACTTTATTTGAAAGCAGCCAAACTCCCTTCTGCTTCTGAAAGGCAAACTAACAGAGCACTGAGGTCACAGGAAAAGAGAACTTAAGGTTGAATTTGGGACAGCCTTTTACCAGGTGCTGTGACCAAGATGTACAGAACTCCAGCTTCAGCCCTGCCTTAAGAAGAGATGCTGCTTAAATACTGCCTTAAAGAGAGGTATTTCTGTCAGGCTGCTCCTGAGCAGCCCGGGTAGGACCCCAGCCCAAACCCTACTGCAGGTTAGCAGCTGACATTTCATTCACTTCAAGGGATGCAGGGTCATAGCACAGGAAATTAAAACACCCTGCTCTTATTTTGGGTGCCCAGCACCCTTCAGGATGTAGTTGTCACACAGCTCCAATGAACTGGGAAGGGATGCTGCAGCAAATTCACTCTGGTGACAAGTAAAGCCTGCACAGAATTTTTAGGTTGGTCCATTTTCACAGCAAAAAAGATAAAAAGTTTGTGTTCAAATAGCTGGCTGGAGAAACATGCAGCACGTGAAGGCCAATGCCAAAAAATTCCCATTTATTTCATTTAGGGTTTTGATTGTTTTTTTCAGTTTGACATATGAAATGAATTCCTGAAGTGAACCAAAACTTACATGAGGAAAAAAGCAGGTAAGGTAATTTCAGAGGTACCTTACAGCAACACCTAAAAAGCATGCATGTCTCTCCCAACATAAATCAGACTGCAAAGGGCACTGAGAGTCCGCTTGCACGTCACCCTCCCTAGAAAAGCTTTAATATCACCAGAAACCTCAAGTATGCTCCCACTTTCCTTCTCAGCTGGGCAAAACAACAGGTCTTAAGAGCTACTATTGGTTCAGTGAACTCAAGGGCTGTGAAACTGCACTGTCAGCTGCCTGTGGCATGTTGCCCTCCCCTGTATATTGCTCTAATGATCTGAGCACAAGAACTCTGTATCACCTCCAAGTCCTGACATTTCCTCAAGTAAAAAGTAACAAAGAATGAAGTAAGACAGCAGAAGGGAGTTACTTTGGAAAGCTGAGCAACACCAAACAAAACTGCTAATGTTCTTTTGGCAAAGCAAGAGATTTGTATAACACTTTTTCCTCCTACTGAATGCATGTACTCTTACAAATCGATTTCCTCTGACACTATTTATTGCTGCACATTACTCGGTGGTTCGAAGAAACTGCATGGAAAATCACAACGTTACGCTTGTTAAATTGACCCTACAGGGTCACACCACCAGTGCATGCATCATCCTAAGAGGCAAGCCTGCCAAAGTCATGCTGTGCATATCATCACTAAACCCAAGACAAAATGCAAATTTGCCTGTATCATAGCTGATTTGCATAGCTTTCCATTGGGTTTGTACAACCTTTTTTTCAAAATGCCAATTTACTTCACTTTCCTACAGCTTATTACCAGTGTGAGGTACTCACGGCTTTTATGCAAGGCAGATTTAGCGGTTAAAACATTAAAAGAGATAATTAAATGCTTTTGGAAATAGAACATAGCCTTCAACTTCATGACATAAGGCACAGAACTTTGACTGGGACACAGAAATGTTAACACCCCTTTTCAAAGGTGCAGACTCTCCTTCTCTCTTACATGCGAGAGCTGCACAGCTTTTTCTGCTTTTTATCTGATCTGCAAAAGCAGAACTATTTGCTTGCAAACTATGAAGGGCCTGAATCCAGTTACTGAGTACACATTTCACTCACACTGATATCAGAATGGATGGCTGCCAGTTTAGTGTCTTGGCTGGCATTCAAACACACTGATTGCTGAGTCTCCTTGGATTCTGCATTCATGATTAAAAAGAAAAAAAAAAAAGAGAAGGAAAAAAATCCCCAAATACAAAACAAATAACCCTTCACAAACATTTCTGAGATGCTATTGGGCTAATTTTCCCTCTCTCCTCTTTTGTAAGCTCAGTCTTTGGAAGCAAATGCATGTAAGTAGCACTCTCTGTCAAGAGAGGCAAATAGGGCGTTTGGACTTTATCTCCAAAGCTACAGTAGAACGAACATCAGATCTTTCCTAGCCAAGAAATTTTCACACGTGTAGCAGGGGCCAGCCCTCATTAAAGTCAACAGCAGACAAAAAGATCTGTTTACACTTCTGCATCCTCACTTGAAAAAATGGAGAAAAAAGCAAGAGAATGAAAAGCTTGAAATGCTTTGAGACTGATGTCACAGCCAAGTGACAGGGAACGGAGAGGTTATTTGCCTTACGCATACCTATTTTTTCCTTCTTGTTTCCACACTACTTACTACCAAAATCCACCAGGTTGAAAGGCAAGCCACGAGCTCTCTGAAGCCCCACTTTTGAGCTCCCAAATGCCCCATCTCGGAGTGCGCTGCTCGGCGCGGCTGGCGCTGTGCGAGCCCTGCTTTCTCTGGCACGGCAGCAGACGCCGTAGATCGGACCACTCAGACATTGCAATTGAACTTGACAGGTGTTTGTTAATAGGCTCTACAATACGTTTGGGAAGGGCTGCCTGGAATTGTAAAATGCTTTATTACAACAGTTTAACAAGCCCAGTGCACACAGTTCAGCGTATTATTTTGTAAGGCTGTAAATGTAAGTGACCAAAATCTGAACTGTATGGCAATACACATGTAGCCTATAACTAAACCAATTAACGGCAAACACAGTCATACGGTATCTGTACAACTGGAGCTGATCCTGATAGGTCAGTCTGGGAGCCTCTCTGCTCCTTGCAGAATCTGTCATCCATGTATTAGCACAATTTACAGAAACCAGGTATATCTATTCGGTGATAACTGCTTGGACTAATTATTAGAAAATTCAATTTATGCTAATTTGCCTGAAGGGAGGGGAGCATAAAATTAACTTGACACATTTATTTAACTTTTTACAGTATTATTATTACTTAAAATTTATGACAGCATTGTGCCCAGAGGCCCCAGTCAGGATCGGAATCCCGCTGTGCTCGGCATCCCACTGCGTGTGTGTGAATTTCCTCCCAGCATAATCTTGAGGCAAAGGCCCCATCCCTGGGTACTGGCTTGACCAAACTGTTATGCAAGTGTTTGCCCTGAAGACAGGGAGAGAGGCCATGAAAATAAAAGACACAAGTGATGTAGGTGCGTTAAGCCACCACATCCTACCACGCACTGGCAGCCCTCACCAAAAACATTCCTGTTTTTAAAGAAAGTGACTGTCAAGCCACTTTGCTTTTTGCTATTAAATGCATCAACACAACCAAGCCCTCTCATCTACTGCTGTGTTTGCTTGTTTCTATCTTATGAACAGGATTCTCATCCAATGAATGAAAAAAATCCCATGTGGGGTAAAAGGCCCCAGAAAAGAAAAAATATACATGTCAGTAACTGATCCAAGGAATTGTCAAAATCTCACCTCTTATTTTAGATACACAATGTGCAACAACACATTTTTTCCTTGCAGTGAACTTTGAAGTACTCTTTGAAGGCTATCTGCCTGAGAGAAGGAGCTAGCTGTTCCACCTGCCTTCATTTCTGGATGTACAAATGCCAAGCCCGAAAGGTCACCATTTGGACGATCATAACTGATTGTCCTTGTCTAAGTTGGCCTTTTTATTTATATTCGATATGCTTAACCTCATTGAACAACTGTACTGGTCAGACTATATTATCATATTAATCAATATGCTGTCATCAGTTTAACTGGAACAGATTCGAATATTTTACTTTATTTCATCAGAAGTAGGGAAAAGGGAGCTTTTCTGAGCTGGGGCCTTAAAATTAAACTACTCAGAGTACTGGCCAGTACTAAGTACACAAAGGAATGAAAAAAGAATTGCTGAGAAAGGGAATGGTGCCTTCAGGAGTCATTAGAAGACTGTCAGAATTAGGAGAATATTAGCATTCGAAGACCATCTCCTCCTCTGGCTCTCTGATAGTGTTTTAGAAAGAAGCCATCCATACTGTACGCTCTTAGTGTTTGCTGGGGCTAAAGGGCACCACACAAAAGTCAGCATGGTCTAACTCTCAAGAAGCCTCAGAGGCCCCTCAGCTCTGGGGCAGAGGAGATGTCAGCAAACACACGCCAC
Source organism: Callaeas wilsoni (assembly GCA_013398955.1). Taxonomy (NCBI): domain Eukaryota; kingdom Metazoa; phylum Chordata; class Aves; order Passeriformes; family Callaeidae; genus Callaeas; species Callaeas wilsoni. Next base: position 148,780 of record VWPU01004376.1, on the reverse strand, counting down.
TCCCCAGTCTTCCTCACACCCCAAAAAAGAGCTGAGATTAGCCCATATAAGCAAAGAAGAAATAGAGACATCAGAAAAATACTCACTTGAGTGGATTGTCCTAACAGCCTTATTTTAGGCCTGCACTTCAGCTGGGGTAAGAGCAAGCACACTCACCTTCAAGGCTGCTGCTCCTCCACAGCTAACTTGTCTCTCTGTGCCCAAACACTACAAAGCCCTTGGAGCAAATTTAAACCAAACTCACACACTGGTGTAGCAGATGGAGTTAGGTCTTTTTCAGAACTGCAGGAGTTTATTTCAAACTGTGAGTTTGGTTAATGAGTCTTCCCCTAACCTTCTACTTTCCTCTGCCTCCCTTTCTGCTGCAGTTCATTGGAGCTGTTTCAGGGTTAAATTAAATATGTCAAGCCTTTCGCATGCAGCTGCAACCTTGCAACACAAAGTGACACGGAGGCAGATGAAAGAAAAAGAATCTAAGATTTAGCCACACACAAATTCTGTGTATTTTGCATATCACTCCTGAAACTAACTGGCAGCCCACACCAAAAAGACTTCTGTTTGGGAAGAAAGTGACATTTGAGTCACCTTTGTTTTTCTCATTAGATATGAAGACATCAAGCATCCCCTCCTGCCTAATGGCTCCTTTTTTTGCTTCTATCTTATGGACAGGGCACATACTGCTCTGGTCCTTTAGAGCACTGCCTGCTTGACTCAGCACTGTGACATCTTGTGGTGCGTGTAGATTGTCACACACTGATGAAGTGTGTAAGGTGCCACCCATGGCTCTGCTGAGCTGCCACCCTGGCAGGATGCTGCACCACTCCAGTTGTTAATACCAGAAGGGTACATAAGGAACAGGTCTGTGAAATGCTGTTCCTGCCGCCAGCAGAAAGTACCAGCTTTGCTTGCTGCTACCCATTCCCCTTTCACACTGCCACTTTCTGCTGAAGAAGAGGCTGCTGAACTCTGTCAACTTTTGCCCTGCAGGCCACGCTGTGCCCTTGCTAGAACTGTGAGTGAGACACCTTTGGTTAGATATGCAGCAAGACAAACTTCTTGGAAGGGGAAATTTAGTTCTTTTAACCTTTTACTCCTTTTAATGGCTGGTTCTGTTCTTTTTAATTCCCAAAGTAACGACAACATCTATTACTTGACAACAGGCCTTTATCGGGTTTAAAAAAAAAATCAAATTAACCTGCTTACTTCAAAGCAATGCTCTCTTAATTTTAGCTGGCACATCATGAACAAAATGGTCTAGAACTAACCTCAAACAGTCATCTGGAGAAAAACAACATATTTTCCCATGTCATCACCACTATAGCACATACTAACCACAACTATTCAGCCTGTCAATTTTCAGTTTATATTATGATAACTTTACCTAAAAGCATTTCATGGTTCAAAAACAGCAAGTGCAATGCCAAGGAAACATTTGCTGAACTGACGAGTGTGGCAACACTGGTGTGAGGAATATGCTTTCTGCAAAATGGGAAGCAGAGTAAAAAAGAGATTTCACTGGGAACAACTGACTTTTCAGAAATGACCCAAAACAATGCTTCGGGTTGGCTTAATCCCGTAATCTAGGTTTAGTTTGGTCCTCAGGGGTGAATTTTCCACAAAAATCTCGAAGAACTGTGATGAATGGGAAAAGGAACACATGAATCTTTTTCACTTGCATTGGTATTTCCACTGCCACACAGAGGAAGGTTCTTCATATCCACTGAGCACTTAAGAGAGAGAAAAAAATACAGATTCATGTGAGTCTGGACAGGGGACTATGTGAAAGGCACAAAACCAACGCATTTTAGAAGGACTTTTGGCTGTGCAATCCCCATGATTCACAAGGAACCAAGCATCACAGTCTTTGGTTACTTTCCTCATTTTATGGAAGACAAAGCAAATCTCTCATAATGAAGCAGTGTGGTTCAAATTCTATATTAAAAACCCCTCAGCTTTGACAATCATATGCCCACACTCAGGCTTCAAAAACATTCTCATGTTACAACATTGCCAGTGTCATCACTGCAGAAGCAAATGAGAAGTTACTGCATAACTTCCCAATGACCTAGAGCAAGGAGAGGATTGTTCAAACAGCAAGAACTGTAACTGTATGTTTAGGTAGGGACAGCAAACCAAGTTAAAAAAAACTAAATCAAACGAAAACAAACAAAAACCCTTGAGAAGCCTACAAAAACACTCTGCAGGCTATGCTACTACTCTCTTCCTTGTAGTGATTTGCACAAAGTTAGGCCATGGTGACAGCATGCAGGTTTCCATAATAAATTAATTGGTAGCTTTGCTTTTGCGGGCTGCAAGAGCAGCCTAAGCCACTTTGCTTTGTGACTTCCTAAGGTGCAGCTTAGACACTGCAGGGCAGCTTTACTCCTTGGGGTGAGCAGGAATGCATTTCCCCTTCTTGGCTTTGGTGGGAGCCACGCTGAAGGTGAGGCATTCTCCCCAGGGACATCCAATTTCAATGCCAGCTGGACTCTAAATGAGCTTCCTTTAAAGAGACATTATTAAGCCAGGCATCGTTCCCTGCTCCTCCCTTTTTATGAATTAGGAAGGATGTGTGTTCCTGTGTGTCCACTCTGGACAGACTTTCTGCCTGGAAAGATGTAAGAAATAGTAAGAAAGGGGTAAGGATGGGGAAAAATGGGTAGGACCCTGCAAGTGAGCTTTCATTTATTTCAGAAGTGAGCAGTTATCTGTCTGCGGTGCCCCACACCCAAGCCTTACAGTCTGAGACACAGGTTTGAGCAGCTTTTCCGTGATCGCACGGTGAGTCTGAAATAGACCACATCCAGTGCTCAAAAAACACACGGCTGAGCCCTTCCACTGCTCCTATAGCAATTCCTGTCAGGGAACGCACTGCTGCTTACATGCACTGCGCTCCCGCTCCAGATGCCAAAGCTGTGCTCTGCACAAAGCCAGGACTATGTGGTGCCCAGGCACAGCTGCTATTAGCTGTATTTTCCCCTCTTCTCATGGAAGCTTCAAGGGAGCCACTAGGTGAAAAGCAGTAGCACTGCAAGTTGTGTCCACCCACTCAGTAAACTAACATCCATTTTTTATGCAAGTATTGCAGCTCAGCAGTTGTACTGTGGAATCCCACAAAGAATGAGACTTCCTTAATTTAGAAAAACTGCATACTATGTCAACTACTGAAAATCTTGGTGTACAGCAGAAAATGCTGTGAGTCAACAGACTGAAAAGTAGACTTTTATTTGATTTTACAGCATGTTTGATGTTTTCAAGATGAGACTTAAGGATATGTAGTATCAGATTTGAAATCTCTGTTGAATCTTTTATTATTTTCAGACTATGCAATATGCTTTAGTTGAATTTTCAAAAAATTAAAATTAAAAAAAGCCATGTTTCACAGTTGAGGCTTTATCATATTCGCAGTTCTTAGATGTGTACCTAACTTTCAGTCAGTCAAGCCGACTGCAATCAAAAGGATAAGAGGGTGTTAAAAAGGTAAGTGTGCCCTGAAGTGCTGTCCTGAACAAGAATTAGACACAACTATGTATTAGGTGTCTCTAAAATAGGTCTTTCATGTCTAATAATAAGTACAGATCACAATATACATTGTGTATCAAACGGTAACAAGAGCTACATGTCTTGAGGAAGAAGACTGAACAGAGAAGAACTGAAAGCCTCTGGGCATAAGATGTGATTGTTTTATTAGAAGGAAGATTATCACATAGAGGCCAAGGATAAAGTTGAAACTTGAAAGGAATATGAGTCAGGGAAGCTGTTCCAGATGGCAGAGCCATGTGGGATGTGACTACACCATCTACTGTGGAAATAAAAAGGAAGAAATGAAAACTTAGTGTTGCGAGAACATATAGGACTGACAGTAAAATAAGAAAGAACTGAGAGCAGTAGAAGGAAATTAAAGGCAGAGTGATGAAATGAGTCCTTCAAAAATTCTGAAGTGCAGCAACACCACTTCAATTAGCCAATACAAAAAGGCTCAGTCACATTGCTTCAGATAAACCCAAACATCTCAGAGTTTCAGTGCCTGTCCAGAGCACATTTTCTCTGCTTTTGGGTTTGACATATCATGTGGGCAGCTTCTCAGGAGAATCTCCAAGCCTGTACTGGAGGAACAGTTGGTTAACGGTATCCCATTACTGCTGATTCCACCCCTAATGTTACATCCAACATCACAAGTGAGTTAGACAGAATTATGTAAGATGGTGTCTTGGGCAACCTAAGACTAACTTAAGAGAATATTTTAAAAGTGAAAATTAGGCTGAATGTTACAAGACTTATGAACAGCTTCTTGAGGGAAGAGGAGGAATCCATGAGGTCTGGACACTGGAAACTTAATAGGGCAAACGCCTTAAAAATGGATTGCAGTGACCTGTCCCATCCTGTCAGGAAAACAGACATGGCATGAAGCACATAAATAGGTCTTCTGCACCTCTTACGTCAATGCAAACAGGAGGTACATGAAAATAAAGCAAAAATAGTAACAGACAAGCTAATAGACAAAGATCTGAAACAGATTCAGACACTACTTGCAGGCTGTAAATTCCCTTTGATTCAAAGACGGGATTTTCAACCAGAAGTTAGAGGTGCTCTTCCTGGACTAATTAGTCTGTTCACTGTACAACAGCCCACGCTACTATCCACAAAATGACTGCAAAGATAGGTGGATTTGGAAGCCAAGGTACACATTTTCTGAAACCTCCATTCTCCTCCATGCAAACATACACATGCAAATTATGACTTCTTTGGTTTGGAGAGTCCTTTTGTTACATTTATGTATCCAAATGCCCAGCCAAAATGGGCTTTGACTACAAACCTAAGGCCACAGTAGTAGTAAGAAGTTCAATACAAGAGATTCTTATTAAAATGGCAAAGAAATATGTACCACACATTTAAATAACCCCTGAAAATTATTTCAGAGACACGTCTGATCTTGACTTTCTTTACTGAAAGCCTAACCTAAACTCTATTGAGTCAATAAAAAGACCTGGAGACTTGAAAGTTGACTTTAGGCTACAGTATTTTTCCATGACTGATGCTTTTCCAATCATGTTCCTTCCTGGTCATGGCTTCTCCATTTCAAAGCAACTGAAATCTTAACCTACCTAAACTAACATTGTCAAAAACAACTGACCTGAAGGTAGCTTAAGAGTCTTGGTCTTCCTGCAATGGCCTTTGTAGAAGCCACAGAGCCTGTGGTCAGTTGGCTACTTGTTTACCTGTCCCTTCTTCCCAGTGAAAGGATGCTTCTGTAAACATTCCTTATTTTAAAAAAAACAAAACACCAGCAATCTGGAAATTTCTCTTACAAAGGATAAACTTGTTCTTCCAGGACACAAGATTAATCTGACTGCTTTAAACTCCTCTGGCCTTATCTGGGTGCGTAAATGAGACATCTAACAGCTACTGCCATGTACGTCAGCCTGCCAGACACAAAGCAGTGCTAAAAACCAGCCTGCAACTCTTGCATATCTTTCACGCTTATTCTTTCAGCCTTGAGGATGTTTTCTTGGTTAGTCAACTTCGAATCTATCTACTGTATATACAGTATTATTTAAAAACACCATACAAGATTCAAGCGTACAAGATAAACGTGCCCCACCGAGTTACTAAACAGGACATAATAAATTTGCATCCCTGTGAGTTTACTACTACCATGTAGCTGCCTTCAATGTACAGAACAGCACAAAACCAGAGCGCCGTGCCAAGAAAGTGAGAGGCCTCGTGCAGAAAAAGGCCAGCACTCTAGAGGCACAAACAGAGCTGTGCAAGGGAGAAACTCTGCAGTCACTGAAAACAGGGCCTGCCCGACATTAAACGTGTATATTGAGGATAAAGAGAGAATTTTTTCATGAGAACAGGAAGCCTGTTGCACTTGGTGTACATGCGGAGAAGCTTCACAGTTACAAGGAAGGAGGGCAGCTTTCACTGTATAAGTAAAATGTGAGCAGCGTGAAGGTGAAGGAACACAAGAGCTTTGCCAAAGGTTCCAGGAAAGATTCAGAGCTCCTCGTGGCAGAGGAACCCAGCACTGTGCAGAAGAGTGAAAACATCCCAGGAACATGAGAAAGTCATGTTTCAAGCAGCCAGAAACAAATCACCTCCAGGATTTTGAATGGCAAATTCAACCAGAGTCCTTCTAACAACACATCCCAAAGAACAGGGAGTAGGATTTGTGCTCTGCCATCTCTCTGTATTTATCCATCTCTGAACCATCTTCCCATCAAGGAGAGCTACCAAGGGCAGAGCTTGGCTGTCTCTTTCCCCTCAATGTCAGCAGTAGCTCACGCCTCTCACCTCCCCTGCCTGTTCAATTCAGCAACAACAAAAATAATTGTAGGAATTTAATTGTCTTTGAGACTTTTACTTCCTGCAGGATTTGGTGGGAATTAGCCACGACAGTGTTATGGTGGGGGGGTGAGTGGAATGGGGATGGACAATCAGACAGGCATCATCACCATCACACACACCTCATGTCCTTGGAATCCAGACTAAAAACACCCAGGCTCCTGGGCAGAAATACTCATGAAAACATTTCATAATGCTTTACTAAGGAGTGATATCAGTATCATTATCTGCATTTTATGGCTGCAGCACTGACTGGTCATGACATGCCTCACGTCACCCATCAGATAACTGTTCCTTCTTACTCTGCCACTGTGTCTCCTGACTGCAAGTCAGTGTCTTACCAGTGGAGCCAACCCAAACCACAGGCTGCATAAGAGGAAAGGGCTGCAGGAGTTAATATATTAATATCTAAACACCAGCTATTCCTTTTGAAGACAGGACAGAGAGGAAAAAATTATAAAGATATGATAAAAACCATAAAAACCTCTGTCCAAAAGGCAAGACCGGTCTCTAACAGGTTCAGTGCACTTGAATTGTAGATGCATTTAATGAAAAGGTAACATAAGACAAAACTGACTGTGTGATTACTTAAATTAGATCTTCTTAAAAAAGAACCAAAGCAGAATCCCAAGAAAGACTGAACATGAGAGAAGATGGGATCTGAAACTCCATCTTTCTGATCAGTTGTCTTCTCAAACTCCTGGGGGCCTCACTCTTAAAAAACTATAATGTTTCCTCTGCTCTTCAAATCCAGCCACGCATAGCACTATTAAACCAAACTTTACCAAAGCTGAATTTCTACCGTTTTCCTTTTTTCCCTCTGCATGTAAAAATATAAAGTAATTGGTAGTTGCTCAAGAATAATTTAAATGATTCCTTATTTATTTAAAAAATATCCCTTGTCTTATCCCTTAGGTTTCAAATTCTTCATATTAGAATTAATTCTTGCTAAGGGAAGAATGCATCATTGTAAGATGCATCTAAAAAAAAATTAGAAAATAAGAAGACGGGAATTATTGAATTTACTTTTTACTGCAAGAAGTGATACGAAAGTGCAGCACGAATTGTTGGTTTATTTCTCTAACTGCATATCCTTCTCTGTATCTCCTCCTTCCTTACTGCTTTCAGGTAAAGATCAAGGATTCAACTTCTTCCCTATTACACCATAAAACTGAAGTCAAGTAATACCCACGAAGTCTTGACCTCTGCCATCAGTCTCCTACCTGCTGTCAGCCTGTCTGACATCTGTGGGCTGGAAATGCCTCAAACTGTATTCCATAAACTGTCCCACACTGCTGCTATGACTAGTCTCAAGACTGATGGTCCTCACAGGCAATTGCATTTCTAGTGACAACCACTGCCTGAGATGAAAGTTTTTGCAGTGTTTGTTTTGAGTTGCTGCATTGCTACCACTACAAGTTATTGCATATTAATACAATGTCAAAACAAGTGCCATGTTGTGATGTCAGGACACAGCCTTGCCCTCACTTTGTGACCTCCTCTATCGAGGTATCACATTCTACTTCTTGGACCACCTTTGAACTGGATTTAAAAAAATCAAGTGAAAGGATGCTGTCAGAAAGGAAAGACTTAAGAACACAGTAGTTTGATACGTGGAACGGTTCCCCAGATGAGTACCCCTCTCACTCTGCTACAAACATGTCCATATCCACTCTGATCAGACAGGTAGGCTGGGTTAGAGCCACATGTAGCATTTTGAGGGTCACATACTGTTTAAATAAGGCAGTGGTCTGACTAAGATCCATGAGAAAGCCTCCTACAGTCTCTGTTCCAGTAAGACGGTTTACAGACAAACAATGATCAATCTGCAACTCCTCATCCCCCACACCATCGTCGCCAAAACAGAAATGGAAAGTACAAAAAAAAAACCCCATAAAACTAAGAAGAGACGCTTTGATATGACAAATCTTTTCTAAACCATATCACTTGGGTTTTCCAGCACAATATAGGCACTGAGACCGAACCCATCTGAGTGCAATTTCAGCTTCAGCTACACTGCTACTGTACCAGCTTTGCACAACCACAATCATATACTTTGTTGTGCTCCTTGCAACATTTTGAAGTCCTGAAGGAACATGTAAATAGAAATGCCTTCATTGCGCTTAAGTGCATCATCAGAAGCCTTAAAATGCCAATCATAATTCAATTAAGGACCATTTATCCTATTTCCAATTGCTTTCCCAAAGAAGCAATCACCAGTGCTTCACATGTTACCTTTAGCACTGGTCTCATCAGACAACAGGCTTTGTGTTGGCATGGTGGTTTCCATCTTTGACCAAGCATAAACACCATTCCCTACTGCATCGAGGCTCCAGCCCTGACACACCAGGCAGCCTTGAAAGCATGCACAGGTTAACAAGCAGGCTCAGGGCTCAAGCTTTTAAGAGAAAAAACAGCTACTTCAGGTCTACAATGGGGGCCATGGGGTACAAACACTGGGATTTGTCCCCTGCCACTAGCAGTCCAGCGTTCTTTCTCCTGCTGCTCCTCACTTTCAATTTCGGTGCAGTCATTTCAGTGAACAAAGCTCTTCCTGCTCTTTCAAACCATTTTTATGCTCTTAAGTGGTACAGATCACAGAACAAAATGAAAACTGCCAGTCCCAATGCAACCAAGGAGCAGCATTAAATCTGGAATTCTGATTGAGTCGTCCTATTACGATGCTCCTGGCAAGATCTTACTAGGCAGCTCGACTGAAACCAGTAACTAAGTCATGATTTAAAACTGGTGAAATACCTGTATTGCAGTGAAAAATTATGTACTTACTTTTTTCATGTGTGGTTTATACAAAACAGACTTCCTCTAGAAAATGCGGAGTAGAGCTCATTCTGAATCTACTCTGTCTTATACATGCGCCAGGGGGTGCAGAGCCAGCATACATCCGTTTCCAGGAACAAAACACATCCCTCTAGTACTAGACACACTGAGCCAGTGTTTACACACTGATCTGCTAATAAGGAGACCCGGGAATTCCAGAATACGAGATTTATATTTATTGCTATTTTACATTGCCACAGAATGTGCCAAGTTTGGGCACTTTAAATGAAGAGGGCTGCTATCGCACATTCCCTTATCAGTCTTTTGCACAACTTCGTTACTGAAGCATCCTGATAAGAATGTCTAAAATGTCTGCTATGTTTTAAAACAGCAAACTCTTCCTTTTCAGCTCTGACCCAGCCATTTCAGTCAACAAAGCTCTTTCTACTTTTTCAAAACACTTTCTACTCACTTAATGGTTGTGACCATACTGACTGTGTTAGAAACTGCAACTCCCCAAAATAAAACAGCACAGCTATTTATTCGTAGCTTGACGTGATATTTTGAGGACTACTATTTCACAATATGGAATGAAACATGAACATCCATCTTTTGACGAGATCTAAGTATCACACTTCAGAACATCATACACAGAACATTAATGCACCTTTTAAATGAAGAAAATCGGGAAACTGTGCATCTAAAAGGACCAACTTGCCAAACCCAGCATATGTTTTTGCACTTGCTTTTCCATTCCCAGGCTTACTCAGATCAATGTATATATAGATAGGCATGCGTGCATGTGTGTATACATAGGCACTTGTTCTCAACCGCGTCTCCCAGGAAAGTGCCAGTCAGAGGAAGAACAGTCAGGGAGTAAAAAGCCACTTCTACTATAATGAGTGAAAACAGTTTTATTTGTTGTCATTTTGGGGTTGTCAAGGTCTTTTTTGATTGTTTCTTCCAAAAACTGTCTTCTTTAAGCTTTCTCAATGTCTTTGAAAAAATATTTGATAGCAAACTTAGCTGGAACTGAATGTTAAAGTACCAAATTATGAAAGTCACCTATCCCTGCACTCATTTCATTCTGCAAGAACCCCACCTGGGAAGGAAGAAAGGAGAGGTGGAGTGGGAAAAGAACAGCTAATTAGCAAGGTTTCACGATCTAATTCAACATGCCAGCCCATTTTTCTGTCAGTCCTGCACATATAAACAGGATGAAAAGCAGAAAGTCCAAGTTCTTCACACTTTTATTCCTCAGGTTCACCATTTCTGGTTGTCTGCCTTGGTACTTCTGTCCCCTCGCATAATGCCTCCAACTCCCTCGGGCCTCCAAAGCATCACCTTCAGAACCAGGAAAGTGATTCACATGCAACAAAAGGAACAGGACTGAAAACTCCCAGCAGGATGTGTTTTTCTGAGAGCAAGGAGGCTACAGGCTATGAGCTGTTCAAGATCCTTCCTACCACTTAGCACCTTCACTGCAGTCCCAGCAAGCCACCCAAGGCTAAGTGATTTTTGATAGCACGTACAGTAAAACTGCAGGCAATACCTGAGCTGGCTGCACAGCCGCTGGCACAGACTCGTGGGTTTGGGCCGAGCAGGCTCAGGCATTTAGAGGGTACACTGCAGGGCAAGGCTGTACAGACACACTTGTTTGACTCTCACCAGTGTCAGGCAGCACCCTGCTCAGTCTAATTAGCATAATCAGAGACGATGTAAGGAGAGAAGCAGGGCTAATTAGCCTGAGCAAAGCACCTTGTCAGCTTGGGAATCTCTGCACAGGGCTCGGATGCACAAATAGATGTACCCATCGTGACTGAGCCTTTCTTACTCCCTGCAGTCAGCAGGTATTTCATTATGCCCAAGAACTACTTACTGCTGAAGCAACGTGTCTTGTCATGTGAGAGCAGAGTGGGGTGATTCCTCAGTTCTCGATGCTGCTTTTTTGAAGCAAAGAACTGCAGGGATCTTACATATCAATGTATGATGCTTTCTCCCACTGCATGTGCTTAGACAGATACTCAACAGTCTTCCTTCGCATGATCTTTTTTGAGGGAAGAGGATCCTCTTATGGTTGCTACGTATTTGTTTATTTATATTTCCTTGTATAGCATTGTAGGTAGTTGAAAATGAGAGGAAGAACACAATGATGAGAATAGTTTCACTACTTCTCTGTACCTTCCCCATCTCAAAATACTCTCCAGATGGAAAGAGTTTATTTGGAAGTAGGCAAGCAGAAGGCTGACTGAAGAAAAGTGATAATTACATTAGAATAATAACAACAAGAAAACCCAGATCTAATGAAGCCTGACGGCTTCATTTAATTTAAGAAGAGACTTCACCCCATAATGAAGACATATAAAGCTCTACAGCTCACTCACCCTTTCTACAGATGCCATCAGAAGCAGCAGGACTGCTTACTAAGCCAAATCCCTTCAGCTGAACTGGTTTGACTGGTCAGTGATAACAAGAAGGAAGTGCTTGTACTTCTATCTCCTTGACTGCTCTGCAGGCTATCCCTCAGGTTGAATAAAGATAGTTATACAAACATTTTAATGGTTCTGGTAAAAGTATCCTGGTAGTTTGCACTGTGGAACTAATGGACATGTCTTAACTCAGAAATATGTTATGAGGACCTTTCCACTTCAAAAGGCAGCAGTACATGACTGCGTGACAAAGAGACACTATTTTATCTCCTTTCCCCATAAGAAGCTGATTCTTTAACAAAGTCGCTGGCAGAGCACAGCTTCACAAAAAAAAAACCACACACAAACAAAAAATACTTCTTTCGAAAAATGTAAAATAAGCCCCAAAACATTTCAACTATGACTATGAAAAGTGTCAGCTCCTCCAGTGCTCTTCCTGCTGCTCCACCCCGAGTGTCAAACTCCCTTTTACTTCACCAGAGGTTCATGTTACCTGAAGTTTCTTTTTGTCAGCTATTTGCATCAGAAATGATAAACCAAGCAGTTGAGAGACAAGTTTTATCTGCCAGAGAGACAAACTCCTGGAAGCTGAAGGCTTAAAGCACAATTTGCCCACTGCTTCCATTAAGGACACTTCTGTTGCAAGGAATCTCTGCAGCTCTGTTCACAAACGTACCCCCATCCGGGAAGCAGACTCACATTTTGCCCAGCTTCTTTCAACTGACACAGCTTTTGTAATGCTTTAGCAGGATTCACTGCAGTCCAAATGATGGAAGTGAGACAAAGGGAATTTATAAATCACCATCCAATTCTGACTGAAGGTTGCCTGGCACAGAAAACCACAAATAATGTTCCTCCCCTCATATAATGCAGCCCTCACTCCCCAAACAGATTTCTTCTATTACTAGTGCAATCACTTGGTAATAAGTTGAACTAGTGCAATAAACTTTATTTGCCATAGTGGGAAGGATTTTTCTTTTATTTAAAGAGCTGCCAGGAAAACTCATTAGAAATAAATAAAAAACAGTATCTCTGGTTTCCTTAGTTTGTCTCTAGTTCTGACACCTTAACAGGAAAAGAAGCTAAAGGCAATCCTGTCAACTTGCTTATCTTCTTCCTCTTGACCTTTGTGCCATCAGGTGCCTCTGAAACATTCATCAGTGTCTGTAGCTGGAAACAGCAAAGCTGATTAACAACAAGAAACATAAAACTCACTGAGAAGGAAATCTGATAGCATCAATACAGCCAGTTTGAATAAAAGTATCTGATATTCCTTCCCAAAATATGTATCCACGGTCAACATGTCTAGAAGGCTGCAAACAAACCTGAAATAAATATGAATGTACAAGTTGTTCAGAATAATATTCTGCTACAAAGGGCTCATGATTCCTCTTAACTAACCTACCACTATCAGCAGCCTTTCCTTTTGAACGTACACTCCAAACAGAAAATGGAAAAAACCCCTGCTCTCTAGGAGAGCTTAATTTATATTCTCTTCTTGCTGCTGCTGCCACAAACATTATCAGCTTTGAGAGAAGCACTGGCAGGTTATGAGATACTGTTAGGGTCATCATGGGTGCAGCAAACCAGCTCACCAGTGATGCTAACTATCACAGCAGCACAAGAAAGCAGCAGTGAAACACAAGAAGCATAAGAAAAGCGGAGAAAAAAATCTCACAGGCGTGAGACACCTGTGTTTCGACCAGCTTCACCCCAGACAAAACCTGCAAATACTAGGGCAGCTTTCACACCATGCTATAAACCTGTGAAGGCTGGGCTTGGTTCCCAATGCTTCTTCTTGGTTTCACTGGAAGTCTCTTGGACCAAGCAGTGTTGCCAGCAAGGATCAGAAATTTCTCCAGCTGGCACCACCAAGTTAAAGATAAGCAACCATAAGCTACAGTGCTGAACTACAGGAGATGCTTTTTGTGGTCTCATGGACCACACTGGTATTGTAATCATTAACAAAGGCATTATTCACCTGCCTGCCTTGCTGCGTTTACTCGCTCCAATGCACTGTGCACTAGGACCGCCTGGACTTCTCTAACGCCAAATCATGAAACAAAGCTGACAGCGAAAAGCTGGGGCAGCAGTTAAAGTGACTGCCAAAGAGAAATCTGTTTGCTCAGGCAAAAGCTGTTCTCAGTCCAAACATGGGAGTCATAATCTTACAGCCACTTGCTTGGAAGACAATGAAGGGAAGGCAGAACAGACTGGGAAACTACAGCTTGCCACAGTAGAGAAGAGAACAATCTTTGTGCCCAGATTTCTTTGCTCTGCAGGATAAGTTTTACAAAGCTGACAACCGGTAGCAACATGCAGTGGCCTCAGGCATCATGCCTGCCTATCAAACACTTGGATTTTAGCCCTGGAGAAATTACAGCTTCTCACTTCTCTGGAACCTATACCGGACGAGAAGAAAGAAAGAGAGTAATGAATGACCTAACTACACGGATTGCATACTATAAACCATAAACTTAGGAGTGCAGGGAGAACTGGGAGGAGATGTGGAGAAGGAAAACATCATGTATTGACAGGAACACCATAGCCACAGATGACAAAAGACAACCAGCTGGGGCTGCTACAATAGCAAAGTCATCTACTGGAGTGGTAGGGGCTGGCACACTGAATGGAAAGTATGGGTCCAGCAGATAAGCCCTGGAGATAAAAGACAGAGCTCAGCAGCTCAGGCTGGAAAAGACAGTGGGGAACAGACAGCTTAGGAAATCATGAGTTGAGGAGCCAGCCAGCAGGAATGTGGAGAAGAGAAAGGTAAATCCAAGGAAGCTGCACAGGTGTGAATATAAAGGCATTTGGTCCTGTGGAGAACTGGTGGCTTACAGCTTCATTGCTGCACATCCTTCTGTAGGACTTGAAGCCACCCCGGCCACCTCTCTGCTGGGCAGCAGGTGCAAGCAGGCACGGCCCAGCTCTCGCCTGCTGTCCCTAGGTGTCCATACACTGACCATACGTGGGATCCCCCACCGACAAAACAGCTCAGCTGCTGCCAGCTGCCAAAGCCAGCTTGCCACCCATGCAGTCTGAGGATGGCTGTGGCTTCAAGGCCAGGAGAGGGAGTGAGCCGACCTGATGCATAGAAAGGCCCACCACCACCCACTCTGCATCTGCACAGATGCACTCGCCCTGCAGGTTTTCTCCAACATCCATTTTAATCCAATGCTCAACAGCTAAAGTAAACTGCCACACTGAAGGCCCAGAGTTATGGTCAGAGACTTTTTTTTGAAGCCCCACAAGAAACTCAAACTGTTTCAGCTTCCTCTCCCAAACGACAGCCTTGAGCTGTTCTTGCCTGGCTGCCGGAAGCCTGTGACGTGAAATAAAAGCCAGGAAATATGACTTTCTGAATAAACATTTATTTGGTGAGAAATACTTCTGGTTTTTTGGCAGAGAAATGGCAGAAACCTGAAGCCCTATGTATAGCATGCCTGCAGAGAGCAATTTCTATTTAAAGGGAAGCTGCAGCTGTCTGTAGCTCTTAATGAAGAATAATGCCTAGGAATAAATTACTGCTGTTTCTGAGAGACACATTTCTCAAATTAAAGTGATTCTTCCCTTTTTCCCTCTCACTATAAATACCGAGTGGCATGTACTGGGCTGTTGTTTGGAAGAACGGACACACGCAGCTCTGCTGTTTTCTCAGCAGCCTGGTAATTTCCATAGAAAACCATGAAGTGATTTAGCATACGGATACCAAAGCAACACAAAAGCAGAGACATCCAGAATCATTAAGTCTGCATGTGTCAAAGCTTTCCGTCGCTCTTCCAAGGTGTGTACAGCTCAGAACAGAAACCAGGCATCACTTCCAACCATGCCACAAACCCGGCGTTGAGGCTCCAGGTGTGGGAGATGGCCGCTCACAGAAAAGCACCGTGAAAGGCTCACTAACCTTCAGTTTCCATCACTTGCACAAGCCTCCTCCCCGAGGGGCTGCCGCAGCGGCAGGACAGGCAGGCGGAGAAGGTGATGCTCTGGGGAGAGGGTGTGCCTGGGCTGCAGCCAGCCTGGCCAGGCGGCTCAGGAAGCAGCACTGACATCAGCTCCAGGAGCTGTCGCTTCCAGACCCGTCGCAGCTCCACGTGCCAGGAAAAACAGCCGGCAGCCGGGGGGAAGTACATAGGAGATAGGACCCAGGGTAAAGGAAGCAAGGAGGGCCAAGGAACAGAAAAAGAAGGTAGCAGCTCAAAAATGGGATGAACTGGGACTAAGCCATGGGCAACCGCGGTCCCCCAAGACCGTCTCTGCAATCAGCCCTTACAGCAGCAGGTTCCCACTGAAGGCAGGGCATAGAAAGCCTGTCTGGGCTAGAAGTGGGGATGTTTACTATCCTACCATCTGCAGTTTGCCCAAAATAACAGTTATAGATACGAGATCAACTAAACACATTTCTGTTATTGACACATACTGGATTTAGAGATTTATTTTCCATTTCCCACAAACCGTGCCAGAGGTTTTCACATAAGCACAGAAAAAAAAATAATGTGAAGAAATGCTTGTGAGTGAGGAACATGAAGAGTTTACTCACTGCTCCTGTTAGAATGTGTTTGTGCTTGTGTGGCTAGCACTCCAAAAAAGCTGTGGCATATGTTTTCAAGACGGAAAAAAAAAACCTCAGGATACCTACATCCTACCAGAAAATTACAAAACCGTATGCTGGAATACACAAGGTACTCTCCAGCAAGAGCAAAGGAGCCTTGTCTTGCTTCACTTTTACCCTTGCTGAAACAAACGTTCCTCTTTAATGAACCCTCCTGACATCCCTTTTTCTCTCCCCAGAAGTGGAGTATGGACTTGATTTGTACAAGCACTGCTATTCCAGAAATGTGTTTCATCCAAATGAAGAGAGCAGGAAAAAGGAAGTAAGAAATTTGTACTGTTTAGTAAACAGGCAGTTTCTAGGTGGATACAAGACACTGGTCCCAATTTACTGCACCCCTCCCTCCTCACACCCCTCCTCCCTCTGAAATTTGCCTGGGTGGCAGGAGGAGGCAGCAGAAGGGAAGAGAACAGCTACCACTTGCAGTGGGAAAGGTTTGATTGTTTTCCTCACATCTTAACGTGACAACACTCTGCAAACAGGGAAGGGAGAGCAACATTTTTCAGTAAAATCACTGTATGCCAGTATTTCCTTTCAGGAGAAACACTGCACCTCCTCTCCTCGACTCTCGACTCTCGTATTCTTGGGTCCCCAAGAGGTTAAAGGAAAGAGGAGGAGCCTGGCTGACTGCCTCCTTCTTGCAGCAGTGTCCTCCAAGCAGAAGGAGGTGACAAAATACACTCTCAAGGAACTGCTAAAAAGCCCTCCATCACCTACAAATGATTCCTCAAAAGGAACCAGGCCTGGATGCCAGGTTAAGAGTGATTCTCAAGAGCACTTTTTCCCATCTATACCTGGTGAGAAGGGCGCTGCTTTTTCTGCACAAACCCAGGGATCCTGAGTGTAATTCAGGGTTTTGGCACCACGATAGCAGAGCATCACACTGTGCTTTAAGTGGGCTGATTTTAAACCGTTTAGGAGAGGGCAGAATGTAATGATCATCGTGACAGCATCTTCAACAGATATTCCATCCCCTGTAATGGCCGATGATTGCCTCCTTCCGTTTATCTGGCTGCTCTGGCACGCCACATACCTTACAGGACCCAGGGAATGCTCTTCTTCACGTGAGGTGGTGCTGCAATCAGTGGAGGTGATTGCAACATCTTGAAAAAACATCTCCTGTTATCCCAACAGCTCGGCATGCTAAGATTTTTTTTTTAAATTATTATTATTATTTAATACTGTCCTCTTCTGTTCTAGGATGCCAGCATGCAAAGTAAGCTCTTGTGGTTTTAGAGAAGTCTTTCGAAGTGTGGGAATAAGCTGATACGGCCACGTCTGCTTGGATACACAGACAGTGAGAAGCTCCAGGTCTCAGAGGCCCCTTATTCATCTTAATGAGCTACTAACTTGGCAGCTTAGTGGTAACTGGTAAGTAACAATTCCAAATGTTGGCTTTGTTAACTATTTCACTGTAGATCAAAGCAGGTGAGAAGAGATGATAAACAATTTTCAGTGTCTTCTCTAATATTTGTTTTGCAACCGGTTCTTGGGAAAGCAGCACCACTTAGACTGTCTCAATCTGCTTCCTGAAGCCTGAATCCAAAGGGAAAAGCAGAGCAAAGGACGGCATCAAACTTTGAGGGAGCTAGAAGGCATGCCAGAAAATATATTTATATTTACTACATTACTTGAAAGTGCACAAACTAGTTTGCTCAAACTGGAAGAATCTGAAGCTTGTTTTATCACTACTAACATCTTGAAGGACCACTGCATACTTTGGGCATAAGAATTAAATACTAACTTGCCTAACTTGGAAATCCCCATGGTTCTTTCTTAAGAAAAAAATAAGGATTATTCTAAAACCTGGCAGGCAGAGAACTCTTGTTTTCCTCTTTTTGTGAGAATGTTTACATTTGATCTGCATGTTTGCCCATTTCAACCCAGAAAAGCAGTGGGCTTCATAAGAAAAACAATGAACATAAAAATATTTATGCCTTCTCTTTAGCCATCCCTCCTGGGAACACTTTCTTTTATTAATACCACAGCTGAATCAAGGTCGCAGTTGAGTGACTCTGTTTCCCTCGGAAAGGTGTGCTACTCCAATTCCCATGAACACAAACCTCTGAGAGGAGCACTTGTACTGGAAGTACTCAAACTAATATAACAAGCTGACCAACAGGCGTTTGGAACACCAGGCAGAAATAACTACATTTGCAATCCTCTAATTTGAAAGCGGTCAAATAATTTCAGCCATTGTATAAGCATGCATAAAACTCCTGAATCTGACCTCTAGATTCATGAACTGTTATCCATAGTACTTTTCATTCTTGTTAGGCTACACAGCCACATGGTCTTCCAATGCAGGCTCACATATTTAACTAAAAAGCAATAGCAGTATGACAAATAACTGTAGCAGTCCAAGGAAAAGAAACTCACCATCTTTCCTTAGATAACACTAGTCTTTCCTTGAACCCATTAAAAGAAAGAAAAAAAAAGTAAGAGGGAGAGTAATTCAAGTCTATCTTTGCAGCCCAACCCAAATACACCTGCCTTTGGTGCTCAGTGCATCACAGGGAAAAGATCAAACACTACAGGGCAGGTGCTACCTCCCAAAAGCCACAACTGGAAGTATTTGTTATCACTGCTAGGAACTCACAACATTCACTATGTTCTTCTTCCGGGAATTCTGGATTATCCTTTAGCATGAAGATTTTTCAGAAGCTGCTGGATTGTTCACAGGTCCTCACTGGCTTTCCTCGTTCAAATAAAGTAAGGTAGAGCTGTAAAACAAAAGCAAAACCAAGTAAGAAGGGAAAGAAAGGAATAAAAAGAGGAAAATCCATAGAGCCGTTTAACAAACGAACAATTGACTCCTCCTTGAAGCAAATGCATTTTTAATGAGCTCCCAAGATGGAGATTCCAGTACAGAGTGAGTGTATGGCAAACACTGATCTAGGATAGAAGAGTCATTTTCTCTGTACATATTATTACAAAAAATTAAAACCCAGTTCAGAATTGCTGAAGCAGATACATAATGAAAATAATTCTTGGATACTTCTGTTGCTGTAAGAAGGGAAATAAAAAACTACTTGGAGTTGCTTTTAGGAAAGTGTCTGCAAACAAAGTCCACAATGTGCAGAGAGATCCACACAGGAAGATTTTTGTTCTCAATCAACTCCTCTAAGGGAATGCAAACAACTATCTATTTCCATGGTTATCTGCAATATTATAACAGAAGAGTACTGAAACCAAAAATACACATACACACACACATACACATGCACACACACTTGCTATTCTTCAGTAGGAAGGATTTTCCATATTTGAGATTTTTAATATTGTGTGGTTCTTTCACTAATTTTTTTGACAAAATTTCGCTCTGGACCAACTCTTTTTTTTTTTTTTTACCTACTATACAAGGTATCAGACTATCCTCAGCCTTTTTACTGGGATCTGAGGAAACGGCTGGGTTTCATTTTTATGTGAACCCCACACAGAAAACTTAAAATAGAGTGCATAATTCCACAGGCCCCAAACTGAACATTTTTTCCTTGAGCCAGGTTCCCATGGTCTCCTTGTGCTTCCTAAATTCTTAGTTTCCCTTTGTGCCACAAACCTTTCCTACCTCCATAATGTAAGGCTTCTCAAACATTTCACACATCATTTCAGGATTTGTGCACATGGATCCCATCCTATCAGCCTTATGGTGGAATCCTTGTCCTCGAACCAAAAACAAGTGCAGGACAAAAGTCTACACCTTAGACAGTGCAAACTCTCTTCACTTGTTGGAGGAAACGAGGCAATCTAGAAAATTACTCATTTGACCTATCAAGCATCTGGTTTAGGACAGAATGATTCACTCTCTAGAAAGGTCTGGTTCTCTCCATAAAGTGAGTCTAGACACTGAGCTCAGATTAGATGGCTACATATGAATGCAGATGAATCTCACATTACGTGAAGGCAGGAAACAAGTCAGACAGATGGACAAGTGCAGTTCGTGGGTGAAGAGCAGAGGGAAGACAATGCAATGATAAAAAAAGTTGCTATTCAAAAGAAGTTTACACCTATGACAGCTTGTTTTAGTTGAACATACAAAGCAACAACAACAAAACCTTCCGAAGCCCAAAGCAGTATCTGCCCAGCTGATCCAGCTTTGGTGTAAGACTACTCCTGGATTTACTGGCTAAGGCTAAGCCCTCATGGAGCAGTGTCTGTAAACCTGCATCCAGCTGGCTGGGACTCAGGCAGGCACCTGGCAATGATGACGACGGTGACCACTAGTCTCATGGTACACGCGTCTTTGTCCTCTCCCTGATGGACTGAGGCAATGCAAGACACCTGTTACAAAAATCTTCCCAGTTTCAGACACAGTAGTTTCTTAAGAACTACAACTCCTGTGTGACAGAGGCACTGCTACCTCAAGAGCCTTCAGATACCCAGGCCCTGGCTACACTTCCAAGACTTTGGTCAACAGCTTCTCTCCTCTCCTAAAGTGGGACTCCACTGCTTATCTGACAGAGAAACACACTATTGACATGGTCTCGTAAGATTTTTAACTTTAGAAAGCAGAACAAGAGAGAAAAATAATGCAGACTTATTTAAAAAAAACCCTTGAAACCTTGCTTAAACCCAAACCAATTTATTTTCAAGCCATTTATTTTTTTCTTTAAATTATGAGAATCTCAAAATAAAAGAAAACTCCACCTGAGTTCGAAATACTCAAACTATTTTGTTTCTAATTGTTAAAACACTTCAGCATTTGCAAATTATTTATGGGTTTTTTTCCCCCAATAATTTGGCAAACCTAAAAGTTGCAATTTTTAATCTTTATCTCTTGTCATTCAGCATTCAAGGGAACCTGCAAACGGAGTCCAAATGACTATGAGAAAATATTTAACATTTCCAACAAAAATAGATGGCTTCCAATTATTTTTAGTAAGAGCAGGGAAGTTTACTCCTTGCAAACTCCTGCTTAGATAGACTCCTGTGAGCCTCCCTGGAGAGTCAGATGTGCGTAACCCTGGGCTAACACCCACCACACTCAGTGACTAAGTCCTTCCACTAACTTAAACAAGTGGGGTTAGGATTTTGATTCCGTTCAAGTTTGCAAGGCTCCGATTGCCCAAATCAGAGCTTTGATCACTGAATCAGGAGCGAGGCTGCTTGCTAGCTGTGCAGTGATCTCGCTGTCAGCCTGGAAAGTGTCTTGCAGACCTTTGCCAGCACGGGGACACAGGAACAGGCCACAAGCAGCACCTGTGCAATACAGTGCAGTGGTGGTACTCTGGGGAAGACACCTTCTCCATGCACTCTCATTTCACGGGAAAGATGACATGAAGCAAGGTAGCCTACACCTCAGGCAAGAAAAGGGGCAAGAGACCTTGTATTTACCATGATGCACCATAAATTCACAAGCTAGTTTAATTTGCTACAACTTACTCACTTGACCTTACCCATAGGCACTTCACTCTGTGAAGGGCAAGGCATGTCTGCCTGCAAATGTTCCCAGGCACTTTTATGTTTAAGATTTAAAGATAGCATAGCACAAAATTCAGGACTCACAGAGAGATGCTGCTTCTTGAAGCACAACCCTCACCTGAAGAGCAGAGCACTCAGTCCCTAATTGGGACAATCTTTTTGCCATGCAGATCCGATGGGCTGTGATGACATGCTCTTCGTGGAACATGTAAAAAAGTCGTAACGTGGAGGGACCAGCAGAGAAAGCTGGTTCGCAGTACATTTAGGTCTTAACCAGAGTTTTCGACTAAAGTTTCAACATGATCAACAAATCATTATCACATACACGGTTACCGATCACATCTCCGCTATAAATGGGAAGCGTTACCAAGGAAGCTGTTTTTCATGGTCCCACAGCATTATGGTTACTCAAATATCACAGCATAGCCCTGTCTTTGAGAGCTAAAAGGGACACTGTGCTGACAGATTAGAAGTGTAATTGAGATATGAACAGATCTCAAATCAAAGAACATGGAAGTACTTCTTGGGAGTATTTCGAGACTACAATTGGACCCCAGGGCAATGAACAAATAAGGACTGTAGTACAAGCGAGCAACTGCAAATTGGCAAAACCTGAAAACCAGAAGTTGGCTACGTGCAATATCCTGTATTTATTCCAAGAAAAGGTCATGCTCTCCCATCTTGCTTTGGAGATCAGGCAGTGAGAGATTACCGTTTAACTAGTCCTTTCCTGCAGGTTTTTAATTGTCATCCCTTGCCCTCTTGCATGACATAATTTGGCTTCCCTAATTCACAAATCAGCATAAGCTAATAAAACTGTTTAAGAGACTGCAGCCTTGAGCCCAAGTTGCTTCGTTGTTCGCTATTATCCTACACCTAATCCTTCAACTCAAATAAAACCGTAATTCATTTCCTGCTTTATTCTCCCTCTACATGAAATAGTTTTAGACATGTTCAATCCTGCCTCACCGCAAATGGGAAAGGTGAGGTTTTATCTTCCTGGAGCGTGCGTGATTTCAATTACCTAATGTGTGTACCATCTATCAAGTCAAGAAAAAACTTCTAAATTATTTTCAACAGGTTTAGCTGACTTTACACAAGGAGAAAAGATTCTAATGGAACTTTAAAAAAAGAAAAAGACAAGAAAAAAAACCAAAAACTATAAACCAACCAAGAATTTACTATCCTTTAGATTTCAAGTTAATAAAAGCTTCTCTACACCAGCCATGCCAAACTTTGCCCATTTGAAAATCTTCTGACATTTTCTCTAGTCTACAAAGGCTGCTGCTGATGTTCTGCTAGTGTAAAAATTACTTCAATCCCAATTATGCCTACTTTAATGTTTAATGCTATGGTGAAGCAATATCCCCTTAGGACAAAAGAGGTTTTGTTTGCATAAAACAGGCAGGCATCACTCTGATTTCTGTTTAGCATCCATTCCTCATCTGAAGCTTGATATTCCATGGCTTTGTCATGTAAACAAACATTTCCCATGGCTTTGCATGTGGTCCACAGTGAAATGCCCAACTTCACAAGGTGTTACACACAGTTTGTGCAGGGTGAAGAACTGTATCTGGGTGCATGGGAATAGTAAATCAAGTTGTCAGCACTTTGCATATCCTGCAGGTTCTAAACCAGAAAAACAGTACGCAGATCATAGGCCTCAGACAAGGAAGCAATCCATCCTGCCCTGCAATTTGTAGAAGAGGGAAGAACATCAGTGTTGCCTTCCCCAGCTCTGTGAATATGGGACATCTCAGCCTAGCACATCTTTCCTGTGTGAAAAGCATTTCCAATGTGCTTACTCAGAGTGAAAATGCAGGACATGAACATCTATCTGTGAACAGTACAGAGACAGGACCAGGACGTGGGGCTGAAAGGGCAAGGCTGCAGCTCACACGCCCCCAGTGCAGGAGCCACTACTGAAGATGGCCACTGATTCTGCACAACTAAGGTTAGCTGTGAGTCATCTAGAAATCGGTGTCCCAAGATTTAATTTAAAGGCCATTATTCATCATTGCTTCACCCACAGCAGGTGTTTTTCACGACTTAAGGCTCAGGTAAACCACCCCTCATTTTAGCATCAGCCTATGCAAACAGACAGAGTTTTCGGCCCTCCTCACTGGACTCTTCCAAACCCTTCATTTGGAAACATGGAAGCAACTTTGCTCCCAGAGCCATCTCCACCACTGCTTGTTACCCATTCCCTAACTTCAACATCCTCGAACAAGTGATGGGAAAACAGACAAAGGTTAATCACCACAGTTGTACTTAGGAAAAAATGCAGAACAGTTCAAACTCACACTCCCCATTTACATGATGCCTAAAAACAGCACAAACACAAATCTGACCAGGACCTCAGAGACATCACTTTTACACAAATAACAGCAATCGCAACCATACTCCTTATTTGTACTTCACTAATACCCAGTATTTCCACAAAGACTTGAGGTTAGACCGTGCTTAGCCTTGTGCTTCTCTTAGTGGGATTAGTTTCTAAGTTCCATGTGATTTTCCCCTAGAAAGAGAATGCAGCATAAGGTAGTAAAATAGTAAGTCAAGGTGTGGGCTGTGGGTGCAACACTCAATGCTACCAGGTGAAAAGAAAACTAAGAGGAGCTTGTCCAAGTTGTTTTGTCTAAGCAGCAACAGTGCAGACCCACAGGAATAAAAATACCTCACAAATACCTCCTCTCAGATGTCAATGATGTACTTCGTAATAAAAATCCATCACCTTATTCACATCCGCACCCCCTATTTGCCACTTTTCCATGGCTATCAAAGCAGGAATACTGGTGAGTGGGGGGGGGGTGGCAGGAAATTTCAACAGAGATCTACATTTCTCTTAGGAAGCCAACTTTCTTCATTCTTATACAGAGGTTTAAAGTAAAAACAACTCTATTGCCTGCATGTTTGTAACACAGTCATTTCTACAGGTCTTCTGAGCAGAAAAGATTGAGAAAAGAATGCAAATGGTCCATAATAATTCAGGCCGAGAGCCAGTAATGTTGAACAGATATAAGCAATAAAAATAACCACTCTGGATGCTTCTGTTACACGACATAAATATTTCTCTTCTTTTATGGAAGCTATTATGCAAAAAATGCAGCTCAGCCCTGAGTAGAAACAATGAGCCTCCTGCATATTTGAAGAACTGCAGCACCCTATTAACTTGCTATGGATGAGAGCAAGCTCAAGGGCCTTCATTACATGTACAGACATCTCTTACACGATGGCCACAGCTCTCCTGCAAAGACGGTGTTGAAGGGGGAATCCAAATGATGTGAGTCGCAAACAGCAGCAGCACCAAAAGCAATGGTTGAGATTCTGTTTCATTGCAGTATTTTAACTAGCCAGAGACAAAACCTCCTGAAGAAGATTGTTACTGCTACAACCCAGAGAACCAGAGAAGAGGCTTGATCTCTGGTGGCAGCAGTAATTCCAGCAGAAGCCCACGGTATCAACTCTCTGGTGCCAGTAAGATTTGAGTTTCAGCCATGGCCTTTGCCTCACGGGGCTCAGCCACAGGTGCCCAGAGCTATTCATCTGCTACTTACACAAAGTTTTCAGGGAGCAGCTGCCCCGTCTCCTCTACCTGTGCAGCACGTTGGGTTGAGGAGGACCCGATTTACACCAGCTGCCAGGCTGGGGGGACACACACGGGCGCAGGCACAAACAATGCCAGCACGTGAGCTTCGCTTCCTTAGGAAGCCAGCCCAGAACACACCCTTAACCTTCTCCCCGCTTCCAGTGCAGCCACGTCTTCTGCGCTGCTGATGCAACGTGAAACAGAGCTGGAAAACAAAGGCACTATTGACCAACTTTTTTGCAGGATTAAGATGACTATGCTGGCTTACAACAAAGATTTCAACAATTTCAACACTGAGTGCTAAGTAACAGGAACACAGTTTGGCAGTAATTCCAGAGATTACCTGTTGAAACATTAATGACAAACATCTTTTGATGTGGGCTGCTTTATGTGGTGCAAAAGGCAGCGCTGTAATTATGCATTTCCTTTCTATGAATCTAGTATTTAACAGTAAAGCATTACGGGGGGGGAGGGGGAGAATGCGCACATGTGTGTTTGTGCATGTGCGTGTGCGTGCACGTGTGTCTGTGTGTGTGTGTGTGTGTGAGAGAGACAGGAAATACTCCACAGCTGAGCCTGCGATTTACCAGGGTGGCTGCACGTAGTAAATCTGCAACAGGGGAGCTCAGCCGTTTCATTCATCCTGCACCAAGCAGAGGGCTAAAACAATTGCCACGCTTAAGACAAATGTCAGCGTGAGTCATAGCAGCCGGAGTGCAAACATGTTTGCTGTCGGGTGAGTCAGAATATCACATCCTGAATTCACAAATCTTCCTATAAATAATAATTTCCGAAATCGTTGCGTTTCTTTAATACAATGCAATTTTAAGTATGATGCCAAATCCATGAAGGCTTTCCTGACTATAAAGAAAATGTTTTTTCTCCTCTTCCCTTTTGCTTCTTATTGCGTGTACCTACCTACAGTAGTAGGTTGTCTAGGGTACCTGAAGTGGTAATTGCATTGATTCACAATTAGGAAAATGCAAGCATGGCTCAAAATAGGTCCAAATGAGAGACAGCCCCCCTGTCCCCTTAAAAAAAAAATTAAAAATACAAGCAGTAAGACCTTTCACTTACTGTATATGCTTTCTACATCTTTTCTGATGCTGTAATTCTGACAAGCTTTAGCATGTTCAGCATTCAGAGAAAAGGAATGTCAGGCTGGCATGAGACACAGAGCAGCTGAGAAAAGGGGTGAGAAATGCTGGAGAAGTGATGAGAGAGGCCAGGGCAGCATGGTGCCTGTGAGCAAGGAGGGACTATGCCTGCACTGCGCTGCACAGTGTATGCACCCACAGCTAAAGCACCGCTCCTGCTTCAGGGAGTGCTCGGCCTTAATACAGCGTGCAGAGATCATTCCTCCCCATGAATACGAACACACCTGGTAACAAAATTAATGCACTGTAATAATTGGCAATGATTATCCATGACTGCCTCTATTCAGCAAAGTATCTGAATCAGAAATTATGCAAGTGCCTTTCGAAATTGGGCTGAACTCAACGATATGACCAAATTTATGCAGGAGAGTGCTGATAAAGATGTGTGTCGCCTCTGTGAACAAGGTGGGGAAAAAGAGTTTTGTGCAAGGTTGTTAGGGGAGGTGTTTCTAACTTGATTTTCAGTTGGGAATTTATTCTCATCTTACATGAAAGGGAATTCATAAACATACAAATCTCCTTACATCAAATCAAGACAGTCTTGCTTTCTTCTAATTGTTTTGTGGAATAACCACTCAGAAGTTCATTTCTGTTATCTTTCTCAAGCAAAATAAAAGCCCTTTTAGAAAAATTTTATTGCTAAAACAATGAAATTCTCCTGGGAATGACTTCGTTATGGAAATCAAGTGACAGTTTCTTTTATCTAGCCAAGCAGAAAGTCTGCATTTATAAAAGGCATTCTATGCACGAAGTACAGTGAGTAGGAGGACACGAAAATGCTATTTTTAAACCAGATTTCAGTGTTCCTCCCATACCGATTTCCTGGAATAATAACAGCAACAACAATAATGATAATTAATAATGCCAAAAAAGGTGTATCATCTTAGAGGTGAGTGGCATGTGAGAAAGCAAATTGTAGTTAAGGACTTGTAAGATTTAGGGACAAATGTAAGGTTCCTTCAAATAAACTGGCATTGTGCCACAAACTTCACAGGATTTGAGATTTGCCCCCTGAATTTCATACTGCAATTTTTTTTCAAAAAAGCCAATAAATTAACATTACGTGAAGCATATGCCGCATGTCTACCATTTGTTTTCTTGCAGCAATTATTATTTTCAGAAACACACTAAATGAGAAGTTAATGGTGGAGCTGATGCTACCACTGTGTTTCGATAAGTGACCATGGCAGCTTTTACAGCTAGGGAAGAAAAGTGAAAAAGACCTGAAAAAATCCAGGGCCAAGCAATGTTTTCAAATGCAACAAGAACAAGGGTACGACGCAGACTTTGACCCAAAGCTTAAAAGAAGACACTGTAAAGATCCTTTTCTGCTTTACTGACCTCTGGACCTGTCTCTCAGGACACTCACAGAGCAAAGTCGTTGAATTAACAAAGTGTGGGTCAAATCCTTCCTCTCTACCAGGAATATGCCGAGGGCAGAAGTTAGCCCCGATTACCAGAAGATTGTTATTCAATTGTGCTATCGTCTACCAGTGGTAATTAGAACAAGCATCTGCATTTCACACCTAATAAAAATGAAGGAGAGTGAGCAGGCAGTAACAAAATGCCTGGGACGCCGAGGTGCAACATGAAACCCGCTGGAACGCTGGCACTTGAAAGTAACCCCAATGGAGGAAGCCCCCATTTCCCACGAAATTAGAGCAAGCCAGAGGAATCACACGCGCTGTCTGCCCCTCTCTTACGCTCGGCAGCTCTAACACAGACACGCGTTGCAGTCTGGCACTGACTCACCATTCAAACCCGGGAGCACCCCCCAACACACGCGCCCCTGCTCCCACACACCCCGCTCATCCCCTGCCTCAGGCTGCTGCCGTCAGCTACCAACCCTGTCCAAGCCATCTTCAGCCACGTTTTTTAACCAGTGCAAACCCCTCAACAGCAGTAGCATGAAACGTGGAGGAACCAGCAGCCTTGGCATGCTACTGACCCAGTGAGAAATCTGCCACCTAACTAATCAGGTATGGTCTGTTTCTGAAAGATATTATTTAAGGACCATTCAGGGCATGTTTGGAGGCACTTCCACTCTCTCACTCTCCTACAAGACAAATTTTCATGTCATTAACCTTTATTTGCCTTTTAAACAGTAAAATGTAAGTCTATTAAACCACAGAGTTCCAACTTGATATTTTGATCACCTCCATCTGCTTAATGGGAAATGTACAGTGGTAAGAGAAGAAAAAAAGTAGGCATGACTGGAATAAGTTAGCACCGTTTCCCTTTTTCGTCCATTGCTTGCTGTCAAACACGCTTGCTGCTGGTCACTTGCCTCACTCACTGCCAGCAAGTGCTCAGCTGGGCACATCACCAATATTTAACCCCCAATAAAATTAAATCGCAATAATACCTTCCACTCATTTAGGGTTTTACATACCACAAACACTGTGAAAAAAAATTAACTGCACGCTCTGTAACACCCCTGCAAGGTAAATTGGGTATTGTTATTCATACCTTATGCAAAAGAGAATTTCACTGGAGATGGGATAATTGACCTGCCCAGAGCTATGCAACACAGGTGTTCCTGTTTCCTGGTTCTCTCTCTATGCCAACAGACCAGTTCCAGCCTTTTCTGAAATTCAGAGTTAAGAGTTCTGCCTTCACTTCTGCCTCTTTCTGCTGCTGAATGAAGGCAGGGAGCAGGTTTCTGTACCCAGTGGTATGAGTGGTACATGGGTGGTGTAGAAGCAGTACAGGTGCTATGACAGTGCTTCCTGGCTGCACTGCCTGTAGTGGGACCAGAATCAATGGGGTGCAGCACTGCTGTTTCTACTTCCCTGTGGTAAGCGGGGATTAGCTGCAGAAAATTATTTGATCTATATTTGATCTATAATAATTTACTAATAATTTGGTAAAAGGAACATTAGAAGACTTTTTCACAAAAGACTACCAAGTTTTAGCTTCTCTGGATGTGTTCTAGTACTGCAAGGAGGACAGTAGAGGACTCAGCAGTATACCACACACTGCTCCACATATTCTCCCTCTCTTCCCCTCAACAGCAAAAAAGGGTAGGAACTAAACAAACAAAGGTTTCATCACAGATAAACGGTGGCAGGGCAAGAGCAGTGCCCACTGCCTGCTCCTGTGGGCTGCAGCCACCCCTGCCCACTGTCACATGGCAGAAAACACCACACTGGGCTTGCCTGCAGCCAGCACTGGTGCATTGGATGGACCTGAACTGTTTAACCACCTGTTTGAGGTGAAAACCCTCATATGTCATAGGCTGGACAACAGATTAATGTAGTCAGAGATCCTGTTACAACACCAGCTGTTCCTCCTGTACCACAACCAACAGTCACAGTGTAGGTGGGACACAACCACACTTACTACATTAGAAATTAAAGGGGTTTTACCTGTAAAAGATCTGTACTCTTATGTGCAGTGACACGATTAAAGCAGAAACCTTAACTACTAGCCCTGTGGATGCAATTATCCTAGTTAAAAAGAGGGCTTTTACTGGCAAAGCTCATCCCTGTTCACAGACTAAGTAAGGCCTACCTTTGATCAAAGCAGCTAAGACTGGAAAAGCACTTGAACACACCGATCAGCTCCTGAGCAAGGACAAGGCTTAAGTAGAGGGGTTTATCTCTCACAACCTCTCACTTTTAACCACGATTGGTTGGGTCAGGGCCAGCTTGGTGTAACAAGATCCTCAGCCCGAGCTGCAGGTTTTGATTGCCCTTAAACTGTAGCTCAAGCCAAAGCCTCTTTAGCTATGGCACCTAAGAGCACTGCCACCCCTGCAGATCAGCAGATGAGCTCCATAGTTTAAGTGGATTAGCTGTGCTGAACTACTCTGCTACATCCAGTTCTCCTGTTCAGTGCTCCAGCTTCAGTCAGCAGTGATCTTTTATACAACTGCTCCAAGAGGTTTTGCTGCAGAGGACAGAGCTGGGCTAAGGAGAAGCTTATGCTGTCCCCAGGCTACAGGAGAAAGACAAGCTTGGAAGTTGGGCTTGGTGTGCACCCCAAGGAGCTCAGTGAGCCAGCGGTGCCCTTGGAAGATCACCCCGTCCCACACCCTCTCTGGCACCAGAGTCTGGGACTGGCTTCCTACTACATTATGTGACTAGGATGAAAAATATAGGCCTAACACACCACACGCCACCCTGCCAGGACTTCTTACACAAAATCCTCAGCAGTGGCACACAGCGGAGCAGTGCGTGAACCACCACAGTAACAAGATGCCCTCCTTATACCACCTATCTTAGTCTGGAAGGAACAGCCTCTGCCGTGTCTAAGCAGCTACAAACCTCTGGTCCAGTAAACCTCACAATTTCCCAGGTACACCATACCCTTCTCTCAGCCACTCCTCCCAAAGGCAGCAGGCAGAAGTGCTGCTAAGGTAGCATAATCAGTGTGAAGTTGTAACAGTGTGGGGGAATGTGGCAATTCATGGAAAATGTCTTCGACCAAAAGGCAATTAGCAGCGACTCTAAATGCAGCAGCAGAAGGGAGTGGTTTCCTAACAAAACAAGCCTTGTTAAAAAAAAAAAGAAAAGAAAAAAAAAAGAAAGACCAAACCACCCTAGAACTTGCTCTCCTCAAAAAAGCAGCATTCTCAGGAGACTGAAAGCATGTGGAAAAAAATACCTCTGTGAAGCTTTCTGTAAAGATTATTCTTTACAGACACATTTGGCAGCCCTTTCTGCTCTGTCTCCTAATGCTATTGAGTATAACTATGTTAAGTCAATAAGCAAAGCCACTCAAAGGGGTTTTTTTGAGGTTTTCTAAGCCAAGAGAGGAAGCAGTGCAATAGGAAAGTTTTCAGAAGTGGGAGTTGTGCCTGCCTTACTTCTAATTGTAGTGAAACTGTCAACCTCTGCGTTGTGTTTCAAGACTTTACACTTCAAAATCATTCCCTCTGTGCTTTGAATTGCTATACTTTTAAGCTAACTACTTCTAAAACTGCTGTTTAAGAAATGACATCTTCAACCACATTTAACTTTGAGA
Source organism: Callaeas wilsoni (assembly GCA_013398955.1). Lineage (NCBI taxonomy): Eukaryota > Metazoa > Chordata > Aves > Passeriformes > Callaeidae > Callaeas > Callaeas wilsoni. The sequence goes on along the minus strand of VWPU01004376.1, from coordinate 117,475 downwards.
ATAAATCTGAATTTGCAAAGTCTCATTGGGTCCCTGCAAAAGTGCAGATTTTTTTTGTACTTGACAGCCAATCTCTTGGAAAGTATCTGTGCAGAAATTTAGTTTAAATTACTTCATATCAAGACATTTAAGAGAAAATGGGGGGTTGCTATAAGTTAAAAATAATTACGTTCTTTTTACCTTAGATAAAGAACTCACCAACATTCAAGCACTAAACAGCATGAAAACCAATTAGTAACCTTACAACTTGAAATCCTACCTACATGCAGGCATGTATTTACTGTATTTCAGAATGATCTCCAGACACATGTGGCTAAAACTACTGAACAAGGCTGACTTGCTTTCTCCCTTGTAAACCACCTAAAGTGAAAGCAGGTCCAGGTACTATGGTGAGAATTACAGGCACTAACTGCCTGTGGAAGGATGTTCTCTGCCTCTGGTCACTAAACTCTGGGAATCACCCCATCAATGCCATAATGGTAAATTCGTAGATAAGACGGTGTGCTAAATTTCTCTTCAGTGTCCAAATCCAATCCTGTCAGGAGACAGATACCTGCCAAACTGCAGGGTGCTGAGGGAGCCTTGCGCTTTCCAAGTGCCCCTGCACACATTTGAATATCAGGGTAATTAGGAGGCCATGCTCCTTTCATGCTGTCATAAAAATGCAGAATATTTATGTTGCTTCTGCTTTAATGGTTTTAAAATACAGAAGATCAATTCAGTAGAGTAAAAGCAGATTCAGTAATGCTCAGGTATATTTACACTCTGTTGCTCAGTATGGTAAAACTAATTCAAGGTAAAGGCTTACTGCTAAATACTTGGGGAGACAAAGAACAGGCAAGTAAGCAGCTCCGAACGTGCAGGCTGAGAGTCAGCTCAGTCAGGAGCCATTTTCTACCCACTGTGACAGTGCCCAGCACAAGGAAGCCCCAAGAATGACTCCAGTTCCCAAGTAATACTTCCACCAAGCAGAAAATTATACTGTACCTTGTGGGGCTGAACAACTTTGAAGTGTTATCTCGAGGTCTGCCAAAGCTGTTCCAGATGCCAGGTTTCAATTTAAGGCCATCTATTTTTCATATTGTTCTCCCAGACTGCCATCTCCCAGGTTTAAAGGAGGACAGCACTCTACTTAACCCTGAGAATAAAGCTCCTACCATTGCTCAGGAATGACTCCCCTCCATACCATTTGGAAATCACACTAATCACCTTACAAGGAAGTCCCACCCCACTCTTTGCTCACCATATGATGGATGTTTGGCTGGGCCAAGCTGAGGTGCTACAAACAAGCTCCTGCATTGGCACTGGTTATTTCTGCACTTGGGAAGGAGGGGTATGTGGCCTTCCCTCTGCACTCTGCTCATCATCATTTCTCCATGCATGGATATGATTCCTTCTCATCTCTTCCCAGTCTAACAAAGAAAAAAATCAACCTTAACCAGACAGGAGCAATGATGGCAAAGAGCCTTCTACTCCAAACTCCAGCACGAGCTCAGGCAAGAAGTGAGGAAACACAGCCATGTCACAAGGGAAACAGCTGAGCTACTGCAAACAACAGCAACCCTTTTGACTTAAACAGAAAGTGCCCAATCCAATACTAGTTTCCACGTGGAAAGGCTGCCCTCCACTTATCATTGCAGACTCCAGCAGAGCTGGATCACGTACTCAAATATCCCTTGTCTGCCACAGCAGTCCAGCAAACATTGCCATCTAATCGTTCCCACAGTACACAAATTCCTTCCTGGCTTGGCACAAGATGAGTACAAAGTGCTTGCTAATCTTGCATTTAATAGTAATTTCCCCCTCCCCGTCACATCGTATGAATCATCCCTGATTCCAACCATCAAAGAGTTAATGGAAGAAAGAACCACCCTACTATGTGCTTCACTCAAGGGTAAGTGGACTGGCCAGCTACCAAAGCAGATTGTTAAAGACTGCACTGAGCTCCTGACTTTTTTTCTCTCAACTGCAATAAACGTAAGGATTGAACACTGTGGACATAAATGTAAACCTAGACCACATCTGCTGATAAAGCAAACTCTTTGTACTTGCACAACTGCCATTAACTGTACACAAAATACTTAAATTTCATGAATTCTCCTACATTCAAAAGCTGACCTGCAGTCTGCCCTAGGCAGCCAATGCAAACTGCAAGCTCAGCAGAATTGCACATTAAAGACAGAAGATTATAATACAAAATCAGACTGCTAGGAAAGTTAATCATTTGTGCAACGGTTACACACTCAGACTATTTTGGGTACGCTTTACCACACCAGATAAAAACACAGCTCTGGTGGTTCTCTTCTGAAAGGCAGCGTAACAGGTAACAGGTTGGTGTTATTTGCCCCTTTCATCACAGGCATGAACAAAACCGGTGCCTTCAGGACTCTGTCATATTTCACTATTAAGCTTTTGTTTTGAATTAATTGAAGCTACTCTGCTATTTAAAGATTTCTACCTTCCCATAATTGCATTAATAGCTTGGAGCAGAGTGTACGTGCATATGCACAACATTTCTTCACAAATATCTCTCAGGGAACTTCAGCTGTGCATCTTTGCCATAAGCGTTCACGTTTCTTCTCATAAGATAATTTCAATATAGTATTCTAATCCTAACTTAATTTTTGGTAAGATACTTCCACCTTGCTTTCATACCTGTCAGACATGGATTGTGGAGTTCCCTTGGTTAACTATTACCAAATCACTTGAAGGTTTCTCCATCGCCAATCAGGTATAAGCAGCTAGGACCTACTTAAAAGGACTCCATCTCTAGACAGTTTCATTTTGAATGGCATAAATTACCTTGGGCCAGCTTATTTCCATGTTGGTTCATGCTCCGCTCTGCTGTGACCTCTAATGAGAACAACTCAGGGACCCATCTGTCCCAAAGCCACTTGTCTCCTGTTTTAGATTCCATCCTATTTCAAGTCTACCATGACTGACCTATAGGCATGAAATCCACTCTGGGATGTGACTAGTGACACTTTCTACAGTTTGTATTAACATAATTATTTACATGATCATTATTAACAAGAGGAAAATATTTTAATTTATGCTGCTAGCAAATTCAGTTTTCACATCTATGATCAATAGAATCATGTCTACAAATAGATGTTTACTCTTACATGCTGGGCTTGGAGACACAAAACATGATGTATTTCTTAGCTGTCCTCATGGCATCTGTACCTAATATCGCAAGTTCGAATTAAGCAGAAGTCTGCGGTAACCCAGTCTGTTTTCAGTTATCCAGTACCTTTCTAGTTCATGAATAGTTTAATTAAAAAAAAAAAAAGGAAAAAAAAGGGAACAAAAAAGCCTATGATAAAAATTCACATCCAGATTTCAAAGACTTAATAGTGTTGGAAGGTGCACAGTAGATCATGCTCAGAGTACTTCATGCAAAAACATCAATCGAGAATTTTTGGTGCTTCCACTCAGGGTTGCTTAAATTTGTGATTCATGTGGGGAGCCATTGCTAACAACAGCAACACCAAAAGTCTCTGCAACAAAAATGTAGAAACTACAGCTGGATCTTTGGGTTGTGAAGTACAGTGATTTTGCACAGGAATTGCACACACCCCATCTACTGGCTTTTCAGAAGACTGAGAATTTTAACAGCAGCAAGGCAAGTTTACCTTGCATTGGAACTATTTACTGAGCAATGCCTGTGAGGTTAGTGCTTGATGAAGGTACAGGAGACCACTGCCTATCCCAGGAGAGCCACAAAGCAATCCAGAACTGACAAAACTGTTCAGAGCCTACAATGGTAGAAATACAGGTCACAGGCTAAAAAAAGTAACCCGAATCATCACAGCACCTTGTACACTGTGACAGAAACCTAATGAAGAATCAGAGAAAATGTTCCAGCTGACAAAGGTGTTGGTTGTGCTGAGTACCTGCTGTGAGGCCTGCCTTGCTGCCCTTAAGAGCAGGGGCAGGGGTAACATCCAGCAGAACAGATCAAGGCACAGCCATGCACCCACAGCAGAGACTTTGGTCAGCGCTGCTGTTGTGCCACCTCTGCGGCACCTGGGGAGCACAGGCATTGTAATTTTTAATTCAAGAAGGGTCTATGCCACATCATTAGAAGAATTCACAACAAACTTCAGTGACTGATTCAGAAACGGAACTCAAGTCATGCTCTGTCAATCAGGATGTTTGATCACGGCAAATCAAAGAATCTGCTGGGCTCTGCTGAAAGCTTCCCATAAGGAGTGCAATCTCCCGCTCCTCTAGTAGTCTGCAATGCTTTCATTGCAGATGGCGAAAGTACTGATAGTAAATCCAGCGCCAACAGCAGCTGGGAACACCGATAGTTTTGCCATTGGAGTGTCAAATTGTGACACTTCTTTTCCCAACAAATTAGTAAAGTTAATATACCCACACTGTCGCACCAGTGATACCAGCCAGAGTCTGCCAGTTCATTTCTAACTCTGTAGTTGCAGGCAAGGGCTCACAGAAGTGGCCAACAGCCACCACAATATCAATCTATGGTCAGGAGACTAAATATACTTAAATCTGTCAATATACTCTTTATATGAATCTTGGATCAACAGGTAGGCTGTTACTGACACTTGTGTGAAATATATGGTGGTCCAGATATGATACATATAATACAGATTAGGGGGATTTTCAATGCCTCTTCACTTTTCTCCCTGGATTTCAAATGAGTTTCTTTAGGAAGCATTTAGTATTAATATACCAGTGCCTTGTCACACAGATGCATAATGGACACGATTTCTAGTAAAAGCCAAAATCACAGATCTTTTATTTGCATACAGGGTCAGGGATGTTTTGGAAACAGACTTTTCCGTTATCTATGATGTTTGGAGGAACTCAGTGTTGCAGAAAGAAAATGTTTCTCCTTCCCTTGCTACTGTCCACCTCACAGACCAAAACCTGCTCCTGCATCCAACGTGACTTTGGCAGAGTGGACTGGGATCAGAGCGATGCAATGCATTAAATGTCCAGTTTTCAAGCAACAGATCAAGTTTTGTTTTAAAATGCTGTCTTTACTCAGAGCATTTTAAACCAACTGTCTGATAAGAGGCTACTGTTGCTGCTGACCCCTTCTTTCCATTTTCTGTGCCAAAGTTGTGAAGGTACAGTACTCTTTTAAGATGTACACCAGCCAAGGAGAGTACAGTGATGTGAAACTGGTATTTGTGTTTTGTCAGTACCAGCAAAGGTGTGTCTGCACAAAGCTGTGATAACTGTCAGCAGCTCAAAGCAATTTAGATCTTTGCTTGTTTGTGTGCCAGGCAATCTTAAAGAGCTGCAGAACTCTCTCTTCTAAGCATTAAGATCTCAGTAATGTCAACTATATAAACACCCCAAATTAAAACAGCATATTCATCCATTTCTAGGAATACATCACAGTTTGGATGACACATTATTCCAGTGCTCAGTTTCTTCTGGACCTGAAGGCATCCTAGAGGTCTTAAAACTCAGCCTTTCTTCAGCTCCAACTGGAGCCAGACCAAGCGTTCAGCGCTGGCACCAGACCCACTGCAGCACCAGAGCATTTCAGAAACTAAGCCAAAAGCTGGGGAGGTGTTTTTAGGAACCCTTGAAGAAGGCACCTCCGCCAACAAGGTTCAACGAGGTTTCTGCTGGTGACTTAAGAAGATATATTGAATGTCAATTGGCATGTTTATCTTCTTTAAACACTGAGCTTCCTTTCTAACATCTAATAGGGCAGATTAGTGGTTCAATACTAATGGAAACTGATCAAAAGACCCTAGATTATTTGCTTGGCTTACCTTAAAACCTTTTCCTGCTTCAGTTTCCATGCAAAATATATCAAAACAGTATTCCTATGAATGGAGAGCCTATCAACTAATCATTTAAGGAGATGATGAAAACTACCTTTAAAACTGGGTTGTGGATAAAAAATGCCAAAAACCTCCCAGACCAACTGAAGAACACGCTCCACAAATTTTCACAAGGACTACTTTGGAAAATAAAACCTAGAGAAGCATACTATATAAGGCCATTTGAAAATTCTATTCCTTATCTACAAAAGGCAGTTTCTTCTCAGTTGCCATCATGGTTCATTTGTTCAGGAACAAAAGTAGCTGGCAAACTAGCGTAAAAAAGGGAACAAGTAAACACTGGCATTTAAAGCATTGTCTATAAGCAAAAATAAACAGCAGTGGTCAAGTGACAACTGACCAGGTCTCTTTCCATACCTATGTGAAGGGACGCTGGCTGGGAACAACCTGGATCAAGGCTATCAATCCATTTAAATGCAGAAATGCTTTCATGATTTCAAGGCAGAACAAATATTTCTTTTTGTCTGCACACTTTTTAGAAGACATGAACAGTAATTTCAGAACAGAACACAGATGCCTGTTAACAAAGCCAACAACAATTACTGCTATGTCTAAGAATCAACAAAAAAACCACCAGTGTATTCCAAAGGCATTCGCTCACAAAGCAAACTCACTCCACACCAAGCCCAAGCACAGAAACGTGATAGTATCTCATGATTTATGTTCTCTCAGCAGGTTGTACAGGGTCCTCCAGATTCCATGCTTGCCTTTGAAAGCAATTAAGTTTCTAGCACTTCTGGGAGCGACAAAAGCTCTCACTATGAAAACCTGCATGCTGCACCCGTGCTGCGTCTGCAGACTTGGCAGACTGAAACAAAAGCACCACAAGAGGTGTGAACTTCCCCCAGTTAACTCATCTGGGAGCATTAGTATGTGAAGGGCTATCTCTAAACTTTGAAGCTTTTTCCAAATCATGTCTTTGTCCAGTGCCTAAAGAGGCAGCTGCCGCTGTGATTTGGAGAACGTTTGTAAAGCCCCTCTCAGCCTGGAAAGAAAAATCCCTTTTCTCATCAGCCTGCACACAGGAAACTCTACAAGTTCAGCTAATGTGAACTATTCTAATTGCTCACAAGACAGAGTACCCTTACTTACATAAGAGCATGTCCAGACACCACGATGAAACCTGGGTCCTGCTGTGCTATGCACTGTACAAACACCTGCTCCATGGAGTTTACAACTTGCACAGAGTAAACTGTACCTAAGGGAAGACAAGGGCAAGAAGCACATGTAGAGAAGTAATCAACAGGCATTTCACACAACTAGCGTGTGAATTCTGCTTGTGAATTATTATAGTACAGGAATGCTGCCTGATCAAAAAATAGATCTGTGATATGTGCCTGGCTGAATAAAACAAACAGAATAGCAGCAGAGTCAAACTATTAAACGCTCTGGCCCCAGCAACAAAAGCCCCAATGCTGTTCAAAAAACAGACTCCCTGGACAAGGCACAACATCCTTTACCTCCTCAAGACAGAAAAAAAGCCAAAGCCATTTCTCATCACTGTTCTAATTCAACCCATACTGCAGGCAGGAGTGACCTTGTGAAGCCAGCGCCAGAGTGCCGAGCCGGCGTGACAAACACAGCAGTTTGGCGCATGGAAGGGCGTGTGCCAACGCGCAGCCAGAGGGAGGGCAACTCCTTGCAGGCAGGGTGGTGACCCATCTCGTTTACAGCAAGGCACCGTGGCCTGAGACCGCAGCCAAGGGCAGTTACTCAGGGATTGCTCTCACACGAGGAGTTCACGTCGTTTACTCTGTGGCACACAAACTTGCCAAGACCAAGGTTTTTTCACATCAGCTTATTTTTGCACCTTAGACTCTGCATGTTTGGTTTTCAGGGTTAATCCTCATAATTCCTAATGAAATCAGGTGGAGTGATGCATACTCAGCACCTAGTATTCTGTAATTTTATTTTTTAATTATCAGTGTTCCTGTTTCCTCTGTTACACAGTAAGACACCCAATTCTGCGCAAGTAAGTTAATTTCAAATAGTGTCATTTTCAAAATTATTTAAGCCTAGTTATGAGCGTTAACCTAACTCTGTTTCCTTCTGACAACATCTGTGGTTTCATAACTTTAGTTTTTTATACCTCTTGCTCACCTGTTACAAAGCAAGGACTTACAAATTCAGAGAAATGATTTATCAGGGAGATCTGCAAAAAATGACCAACCATGATTTTCTACCAGATTTAAAAGAACATTTCCCCCTTTCATCTCCTTCACTTAAAGTTGCAATCATTTTTAAGAACCAGAGGTAAGAACTTTTGGAGACAGAAATGTGCTTAAAGACACATAATGGCAAGAGTGTAAGATGCTTCAATGTCCTCCAAGCCCTCTTTAAAGTGCTTAACATCTTAGGACAAAAAGTATAAGCAACTGTGAGCTTGGTCACAAATAGTTCATTACACATACGAACATATACAGACATGTCAGAAATGTTAAGCCAGGAGCTAAAATGCAAGGAAATACCAGAAATGTGGCCAATTGCTCAACATTTAATCTTTAGTCTTAATTTCGTGATCACACAGGGTTTTTTTTTCCACAGGATATGGTGCCATTCATGGTATAGTAAAGCTGGTATTACTGAATAAGCGATCCTCAGTAGTTTGCCTCATTCTCAGTATAAAAATGGCCCTAAACGCTATGCTTTGAAGACAGAACAACTACTTCCTTCTAGGTTATTTTCTGGCTGTCACCATATTACCTAACTGCCTAATTTACTAAAATTAGCACATGTTCACAACACCCTGGTGAGGAGGGTTTTTTCCCCATCATAGAGACAGAACTGAGACTCAGAGAGACTGAGACTGTGGACAAAGGTCCCTTCCAAACCCAGCTATGCTGCTTGATGAGATTTTCCTCCCACACATGTGCTCGGCACCAGCTGCCCCTCTTCCTGTGCTGACTGTCTCCCTTCAGAAGTGCTAGCAGTCTGGTGTAAAAGCGTTTTGTAATCCGTTATGGTGAAAATAAACTGGAGCAGCTACGAACTACTCTTTAGGCTCTTTTATGCTAACCCAGTTCTACCTCCAGCCAGCTGGGGAGCACTCACCAAAGAGGGTCCTTTCCAAGGGGAGGTGCAGTGAGCATGTGGGAAGCTTGTGCTGACAGAGGCAGACCCAAAAGAGGGCATCTACACTGGACAAAGTCATTACCAGAGCTGAAACTTTTAAATGAAAACAGACTTTTTCTATTGGAGGAACAGAGAGAACTGCAAGCTATCAAGGATCTCACACGAACCAAAGCTGTAGCGTTAAGACACCCAGTTTGCATTCACAGATTCATGCTGACAGCACAGGGACAGCAAGATTAAGGTGTGGGAGCAGGTGGAAAGAGATGCATTCACATGAGGTACTACTGCCAGCAACACACTTGTTGCATCCTCTTGATGGAGATTGCTTCTCCACCACTGAGCTGCTTGAGCAAACTGTATGAATGCTCCTCATCCACTTCAAGTGTGAAGTTAGACACTTTGAACAGCCTTAGCAGCAGTTTAAGCTAAACTGTGCATTTTCACACCAGGATTTTTGCACTGATGCAGAGGGACAGGATTGCATGAGTCAGTCTGCTGTCTCAGTAGGGCTATGAGGCTGCATCAAGCACTTGGATCAAGCAAACAACCATAGGTGAAATGATCCTGTATCTTCACACCAGACAGGACAAGCAGCATCCAAATGCAGCCTCGGGAATCACAAACTCCATACCAATGTACCAAACAGAGATTTCCCTTTTCTGTGGCTTAAGTTCTGTTGCTTCCCTCCTCAGACTCTACACCAGTTTCCTCCCAGTTCCTCATCTTAATCCCAATCACACCACACAATCCACCCCTGACAGTCACACCAGCTGCAAAATGCTGTCCCCACACTTGGTGCTTTTGGCCTTAACTGCCCCTCCCTCTCCTGGTTCAGTGCCGTGTTCCTCACTGCTACTCCTGAGCACATTCTCCACAGCTTGTGTTCTCTCTCCATCCTTTCTTCTGCTGCACCCTGTCTGGGCAAACAACAGCTTTGCTGAAAACATGGGAGGACAATCTCCTTTCTTTTGCCTCCTATATGCCTAAGACCACAGCACTCCTCAGGAGACAGATGCAGAAATATCAAAGCAAGTTCTTCAGCTTTAAAATACAGCATACTCAATGCTACCTAACGAGCTCCTGCTGTGTGGGTACAAAATGAGAGATAGCAGAATTTATATACTGACTTATTATGGACAAGTTTTGCCGCAAATGAGAAGGCAAATCCCTAATATTGGGGCAACTCTACAGCCAAATTTCAAATATTCACCCCCAAATGTGAAGGCGCTACAAATGTACTCAAATGAAACAGCTGACCTATTTTTAAAAAAGGTACAAAAATGCAGAGTTTTGTATCCTGTTCTCAAGACAACCTGAATCATTCATGCTGAAATGTAAAAAGAAAGAAAAATCAACACTAAACTGCCACTGCTTTTGGAAAAAAAGTCCCTTTAAAAGGTTATCCTGGAAAAATCCTGAATGTTGTGCAATGCTGATTGTAGGCAGTTCAACCTGCTTTTCTTACGTTACTTGCGATTTCCTACAGCTGTTACTGAGAAAGTCCCTCAAACAAATCCATGATGTAGAATAAAAATGAAATATTACAGGCTCCAGTGATGTCTGGACATATCTCAACAGAACTACAGACTACAACAAAGATGCCTATTAGTGAGGCAATAGATAGCTAACACAGAAGACAAGACAATACTGCGTGCACTGAATTTTTGATTCAGATATGCAAGAGACAGGAAATCTAAGTGTCACAGTCACAGCCTATTTACAAAAATTAGGAGGAAATGTTGATTGGTTTCTATAGACACGAATATCGATACTGACACTTGAATCAAACAACTGTTCTTATGTCTGAAAGCAAGGTCAATCTATGACCACTGTAGTTCAGCAGACAAAGAAAAATGGCAAGAAAATGTTGTTGGTACATAACCTTCACCATCTAAGAGTCAGGTGACTTGGCTATAAGAAAGCAAATAAAATTACTTTAAACCAAACATTTAGCTCTTTTTTCATAAAAATATGTAGCTTTTCAGCAGATGACTCAAATGTGAAAGTTTGTGGTTTTTGCTCTGGCAGCCGGGTGGGCTGGATTCTGATCCACTATGCAAATGACTCAAGTGTTTTTCATTTTCTAGGGTGCCAGCTACACTCCTGAACCCTCTGTACAGGGAACTACCACGGCTGCTGAGCCTCACAAGAAAAGAGCAACCGGGTATGAAACGTTTTTTCCTCAAAGATGACTACCACCCAGTTTTACAGCATGACAGAGAGGAGTTGTAAAGTCACTGTCTCCTTGAGTAACTCTTTTGAAATAGAGGCAAAAGGTCTAACTTACTAATTTTATTGAAAGAGAGGCAGGCAGGCAGATTCTACCATGGAACATTCCAGATCTGGGCTTTGCAGAGCATCTTTTCAGCACCGATGCTAAACCTCTCAGATTTTAAGAAAGATGTACAAGCAGAGGGAGAAAAAAAATCTGCAAAATAGGCCCCATTTAGATGGATCCTTCCCTTTGTTGCATGGGACCTTCCTTTCAGGACAAACTTGACTTACAGGCCTTGCTGCTTCCTATTTATTCTCCTCCCCAAAATGAGAGGCTAAGCACAGGTTTGCAGGGGTGATTTAAAAAACAGAAGAGTCTTAAAGACAAGCAGGCAGGAAGCCTCCAAATGCAAGGGTGGAGCGAAGCTACAGATGGGCCGATCTCTCAGGCGCTCCACTGGAAACCAAGGAGCTGGGAACAGGTCTTCAGAGGGACTTAAAGCACTGCTGAGACTTTCTGAAAACCTTCTAAGATAAAAGCCAGGGATCTAACCACATAACACTGTATGACACGAACTCTGTCCTGTTCAGGTGTCTTCAAAACCCACATATTTCCAGCAGTAAATATAGAAACACCTGAGTTTTACTGCCCATAATAAACTACATCTACCCTGGGAGAGTCTGAAGCATTACTCCCATATCTTCATAACCACGATGACAGCTGTAGCACAAAGAAAGTCTGTATATTTTTTTTTAATCTCATATAGACAGAGCTCGAAGTTGCTGACTTCTGTATTAAGTTGGACTTCCTGGCTCTCACCTATCTGAATCAAAAAAACCCAAGCTCTGCAAACATCACTGTCTTGTCTTCTGCATTCACCTATTACATAGGTCTACTATGTGGACCAAAGCGAACTTTTTTTTCCTCTGGAAAGGTAAATATATATGGGGAAAACCAAAATGCATGTATCAGTGTCAGTCATGGCAATCCTAAAGAGTGAGGCAAGACCAAAGAAGCAGCAAGGAAAATTGAAACCCTCCTCCAAGTGGAGATGAAATGAAACCAAGCCAAACAAAGTGTTCTACTACTCTCATGGTGAGTGCTCTGGCTGGAGAGCTCCTTTCCTCCATCTGGTGAATGTATGTTGACTAGAGAAAGAGTAACACAGTACAAGAGAATGTAGCTGCAACCTGGTGTGAGTGCCAGGCAGAGCAAAGGGTTCAGCCAAATTCTCTCACTTTCAAGCAGAACTGCTGCAAGAAGAAGCATACCATATCCAAATATATGCTTATTTTCTGAAAAAGTGTAACTGCTCAGATCACAAGACAAGATAGAGATGTGTACAGCCTGATATTTATTTCATGGGGCATATGGGAGTTAATTTTGATTCACATGAGTTTTGGATACCCGATCCAATAACATCCACATCCCTTAGTGTCAGGAACTGAAGTCAGAGGTTGAGGCAGGTAAGCAGTAACAACTCAGTCTCCATGTTTTAAAAATCATCCTGATTTTCCTTTGAGTCTTCCAGGAAAATCAGATATACAGATCTCTCATCCTCACAATTCATCGCTCTCTAGACTACGCAACAAGTCCGCATAATGTTCCACTTTGGCTAGCAGAACAGTGAACAGATGTGGAAAAAAATTCACTCACTAGTGAAGAAATTCAGGGCAAGAAAATAAACCAGAATTAACTGGACAGTGTCCAGATCCCTTCACAGTTTTATAAAGAACAATGTTAGGAAGCAGAGGATACATGCTTTGATTTCAGAGATCAAGTTCCCTAACTGCAACATTAAAAACATGGTCTACCAAGGGGTGTGAGGAAAACTTCCATCACCATAATTCACCAGATAGTGCTTTGGTGCAAACCTATATGAGTTTTTCTAGGTTGAAGAGCTATAGCAACTTACATCAGATAAGAAACTGCCTCCCTGTATCTAAAGAAACATAATTATTTAAGGTTCAGATGGTTATGGACTTGCCACAACAGACACTCTAAAATATAAGTAAGTTTGGAACAGGACATCCCAAGGGACAGCCTACCCAGCATGTCTGAAACATGCACAGGGCAGGGGAGCAAAGGACTCTGAAAAAAAAAGGAGGTTTCCTTGAGCAAGAGTGAGTGAGCATCTGGAAGAAGCATCCTTGAGCTTGAGATCACAGTGGATGCAATACAGTAGAGGTTTGGGCTCTTCCCCTCTCCCAGATAACCTGGAGCAACCTTGAACAAGAAGAAGAAGGTCTCTACTCAGAATACAGGTGAGAAGAGCCATGTACCAACTCCCTGTGCAGGAAAAAGGAAAAACAGCCCAGGGTTTAACTTCCACTTCCATGCTATAAAAGAGGAGAGAGATTTTGGACAAAGGGCTTGATTTATTACTCATCACTTTGCTAGAAGTCTGAGGTTTTTTTGACACCCTAGTCAGCAAAGAGAGAGAAAAAGAGATAAAAATACTTAATGTGAAGAGTCATCTCAAGGTCTAAATCTCCTGATAACTGCTATCTAAACTTGGAGGGCAAGGCAGTAGCTGACAGAGAAATGAGAAAATAAAAAGGAATTTGCGTCAAGTGAAAGCTTTATGGACAAGCACTACCACTTCATTTTGTTTTGAAAAAAATTCGATTAAGTGCAGAAGCAAAATGCAAGGGATGTGCTGCAGGTTAAACAGCTGGACTTTAGGAGCAGATATACAGACTGAAGTCTGCTCCAGAGCCTCAGGGCAAATTTCACTCTCTGAAGCAGTACTATAGAGGGAGAAAGTGTTCAGTGATGTGCCACTGTCTCTGAATGTAGAAAGGCTCCAAGTCAAGGATGCGAGTTAGCTGAGGTAACTGAGCTGGAAACCATGCTGGAAAAATGGGAGCAGGGAGAGCAAATGAATGACAAAAGAATGAAAGAGCAAAATTGAAAAAATGGGGAAAAGGATTCAAGCAGAAGGGTGACCTACAGGAAAAAACAATTGCAAATGATTTGGCAAAATTATGAAGTCAACCATCAGCGTCACTGATCTCTTACGAGGCTATCCTTCAGCCTTTCTGTACCTCGCCTGCAAAATTATGCCAGTTGCAGCCAGCAGCAGTGAGAACAGCTGTAGGAGGTGTGCCCAGGTAGAGAAAACCCTCCGCTTAGTGAGAGAGCTCAAGGAGGAGTAGGTTGAGAAGCATCAACGAGAGAGAGAGAGATAGAATACTGAAACTGCATCCTACCTACCTTCCCTGGGACAGGTCCAGCAGGCAGACAGGATACATGATACAGAAGATTCCCTGACCTCTCTCCGCCTGGCTGAACACAGTCACATTAGGGACAGGGGGCAATGGCGGCAAGTTCCTGCCTGACACCACACGCGTTCCCTATGTGACTGCACCACCTTCCCAGGTGCCCTGGCATAACTGGAACAGGGCTATCCAAGTGGAACTGAACAACAAGGATGATAATGGTTCAACTACTGGGGCCAGTTCTGTTTAATGTCTTTACTGATAATCTGGACAAGGGGACTGAGCTCAGTCAGTTCGCAGACGACACCAAGTTGGGTGGGAATATTAATTTGCTGGAGGGTAGAAAGGCTCTGCAGCGGGATCCGGACAAGCTGAATCAATAGGCTGAGGCCGGTTTTATAAGGTTCAACAAGCAAAGTGCCAGATCCTGCACTTGGGTCACAACAACCCCATGCAATGTTACCAGCCTGGGACAGAGTGGCTGGAAAGCTGCCCAGTGGAAAAGGACCTGCAGCTGCTGGCCAGCAGCTGTCTGAGCATGGGCCAGTGTGTGCCCAGGTGTACCCTGGTGGCCAATAAATCCAACGGCATTCTGGCCTGTAACAAAAATAGTGTGGCCAGCAGGACCAGGGCAGTGATTCTCCGCCTGGACTCAGCCCTGGTGAGGCCACACCTCAAACCCTGTGTTTGGTTTTGGGCCCCTCACCATAAGAAAGACATTGAGGTGCTGGAGAGTGTCCAGAGAATGGAAACAGAGCTGGGGAAGGGTCTGGAGCACAAGTCTGAGGAGACTGACGAAGCTGGAGTTGTTTAGCCTGGAGAAAAGGAGGCTCAGGGGGACCTTATCAGTCTCTACAACTGCCTGAAAGGAGGCTGTAGCCAGGTGGGGGCTGACCTCTTCTCCCAGGTAACAAGTGACAGGACGAGGAAAAGGAGTCAAGCTGTGCCAGGGAGGTTTAGATTGGATATTAGGAAAAATTTCTTCACGGAAAGAGTTACCAAGCATGGGAGCAGTCTGCCTAGGGAAGTGGTTGAGTCACCATCCCCAGAGGTATTTCAAAAACACACAGATGTGGCACTTAAGAACATGGTTTAGTGGTGCACTAGGTTAGGTTAACAGTTGGACCCAATGATTTTAAAGGTTCTTTCCAATGGTAACAATTCTGTTATTCTAAACATGAGTAAGGGCAGTTGCCCAGCTCATGCAAAGCTGTGGTAATGAAACCATAGAGGAGAACAGAACACTCAGCAGCTGGTCTCACGGATCAGTGAAGAAGGGTTCCCCACACAACTGGAATCTCTCTCTGCTAAAGAAACTTAGTTTTTGAAGTGGTTGCACCCCTCTACAGAAGCTTGCTAAAAAATAAAGACTCACGTTTAATCCTTGAGGCAGAGTGTGTATGAGAGGTTTTCTGGTTCCTTTGGCATTACAGAATTAAAGTAATTTCCTCCTTTTCATGACTTTCTCACAATTTCAACTATCCACATCTAGATTTATTGCCCATTTAGAAAGGAAATACTACTGAAGGGACCACATCCATCAGAGTTCTTATTTCATCCCTCTGAAACTTGAAATTCTCACTAAGACACAGCATGAAGGATTTTCAAGCACAAGGTCCTTTGAACATAAAGAACCAGACATCTTAACTGCTTTTAGCAGACTATAAGATCTTACACATTAGGAGTCCCCTACACATTAGACAACGTTCTATTAAGCAAATACTGTGGGAAAACAGAAGACCTGAAAAGTCCATAAAACAGGGAAGTGTATTTCAGCAATAGAAAGTGCATGCTCATAGAACTCAGAAAAATAAATTCTTGCCCGTAATATTCATTAGTTTCAAACACAAGCTACCAGAGAAAAGTCTGGCTCAGAGAAAAGGGGAAAATATAGAGTCTGACCGAGCTATGCCTCTATGATTTCTTAAGATCAATTCATTGCAGTAATTAATTAGATCACTCTTTTGTAGTCTTCTTTATTAGGTCACAAATCCATGCAAATTATTAATTTCTTCCACTACTTTTAGTAATGATCTGCTTGAAAAGTTGTCTTTGGTAAGTTCTTTGGTTTAATACTTATCTTGCAAATGTGCAAGTTGACTAAGAAGAGAGGAACAAAAGAATAAAAAAAAATTCTGACACAAAACAGCAAATGTTGGGCGAGAAGAACATTAGTCATTAAGAAGAAAATACCAACAGTAGAACCAAAACCAGCTCTTCAACCATTTGTCTTTTCAACTTGTTTTTTTCTTCTTAGGATCCATGCTTCTCATAACTGAATGTTTCTTATGCTTCTGCTGGGGTCTCTCAGAATCTCTTTCCACTGAAAGAAAAATACATCTTTTTCCCTATCACATTAACAACCATAGCAAGTGGTTTTATTTCTTTTATCTCCATGACTTTCTTGAGTTTTGCCTACTGTTTATCTATATGCAAAAGCTGGTGGTCAATGCTTGTCACTTTTTTATTAAATATTCAAATGAAAAGTGATGCTACCTCGTACTCAAATGTAAATTTAAGCCATCTCTACTTGGGCAGGGAGGAACTAGGCTTTCCCATTGGCAAAACTTTGCCATATATTCTCCTCCCATCTACCAGAATTTCTCCTATCACATACACCTTTACTTTTTCTTTTTTTTCAAATGTGCGACTGGTTATCAAACCAAATATTTTCCTTAGGTGCACAGAAGTCAGGTTTTATGCTATCCTAATGTAAATTGAAATGATGGCCAAAGCAAAAAAGCAACACAAGCATCAAAAGTCACCTGTCAAAACAGGAATATGTAACTGCTGGTAAAAGTCAAGATATGCTGTATCTTTGAGACATGCTGGCATTTTGTTGTAGTTGTTCCTCCCCAATAATTAACAGATGACAGTTTAGTTTTAAAACAAGGGAATTTTATAATCAGTGGCCCATCTATGGTACTCAACCATCTGATCTGTCTCAAGGTCACTGTCTTCAGTAACGAGTAAGAATTACATCATCTGTTCCACTATAGGACGGCAATTACATCATTGATCAATACCTGAGATCTTAGTGTGACCAACAAATTCATGTTAGGGATGAGTTACAACTGGGCAGATACCACAAAATGAAAGTCCTGTTTGCTTCAATCCACATCCCCATTAAGACTAAATTATAAAACTATCAGCTCTCTTATTTGTAGTATAGTGCAAGCTGAGAGCTAAGCAAAGATGGGATAGGGAAGGTGAAACAGTGGCATGCCTTTTGCAAAGGCAGTGAAGACCATCTTTGCTTTGAAGAGCTTACAGCAGCCTGAAGTGACAAGAGCAACGGAGGGTGGAGGAAAGATGTGTAAGCAGATGGCAGCAGACCACGTTATTTTTAAGCCTTTAGTGGCAATGCAGTTTGAGGTAGTCACATGTTCATCTTCAACAGCAATAAGTGTTTTAAGCTATTTTAGTTCCCTCTGCCTTGAAACAGACCTGGAGCAAGCAAGCAGCAAGCTCCTATGTCTCAGTGGAAGATGTGCACGCTTGGGTCTTTTGCTCCCCTGCAGCTGGTTTGGCAGTGAAACGTAGGGTTCTGCATTCTGTGAGAAAGAGATGAGCTGAGTGAAAGGAGCATGAAGGAAGGTCCACAGGAAGTGGATAAAGATGATCCAGTTAAGAGTGAAGTTGAGTAGAAGAGGCTCAGGGAAGAGAGGAAAGCTGGACAAAACAACAAAACAGCTTGGGGAGAGACTTATATGCAGTTTGGACTCACAGTTTGTCTTCTGGCTGCTTTTGCCACTGTGCCTCTTCTGGCTGAAGTCTCCAAGAAGGGGCAACTCCTTTGATCTCCCTTACAGGAACCTGTTGAAGAGGAGGAGCTTGCTTTGCTCACCTTTGCTCATGCAGGGCTCAAGCAGCCCTCAGGACCAGGACAACCTGAGCAGAGCCCCACTAAAATGCTTCAGCAAAGTACCTACAGTAAGATTCAACAGAGGGTGGTAACTCAGCTGCAGGGGTGGATGTATAATATACAGCAGCACCTAGAGGCACTGACCTACTTGGCTTCTGTACTGGCATACAGTGAACGACAGCTCCCATCTCAAATACAAGAAGCAATACACGGAGTAGGAGTCCCAGGGAGAGAGAATACTAAGCCAACATTTTCACCCCTGGATACATTAAATTAGGTACCAATCCATATTTTGGGACCTACATAGCTGGCCTCCTTCACAGTAGTGCTGTGTGAGCCCAGAGGCCCATTAAAATGAAGTAGAGAGTTCCAGGAGACTTGCCTGCTCCGAAAATCAGGCTGGGACTAACCAGATTTGATAGCTCTGACCTTAACAGATATAGCCATGAAACACAGACAAGACTAGCACCAGCAGGAAAATAATAAGAGGTTTCTAAAACATGAATTAAATGCTGAATCTTGCTGAAGCTATGTGTCCTCTAGCACCTCTAAGGGCAAAAACTGATTTGGCCATTTAGAATCCTGGCTTTTAAAACACTTGATTTTGCAACATGTAGGTTGCCTGAAGGACAGGCAACCTTCTCTGTCTTCTATAGTCAGATACACACAGTGGATATTTAGCACCTATTACTCTGTCTTCTCCCTGTAAATACAGAGACATGTATTGTCTCTTGGTTGTCTTTAACACAAGAAGTCAGTAAAAGCATGACAACAGAGAAGAGAGCACAATGAACTCATCTTAAAGAAGACTTTTTTTTTCAGGTTAGGGCAAGGTAGTTAATAACTGTGTTTTTCTGATAGGGCCTACTCTTATATATCTCTCACCAAGAGGCATGCAAACTCCCTGGCTTTGGAGTAAATAGCGAGGCAAGATTTGCCTCTGTGGGGCTCATTACAGGCTAAGGGCATTAGACCCTTTCTCTTGTAACAAATCCTTGGTGTATTTGCAGTTTAAAAAAAAAAAAAATTACTTTCAAAGTTTTGTTTAAAGTACTTTAAGTTCAGTGTTCAAAGCCTCAGATCACATTTGCAGCAGATTTAATAGGGCAGTACTGCTGGCCTCCAGAAGGTACTTCTTACCCTTGCAGACTAAAGAATAATTACACACAGAGAGGCTAATTCTGCCATCCCTTGTACCAGGTTTATGCTGAAGTAACTCCACTGATGGATGAAATTAAGGCATGAGACTGCAATAATCTAATACTGAATTAGGCCATAAAAATATAATCTGCTTTATGAACAATGTAGTTGACTCAAGAGATTTCTTTTCCTTGTTTCCTACACAGAGACACTCTTTTTTTTCACCTTAGAAATTTTTGAAAAAGCAATGCTTGTAGGATTCTAGGTTCATCACAAAGTTAAGTGCAAACTCCTCACAGGTAACAGGAAATTAGAAGACAATAGGAAAATAACTTGTCCATACGGCTTTCCATGCAGCTTTTCAAGCAGATAAATATGAAGTTAAACAAAAACTTAAATGCTGCTTCAGTTTCATGACTGCTAGCTCTTCATCCAGAACCCAACTGTGTTCTGTGGAAGAAGAAGCATGTCAGTGCAGCTCACTTCTCCTGCAATGAAAAGTAATTTATTGTGCCTAACTGTGAAAAGCAAATTGGTATCATCATCTAGGAGTTTGTATCTCACAAGAGTTGTTTCTGTAATTTGCCCTTCTTTCGAAAAGAACTAAGATTAGAATAACTATGTAAAAGTCTGCAACTAATATCAAATTAAGCTTGAATGCATAAAAAGTTGCTAGATGATAAAGGTTGGGAAGGGATGTATGTATGGCACAAAAAGAAGTACAATATGGTTACGAAAAACCTCTTTCTTAATTACTAGTGAGATACCTTAGTCTCAGATATCACAAAAAATTCCAAGAAAAATAATCCTTTCCTCTCAAAATGTGTTTCTAGATAGCCAATTTTTTAATTTAAGAAATAATGCAGGAAACGGTGAAGAACTGATCATTATTTCTTCTGTGTTACTGAAAGGCAATCTGCATAAGTACAACTGAGGGGGAATAAACTGAGAATTTAACCTTTATCCTGAAGCACCTTACCACTGGATACCTACCCTTAAACACACTTAAAAATACCATCATTTTTCCTAGCAACATGGATGACAGTATTTGTATTTTGCCACTGGAGCATTAGCTAGTTAAGCTTAAGAAAACTCAAAAGAATAGCATAGGACAAGGGTTAGAACAGAAATTGCATACAACTCTGAATGTTCGCACTGCTTTACAAGTCCCTTGACTGCACAAGTGGGACAGAAGGTGAGACCTTTCCAACAACTGGTTTATGTCTGCTGTGGCAGATCTCTTCACTATGCAGCTACTCAGCTTCCAGAGAGGTAAGATATAAACCCCTGAGCTCTTATTAGCACATCAACAAGAATAAACTCCAGTCTTTTATACTGCTGAAGTATTATATACAACAACAGAGACTCTTGCTTCTCAAATCCAGTGCCAGCATCTTCCAATATACTTGCTTCCCTCTCACTCTTTCCTATCTGATGTTTTCAGTTACCTTGTACACACTTCACTGGTGCTCCAGCTCCCATCTACACTATCTTCCCAATCCAAGCCTCAACGTGTAGCTCCTTCCCATGTTACTCAGCTTTCCTATTTATCTTCCCATCACTGGTAACCATCCCATTGCTCCTTCCCTCGGCTGATAACCTGTTTTTAAAAACAGGCCCTAAGATTTGGTTTTTCCCTAATACAAAAAACTCAAAAAACCTTTATGGGAATCTATGGAACTGATAACAGATCAAAGCATTGCCTTTGCCTTTCCCTCCTTTAGAAGGAAGGACATGAAAAATATCATCAAAGGCACAGATCAAATTTATAAAAATTAATTGGAATCAGAAAAAAAAACCCCTCAGAACAGATGGTTTGACACCCTATCTCATCCAGCTAAGTACTGGACTCACAGAACCTCACTATATTACATGATTTCAGAAAGAAGGCACCTTTATCAGCATACAACTAGGAGATCTTCAGGCTGTGCTGCTCAGAACCGAGCATGGAAAATACAACCCAGCTGACTCCCACAAGAAGCTTTTCCACACAAAAGCAAAAGGGATTTAAACCCCACAGCGTAAGGAAAAGAGGCACAGACTGATCAAGCATAATGCCCCCAAATGAGTCTGCAAGTTGGCAGCAACAATACAACTACAGAGAATTTGAGGCCTCTTGGATCTTGACTACATTAAGCTGTTAAGAGGAAAGCTTTTCTCCTTCCTTAGTTGTGAAGTACGACAAAGCAGGAGAAGGCAGCTGTGCTTTCTGACTGAACCTTGGTAAAAAAAAAATCACTACATATCAGAGCCAGGGGAACTGTTCTCTGTGGATGCATTTTCTATCGAGGCTGGGGAGTTGGGCTGCTCTGGCCACCACTTCCACACGAGTGCATCTCCACAAGTTGCAATCTCCTCTCCCTGGATAACCTTCATCACCAAATGCTGAACACACTGATGAAGCTGATGAAGAACAGTAAAGTGGTGTAGCAGCTTAACCAATGGCTGATACAGCAACTGTGTTGTATCACTTCAGTCACAGCAGCTTAAAGCACGAAAATTACTCTTCTGTCCCTTTATCCTCTCCCTCCCCATCAAATGAGCACCTTCCACTTGCCAACATGGCAAGAGTGACTTTTGCAAGGAAGGACCTTGGGCAAACCAGAACTGCACACTGGCAGCAGTGAGCAGGAAAGAAATTTGCCTTGCAAAATGGCTGGGCCTCCAAAGTCCCAGGTGTCGCAGTGCACAGACAGAAATACTACAATTAGGTTCAACAGCACAGAAAGATGTACCGTGCAGGCTGCTCTAATGGCAATGAGAAA
The DNA here is from genome assembly GCA_013398955.1 of Callaeas wilsoni. Taxonomy (NCBI): domain Eukaryota; kingdom Metazoa; phylum Chordata; class Aves; order Passeriformes; family Callaeidae; genus Callaeas; species Callaeas wilsoni. The sequence continues at coordinate 95,363 of VWPU01004376.1, read as the reverse complement.
CTAACATATGGCTGAATAATGTTGTGAAAACCTTTGTGCAACAGGTAGGGGATTGGAAAAGGCCATTTTTTAAAGAGAAAGCAGGGAATATGGCATTCAGCAGGGAAACAAAGCTGAACAAAGCAGAATCCTCTGTCAAAAAAGACTGATACTCACTGATTCTGGAGAGGAAGATCTGTAACCATGTTGTACACAGAGGATGCCCAGTTTTGGGATCCAGTCTGCTCTCATCAACAGCTCTTTACAGCTGCCAACAGCAGACTGCAGCAGAACCAGTGCTTGTGCTTTCTAGCAGTGAAAGCAGGACCAGGAGTATATTCAAACAGATACTGATGCTACATACTCTCAGTTTTATTCTTGAACAGCAGAAACTGTAGTAGTAAAGGCTTGTTAAGCATACACAAATGAAGTCAGAGTATTTCTACGTGCAATTAATCATGATTTATTTGAAGATACTCTGTTAGCATTCCCATTTTCTGCTTCCTGAAACTCCAATTAATGAGGGCCAGCCCTCAATCTGAAAATGTTTTATTTCGTGTGTTGAACAAAAGCAACCAAAAAAAAAGTTATTATCTAAACCAATAAAGTGTTCTGACAAAAAATTTCTTCGCAATTTTGAGCAGAACAAATGACTTAAAAAGAGAGGTTGGGCAAACCAGATTAAATAAGCATAGCACTTAAGAACTTGGAAGCAAAACAGTTTTTATTTAATAAGCAGCTAAGTGGTGTTTCTGCCATCACTGCTATTAGTCTTCTGCTTTCTCCTCTTCAATGTCTGCAACTTATGATCTCAGAAAATAAGCTAGTTTAAAGTGTCTCTGAAGCAAATGAGTGAGGAAATAAACATGTCTTGTTTGTGATAAATTTGCTACACATATTTTTGAATCTATAGTTTGCCCATCTAAAAACATTTCCAATGACTCTTTTGCACTTAGGAGGAATAAAATCTGCTTTTATTTTCCCTAATATTTCAAGTACTTAGGTATGAGAAAACCCAGGTTACTTCTTAAAACAGTTTTGTCCAATTTAGCAGAAAATGAGGTTGGTGACATTGCATGGGTTTCACATAACATATCTGCTGAAACACCTAATCTGTCTTCCTTAAAAAATTTCATGCCATTACTAAGGGTAGACCCTCTGCATCAGATCCTGATGAACATACCATACCCATGGACTGTTCTTTGTAGTCCAACAACAACACAGTGTGAAAGCAACTGATCTCAATGGCCTTCAAGTCACAAGTATCGCCAGAAACTGAGAGGGAAGCTGTTTTTATCAATACAGGCTTTCACGGTGAGATTTCCAAGCACTGCATTTTGACACAGTATAAAAATCTGTAGATATTTCAGATACTTTTGGAATACCTTTCCCTTACGTCAGTCGAAAGGGCTAGCTATAAATACTCATGCTGTATAAGCATGTTCCTTTCATAACACGCTAAGTGCTTTGATACGATGCTGCTTGTTACTTCAGACCCTAAGCCAGGTCTGTTAAAATCTGCCCAAATATCACATACAGAAACATGCAAAAGATGAAGGAGCCGTGCTACAAATAGAGCAACTGCAGAGGCTACGGCCCTGCCCACATACACTCTAGTGTATTTTTACACAAAGCCTAGCACTGCATCATGCGGGTGCCAGCTATAGCTTGTACCATGCTGCCAACAAAACAGGATCCAAAAACAGATAACAAGGAAAATTCTAGGGCAGTTTCTGTGTACTAAGAGGAACAGAATTTGTTGGGTTTTTAAGAAATGCATTGTAATGCATTACACAGACATTGAAAGCATGGATGCAAACAGCACTACAAGCATCAGTCAGAAATTATTTCAAACTCATCAGTCTGACTTACTTCTCTCCTCCTTTCAGGCTTCCTGAACCTGGAGGAACACTGCTTGGCTGTTCCCTCCGTGCCAGAACAAACCATGTTCTCTGCCACTTGGACTTCTCACGGGAAACTTTTAGATATTGACACAAGAAGATAGAAAACAAAACAAAAAATGCTACACAATCTTGTGGAAGAAAAACATCTGAATTGCTTGCAATTTAAAGCCTTCACTTTCTATTTCATTAAACAATAACCAGAGTTTATCTCAGAATAGAAAATTACAGCTTGAGCTGCACATCCACAGCTGAACCCAAGCTGTAGACTTGTTCAATCATTTACTTTTGTAGGGGTTTGAAAGAGTCAACAGTTCTGCGATCCTGCAAACATTTTCACCCTTTATTTCTCTTTATTCCAGCTGAATGACGGTGCTCTGTAGTAACGTTCTGCTTGGCAGAGATACAGAAGAACTAGAAGTCTCTTCATGTTGCTCCATGAGTGTGCAGTTGAATCACTTCAAGAGCAACGTGACAAACGCCTCCCAGCTTCCCTGTGGTTGCTGGTGCCACCCCTGCAGCAGCCAGTGCCCCGCTGAGCTCACAGTGACCCCGGGCTCCTCTGAGTGCCACCGGCGCAGCTGCGGTGCCAGCTGGCACCTGACAAAATGCAGGAACATGAAAACTGAAACGAGGGTTTGAGAGGAGCAGGCAGTGCTCACAAGGCAGCTGGTCTGAGGTTGGCTCTGAGCAAACTAAGGATCAGAGCATGGGGTCATGCTCAAGAAGACCATCTCAGCAGCAAGAAGTGCTTCAGATGCCGAGCTTTGAATTATGAGATACAGCAGATCCATGGGAAAAATAAAAGAACACCTAGGCGAACTGCAGATTTTTACTATTTTATGTGCAGACTTTTCCTACATTATTTACATGCATGTTCATTAATAGAAAGCAAATTACAATGTGGCACAGAGATTATTAATCCCCTCAGTAATGTAATTCCATAGCCCTTCAGATCCTGAAGTACCACATGCAGTACTACTCCTTAGGCTTCTGTGTTGCAGTACAAAATGGAGGGTGGTGAAGGGAAAGGAACATACGGCATTTTCATAGTCCATTTTCATACTGTGGGTTACAGGCCAAAGAAACAGCTGGGAATCCATCTCCTCTCCCCAGCCTGCATCCCAAGTGGTCTCTGGGGAAACCTGCCCTCACTCTTCCACTATACCACTTTGATCACATACATGGCACAGGCTGACACCTTCCTCTCTGCAGCCCAGCAAACAACACAGTCCTTCAGGCCAGCCAAAACTAATGACCCCTCAAGTGAGTCATAGAGCATATTGCCATTTATTATCTAAGACAGTTGCTTTAATAGTGCTACTACACTGGGAATTCAGTTAACCCACACCACAGACTGGATTTCAACAATATTTAAGCTGCTGGATTTCCATCAAAGGCTTAAAAGACTTGGTGATTTTTCATTTATTTTTAGTTTTTAAAACCACGCAAGAAATGTCACTTGACAAAATTTATGGCTAGCCCAATGGCAAGTCTGGTGTTGGTTTGTAAGATTCCTGACAAACCCTACTTCTTTAAAAAAGTAAATTTAAAGAAAAAAAAAAAACACTGCAAAGTAAGAACATGCCTATCAGAAATGACAAGTTACTTCCCTTTCTCCAGAGATCAGGCTTACCACACTTTTATGTGTACTGAATAGTCTGAGTTTTTTAATTGGAAAGATACCGGACAAACTTTCTTGGTCCTTGCTTTTTCTGCTTTCCACCAGTTTTTTCCTTCTGCTTCTCACCAATTTTTGAAGACTGTGGCTGATAAATACTATCAATTTCAGTTAGTAGCTTAGTCCTAATCAGGTCATATCCCAGTTCACTGCCTGGGGTTCTACCCAACAAGGAACACTGACCCAGCAGAGCCATCCTCCTCTCTTGGTTGCCATAGATACTCCTTGGTGACCTTCTGACACATTTACTTGGCTGGCAAACAGAAACTGTCATCACATCAAGTGCTGGTCCCTCTTCTTCTCATTGTTATTAATATCACTCTTTTTCCTAGTGGCACGAAGATTGTTGCATTCATATTCACTCACTGACAGCGCTGTACAGCTTCACAGCGAGGTCTGAACTGCCTCTAACATGCCTCCTGTGACTGCTTCAGCAACTAAAACCACTCATACTAACCCAAAAAACACACCAGACCCTCTTAGAAGACATTGTACCAGTGGAAGGCTCCAAGCTAGAAATACAATTTCAAGACCAAACCCCAATCACGAAGAGTTAAAATTTGGGATTTATTACAGAAGTGCTTCAAATTTCTTGCTTAAATTATTCTTCCCAGCAAGCTAGCTTTCTTTTAAACTGCCTTCCTTGCTTTTTAAGGCATTTTAAGATCTTTATTTTTGCTATAATCTGAGGAACAAAAGGTCACTAAAACCTTTACTTGGTTTGTATAGTTGGAGAACATCTGGATCCAAAAATGACAGCAAAAAAAGAAAAATTTCAAAAAAATCCACAACGCTTATATGAAGAAATCAAGGGTTTACTTTTCCTAAGAATATTCAAGTTGGAACAAAGGAAACTGCAGAATATCCCAGTTTTTCACAGAATAAGTGATTCAATTTTCAATCATGGAGAAAGAACTATATTTAGAAAGGCATAATACATTACTTTTTCTTCTGGTAAATTTAGCGGAATTGGGAGAACCAGATGGCCACATACCTATGGAGTATTCATCTTTATCATCCTGATGTAGAAACATTAGAAAGGCAGAAATCCCACATGTCTTGAGAGTAGCCTGTGCAGACCACATAATAACAAATGAGATCATTATGCACAGCCTCAAAGCAAATGGTCTTTCGACTTTCATCAATTTATGTATGCTGTGGAATGTCAAGTTATTATCATTCTTTTCTGTTAAAAAATGCTTGAAACACTATCCTTCCAATTTAGCCCAAAGATAATAAAATTATTAACTTCTACTCCCAATAAATAATCACTTGGACACTTCGGTTATCACAGAATTTGAAAACATTGGTGTTATGAAACATTGGTTTACTATTTAAGTGCAAGCGAGGAATGAAAAGCACAGCTCCAAATCTCAGTCGGAAAAAAGGAACACACCCACCCAAGCATCACTGATGCCACAGCAAAAAAAGCATCTCAGCAAAACAAAAACTTTAACACCACTTTAACATTCCTCAGTAAAGAAAAATTCCTGGACAAGTTGTGTTGGCAGCTTCACAGCATCCTTTCCCAGAGTTTCACTCATGCAAGTGGATGGCATTGAAAAGCACGTTTACAACCACTGCTCAGTATTAAACAGGTCTGTAAACTGCAGAAGACAGGAAGGATGATGCAGTGCCAAGACTCCTTGGGTGGGACTTGGGAGATCCAGTCTCAGCTCTCTGCCATGCTGCCCTTTGGGCCACGAGCCTACCCCCGGGCTTGACTCTGCAATCTGAGCAGCAGAGGCACCACAGCTTCCCCATCTGAGGGAGCACAGTCGGGACAGACACCGGGAAACCTGAGAGACTTCAGGTCGTTACTGACATGCTGCATGCAGGCTCCCTACGTGGGCTCTGGAAAGTGTATCCTGCGTTTCTGTGTTCTGCTTTCACCAAACAGATAGGTGAAACTGGAGGAATTGGAAGGAAGTGAGTAACTTTGACTTTGACAAGCACAATGAAATTCTGCCAATCTTTCCACTTGAAAAATTACTGATTTAGACACACTCCAAAAATAATAGCAGTTCTGTTCTAACTTCGTGGCTATAGCTATGGTAACATTTTCAGTACTACCATGTTTCTGAAATACAATCAATGATTGTTAAAAAGTTTTCTTAGAATAGCTTTGAGGTGAAATCTAATGTTCTGTTTTCATAGACTGCAAACAAATGTGATCAGTGCTGACATGAAAAGCATCTGAACTGTGCAAACACTATTTTCTTCTATAAACACTAACAGCAAAGCACCATCCAGGACCTGGTCTAGTGGATTACAAACTATTTCAAGCACTGTCTCTAGACATTGTGTTAAAAATAATTTAATGCTTTCTTTTATAACACAGAATTGAAAAACATGACAACTGAAGAACCATTTGAAACATAGGCTCTGGTTTTAAACTATGTTCATGTCATGGAGGATCATGAGCAGATATTCTAATAGTACCTTTTCCCCCCCCTCCAAAAAAACTTTAGCATAGAATGTCCTACAATGACACATCCCTCAAAGGATTTCCCTCTTGCTTGCCCACAAACTGTCCAGCCCCCACAAAACTGAACGGATTGCACGTCAGTCCAACTAATTAATTCAAGCTTACAAATAGCTAACCAACCATTGAAGGCTATATACCTACACAGTGTTTTCCCACACACATTTTACTTGTGTATTTTATGTTTAGACAGCCTAATATATTAATCAGTATGAAAAGAGGAAGAAGGCAAAATGAACTGTATGATTTACGCCTGGTTCAAGATCTTTTTACTTGCCTCAAGAGAGTAAAGTAGCCTTTATGTGTATGAAGATCAAACTCGGTGGGTGGGTCAAACCTAAAATACTGGTGGGTTTGACTTCAGCAGTTACAGTCCCCAAGAAGGAAAATATCTATATTTATAGATACAGTCCCAAAGACCAAATGGTTCTTCAATCAGTAGAGCTCTCATTCTAGAAGACACTGAATATGCATTGAACTCTCTAAGCTCTGAATAATTCTCCCAAGAACACTACTTGACCAGGCCTTAAACATAGAAACAGTCTGAGGATTATTTCAAACATGGTCTTTTTACTCTGCCCTTCTCTTCCGCCCCCCCGCCTTCTTTTTCCTTCACAGTTCACATATATTTGCTCACTTCACTGAATTGAGGCTTACATCAAGAAAACACAGTCATGAAACTCAATTGTCATTAACTGCTAGTAACATCACAATTACAGGCAGGAAAAAAACACTGCTGAAAACTCAATATATTTTTATCTACACATGTGACTACAAACAACTTCTTTGACACCAGATATGCCATGCATCCTGTGCCCACCACTGCAGCTTCAACCATGAGCTTATCTCTGCCTAACCCTTTCAAACACAAGTAAGTTGTTATACTAACAAATAAAACAAAACCAAAACCCAGAAATCACTTGTGGTTTTCCCAACCAAACTACAGCATCTTTCTCCTCAAGGGGAAACCTCAGTATTTGTGTACCTGTGAATTTGTTTCGGTGCTTCTGTAGCTAATTCGAACATTTCCCCATGCACGTCACCCAAGCTGTGGCAGACCAGGTGTGCCCATGGCCAGGGACAGCATAGGGAGCACCTTCCCGACGAGCTCAGATATCCCTACACGAACCACATGCAGCTCGGTTAACTAAGAGGGGCCTTTGGCACACATTTGGAGAAACCTCTGAACTCCTGTCTTTGTGACACAGTATGTGAAGTGCTGTACCACATGCACTCTGTAAACTTGATACCAAAGCTGGCTGGAAAATATCCACCAGCACTACCCTTAGCTCCACGTTCCCACGGTCAGCAATCTCCCCTAGCTGAAGCCACGTGCCCCTTCTCAGCAACATGTGACACCTCACCCAAAGTATCAGTCCCTAAGGGGAAGGACCAGCATTAGCAAACCAGGGGTGAGTTTTTTGGGTAGGTGTTGGGGATTTTTTGCTTTTTTCGTGTGGTTTTGGGGGGTGAGGGGAGGGATAGTGTTGAGCCAGTTCTTCCATATTATGATGCTACAGCAACAGCCCCAATGTCAATGAGGCCGGTGTAAAATGGTGTTGTCAGCTTTGGTGCTTTCCTTCTAAAAGGATGAGAGTATCTCAACTTAATGTCCAAAACATTAAATCTACTTTCAGTAATGGACAGAAAATGACACTTAACCAGATGGCCTCAGTAACAGCTCCGTATCTCAATCACAGGCCCAGCACAAGCAGCCACAACTCACAGTGCCTGTAGCATGTACTATCAGTACCTTGCAGACCTGGAGAGTTGAGGTGTCACTCCCACCCTCTCCCTCGGCAAATGGTCAGTTTGTCAACAGAGAAAAATTCTGCTAGGAAATGAAGAGATTAGCAAATCATTTCCATCGAATCACCTGGCAGTAACAATAAAAAGGGGTCCACTTTAAAGCAGCTCACTTACACAAGCAAAAATTAGGCTAAAACAGATCATTTCAGAGGTGTAACAGAAAAAGGAGATTTGTCCTTTAGCTATAATCAATGAAGACCAAACACAGACTTGGAGTTCTGCATAGAAAGGTCTCAACCACTGGGGAAGAAGTCTTCAGTCAGTGCCACCCACTTCAGTGACAGGTGAATTAGGCTGACAGAGTGCCCATGTTTTGAACTTTCTCGTATAAAGGATAAATATAAACAGTCACATAGAGCAGATGGACAGTCAGACAGCTATTAAAAGCTCCACAGATAACCCTCTGGCAGTATCACCCACATAAAACACAGATACTGAAGAAATTTCATATGCAACAGTTCTCGAGCTCAGATATTCTAACGCAGTTAAGATCCAAAGAATATGCTTTTTAAGTTAAATGGATGATTGTCCATTTATTTTGTAAGAGAAAGCCAGGCACTTTCAACAACACACTTCTCGAACCGTTAACACAGCAGAATTCACTTTTTGCTTCTTATTTTTAGTACAACACAGAGAAGGAACTAATAAATGTTACTAACCAGAGCAATACCGGAGCTTGTTAAATACAGATCCATTTAATTTCAAAGTATTGCTCTTGCTAAAATTTACCAAAAATATTTGTCCCTTCTGATTGCTTTCCACAACAGTCATTGTAGCAGCACAAAGCCAGGCAGAGGCAGCTGAACTGACACAAGTTGCAATCTCTGGCACTGTCTGCTTTTTAGCACGGCATTTTGAACTAGCAATGGAAAGGAAACCATTTTTAAGCACATTTCACTGAGCAGCTCCCAAGAAAAAGGTAGTAATTGCAGACTTTTACAGATGTTCAAACCTGCAATGCTTCACTCCCACTATTGTTCTAAATGCTGAGTACACACCCTCCACTCCACACACACTCACACGCAGACACACGTGCACACTCACATGCACTCAGTGTCACACCATGTACTTCACTTCTAATAGTAAACCTGACAGAAAGGAATTTTATTTTTACATTTTCACACCTCCCACTCCTAATTAATGTCAATCACCATCTTCTGCATAGTACACACTGCAAATATACATGGCCTTATCTGTGCTCTGTGCAGGGCAGGGGCAAAAATTTCCACTCTTGCTAGAAATTGAGTAGGCTCTATGTGATGGATTCACACAGGAAGAATCTAGAGATGCACAACTCCCCTTTAATGACCCTCCTGAGGGGTCAATTAAAATGCTGTGACTTTTGGGGGACGTTTCTTTTGGCTGGTTTGTGCTTTTCACCCCGCAGCTATGAATAGGAAGCTATTCTTCAGTTCGGAAGAGTTGTTGCAGACTTCCCGAGGTGCAAGAGGGCTCAGGGACCTGCCAGTACATCTTGACAGTTGCCAGGAACAGTTGCAGCAGTGGGAGGGACAGCAAAGGAATTTTGCCAGTGACTTCAGTAGAGCCAGTCCACACTGTTTAGACAACCACAGACCAGAGCCAGACAATTAAAAGCACTGGTACTTACAGGACAGGCACCTATACTTGCACTCCCCAGCTGTCCCAATAACCACCACAGTAGCAGAACTGAGGGTGGGAAAATCTTGCTCCCCAAACCCAAAGCAGACAAACTTGGTTTCCCAGCACACACACCACTCACTTCTTTTTATAGACTGCTTTTCTCTCAAATGCAAAAGTAAATCCAGCTCAGATGATTTCCCTGTCTTAACTTTTGTACAAGAGGAAGACAGAAAGCTAAAAAAAGAAAATTAGACACTTCATGAAATCCGTGATTAAGACACAGAAACTATCAAGACAGATGGGCTGAAACACTCAGGGAGCTTCAGTTCAACAACCCATGTTTTTCAGAGATCTACAGTACGCTATTGTCTTCTCCATTTCGAGTTTTTAAATCCCATTTTTCATGGCAGTAATTTAACACCTTTTCTAAACTTGGAGTATACTTATCGGGTAGTCCAAAATAAACCCCAATATTTACTCAACGAGCACACAGCCCTAGAACCTAACTACACAGTTTTCTCCCTCTTCGCTCCTTTTTTATGGGTGTAGGTAGTGGTCACTGCTGCTGGCTCGTGAGCTTGCTGGGGAGGCATGTGGGGATGTGGGGAAAATAAGAGGCAGCACCCAGCTGCATCTCCCTCTGCTCTGCTGCAGGCTTTGCTCCCTGGTGTGCCCCACGAGAGGAGCTGCTGTCACTGTCCTTAGCGTGTTACTGCCATGCACGCAGAAATATGAGGCCAGCCACGCAGAGAACTCTCTCTTACAAACGTTTGTCTCCCAAGGACGAGAAGCAGAAGCCAATACTGCACACTCTGAAATGAGGGGCCAAATGCTTCTAGCAAGGGTGATCTGCCCCTCCACAAGCTGCTTGCTCACAGCAAGGACTCAGGCTAGTTCATCCTTCCACCGGATCACTTCTTCTCTCAGAAATTAAGTCCTCTTTTCTGTGCGGTGCACAAAGCAGTCACTCACCCAGAGGGGGGAAAAAAAAAAAAGAGGGGGCAGGGAGAAGAAGAAGGGGGGAAAAAAAAGGAAATCTGTGACTCTGCGCTTGGCAAAAGCCAGTGATCAGCAACTGCCGAAAGCTGAGTCACTTCTTTCCCTTCCACCTGGCGAGTGGCTGCCCCGATCCATTCAGCAGAAAGCCTCTTTTCACCGAAACTGGCATAAATCTGGAGTAATTCCCTCCATTTCAATGGAGCTGCTCAGGATTTATGGCAGCGTGACACAACAAGCAGACTCCTGTGTGCCGAGAGCTACGAGTCCAGGTTTTCCTGCAGGAGACAGCACTGCTTTGCTCTTCAGGCCGCGATGCTGACCGTGCAACAGCAGCGATGCCACGGCTTGTTCTATTTTTCCTGATGCTGTCATCTCCAGCAGATGCTCTGCAAGCAGGACCTTTGGAGAAATCACCCTCTTTCACACACTGCAGGAGAATTTGACAATCTATGACCAGAAGAACATTTATTAGCTTGAATTAATTATTTTTTCAGATTTCATTTTTTTTCTCCAGATTTCATTTAATGCTTTAATTTGGTTTAGCAAAGATTTATAAAAGTATTATTTTTTAACATCTCACTGGACTGTGTGAAACAGAGTTCAGAAGACAGCAGAAATATCTTCTGTGCAGATGATGTGTGAATAAGTAAGGGATGAGATCAAGATTTAAGGAATACCAATCAGCTTTACCAGACAATAATCTACTCTATTTATGTTCTCAGCTTAAGAAAAAGCATTGCTAGGGGATTTATGCATGCACTGGAAGGTTTCTATAAGCAGGGAAAGACCCTGAAAAGACTACATAATACTCCCCCCAGCATGCAGTGCAGTGGCAAGCAGAATCAAAAATGGCATATGAACACAACCCCAACCTTTGAAACAGGGCTACTCCAACAAAGCAGAGCTTCAGCTATACAGTAAACACACCACCTATGTAAAAAAAATGCATTCACACATACACAGAGGGACTGACAGGTTTTTCTAAACAAATGCAATGAGTCTTGTCTGTCCTGGCTAAGTACATTTACAACATTCAAGCACGGGATGTAGCTGCCTAGAAACAGCAGTGTTCATGTAGTTCTTTCAATATGGGGAACACAGTGTGCTATACAAATATTAATTTAGCCTGAACAACCAGTGAAGTATGCAAATATTACTCCCAGCTTCAACTGGGATTGATTTGAGCACAGAGGAACAGCGAGGGGGATTTTTAGCAGTGCTTCAGGGAGCCAGCTCACAGCCAGGGAGAGCTGGAATTTTGCATGTCTGCAAGTGCTTTCAATAGCCCTGCCCCGACCAGCTTCCTAGACCTGCCTGTTCTCTCCAGGAGACCCAGATGAGCAAACATTTTCTGTATCCCAACTGGTTATGCTGCCAAATTCAACAAGGCAGTTGTGCGGACATGGCTGCACTGTGCAGCACCTCCCAGGTCCTGGTTTTGACATGGTTCAAGAAAACCCACCACAGCCACTTAACCAGGCAAGAGGAACTGCAACAGACCCCTGCTGGGTACCACTACTGTCCAAAAAGCACTGATGGGGTAAAAGGAGAGAAAAGCAGCAGCAGCTTCAGCAGCTGACACTGGCTTCTTGTTTACTGGGCAAGTTGCAGAACCCCTGCGGCTCAAGTGATGAGGACTGGGCCAGAGCAGAAGTCCAGCAGGTCTTGCTGGGTATTTTGCCTTTTTAAAGTTCCACCTCTAATCCAGAGGGAGGAAAGAAACATTTGTGAAGTCAAAGAAGCAGACAAGAAAAGAAGAGCTGAAACAACGCAGATCTAAGTGACCTGGAAAGAATGATCTCCTGCACCACTTTTTGCTACCACTCCACAGAACAGTAGAGGAAAGTGAAAGGCAGAGAAATGGGTATCTCAAGGACAGGGCATATAGAATTGCAGCTGAACACAACACCTTTAGACCAGCAGCCCAAAGAAAGCAATTCTTACAGCAACCATGACACTGAAGACTATTCAACCCTCTTCCTCAAGAGCCTTGGGTTTAGCTTTTTACAACTCTGGCAAGTAAGTGAATTAATATTTTAATTTTTAAAAAATCTTAATATAAACATAAAATATATTTTTAAATATTTTATTTAAAATCTTCTAATACCTGCCTCAGCTTGATCTTTTGAGGGAAAGTTTCAGGAAAAAAATCAGCCATTTTGGAGAGAGCAGGCAAATAAGTATGTATCACTGACTGTTAAATTTACTTCTGCTGCTGCTGTTGTTGTTCCTAATTTACTGAGATATAAAAATGGCTTCAGGCTCTGGAGCAAGTCTGAAAATTTGGCAGAAGGATTATGCTGATCAGAGATGTGTTCTTAGCTATCCCTGTGAAAAAATCACCTGTATTTGGTTAATTTTTAATCTCAGGTGGGGGGGAGCAGCAGCTGAATCTTCAGACCTTTCATCAATGTAAACTTCACACCCCAGGCTTTGACACAGCTCCACATGGGCCACAGCATCTATGGAAAGGTCTGTCTGCAAAGGGTTCACTGCAGAAGAAAAGACCGAGCTCTAAGCAGCTTTGGGACTTTTGAAGTAAAGAAACCACAGTTAGTAAAGAAAGACACAATTACTTCGACGTACTATTCTTTACCTGAATATGTACAGAAACAAGGCAGAGATAAAGAAAAGCGAAGAAACAGTTGGAGTTTCTTGTTAGTTTGACCTTTTTTTTTTTTTTTTTTTGTAAGAAAGTATATCCATACAAGCAGCAAAGTGCAAGTACTTAAAATATCCCCACCACAGAACTTACCAGGGTAAATATTTTCTCGTAACTCAGCATGCCAGCATAGAAGATTCATGGTCTGCTGTTCTCTAAAGTATCCTTCTCTTTCAGGAGCAACACTCAGAGGGTGACATGATGCCAAGTTGCTCTCCCTGTATTCCAAAGCACCTCCACTCAAATGCCCCCAAATCCCATTTCTTCCTTGTCAGAAATCTTTGTTAACAAATTTCCCTTTTCGTTTATTTTGTGAACTGTGCTTGTCTTTTTTTGCTTGTAAACAAAGAAACAAACAAAAAGCCAGAATGTAGCAATGCTCTGCCAGAACTCAATTAATAAATAACGAGCATCGAGTGTTTTTGATCATTTCCTTCTGTCTGAGCCTCACAAACTGACAGTAAAACAGCATATGACCCTTTGCAGAGCGATTTTGCTATCACATTACATCCTCATTGGAAATTAAGAACACAAATTTGACATTTTGAATGGGAACGGCTCATCCAATTTGGTTCAGTGTTATCCACTGAGAAGTCCAGAGCCAGCTGCAAGCCAGCACAGCAGGATTTGCAAAGCATCCATGTAGTCACACAGCAAACCCCAGCACAACCTGCACTAACTTTGTCAATCACTCTGCACTATACAGGTGTGACTAACACTTTTCAGCTCGGAGCTATATTATATTGCTGGGCTTTTTGCAAGACATAACTTGAGCTTAAGTTCAAGCAGTTCCTCAGGATGTATGAATCCACAGGGATGGGAAAAGCAGGAAAGGAGAGGAGTAAAGACATCCTATCCTGTTGCTACATCTGGAAGCATAGGGGTGCAAGAAGTTACATTCATATTCAAAACTGGAAAATGGGAAAAACAGGAATAAGAGGCATTTAAAGAAGGAAGAGAGGCTGAGATCTGCTGAAAAACTGTGTTTGGTCATATGGAAAAAAAAGAAGGATGACTAGAGAACACCTTTTGCCACAGAGACAGTGTAAGGGAATAGAGAAACACACATACAGAGACAACTACACAAGCAGTTTCCAGTACTGTGTTTAAAAATAGCGGCCAGGAAGACAGATTCTCATTCCATCTTTGTTGGCATAACTTTACATGACAGGAATATGCTAATTTGTACCAGCCATAGATCTGCATCCTTCATTTATAAAGAGACAAACCTAGTATTAATAACACCTTTCAGTGTCCTGGTGTTTATGAGCACACCATCTGCTTGCATTTGGAAACTGCCCACCATACATGCTAAATTGTCAAAGATACATGAAGTGGGCGAAAAGTCAAGATTTCCATGACTTCAGCCCTAATTTGACTAACACCGGCACCAAGTGATCTCTATCCAAAGCATAAACACACTCTTTATAAACTGCTTAAATGCCAGCAGACACAACTGTTCATGTGTTGTAATCTCTCTAATGAATAAAATTCAGCCGCATCCACAAAGAAAAGTAATGTTTGTTGACACATCACTGAAAGGAAGCAAATAATGGCTCACAATACTAAGAAACCTGATGAAAATGAAAAGGAAATTACCCTTTGAATAATTTGCGCATGACCCATACATTTTAGTGGGCTACAGGGAATACAAACTCAATCGTTCCATTTTGCTCTCTTGCAGATACTTTCATTTTTATATGTATACATACTTTTTAAATGCACATTTACTCTCCTTTTCAAACTGTTTAAACTGCTTTGGTTGCAAAGGAAAGACTGGATTCGAACTCTTGGATGAATCACATGCACAAATTTTCTTAAAAAAAGCATGTAGATAATAAAGTAAACAAAACAAAACAAAAAAGAGGATAATTTTCCTTTGCTGTCTCTTTAAGATACTGCTGCTTTTCAGCCACACAGTGAATGCTTCATTCAAATAACAGAACATGGATTTCTCTTAGTAACTGCAGCTATAATTGTAGCAACTGCTTATACTGCTTCCATCCTATTAGTGTTACAATTGTCCAAAGCAGAATACTCAACTAAATTGCCCTCATTTCTTATAAACATGTAATTTTTTACTTGTAACAGGAAAAAAACCCCAAACGCCTTCAGAATGTTACTCCTTTCTTCTGTTACCTTATTTTGCTTCTTTGGCACCAAGAGCATGAAAAAACAATACTGCTTTCCCTGCCTTCAATGTTTGGCAGCTCTTTCTTAAACAAAAACACTCTGATTCAGTGGATGCTCTGCCCACTATTACAGATAACATGCCTTTTCCAAATCTGAGTCTCTTGAGGACAGTGTGGGGTAGCTTTATCTGCAATCATTCACCAACTAGTATCCCATTTAAGATCTAGTAAGAATTGGCTCTTAGAATCTTCCTCTGCTGTATATGGTATTTGCGTGCATATTATGCAAAATAGTGATGAAAATAAATGGCCTGGGTTGTTGTATTTACTCATACACAGAGTACACATCTCTCATGTATTCTCATTATGACGAAAAGGCACGGGCATGAAGAGTCCATCTCTGCATGGAAATAGCATGTTGGGCAGAGTGGAGGCAGTAAGAAACCCAACTTTACTGACTCTTACACTGACAAGAAGAAAAAACTCCTGCATTGTCAAAATTATAGACAAATTGTATTACTTAAAGCAGTTACTACTCCTAGGTTTCAGTATGCTTCACTGGAAAGCAATTTTTTAATAGCATTATTAAGGTAGCATACCATGATTTATTCTTACTTGGTTTTCAACTTAAAGTGTTTTTGCCTGCTGCATTTCCTTTTCTGGCTTTAAGGAAGGGTGGCCCAATAATAATTAAATTTAAAAAACCAAACCCAGCACAAAATACAATCGCTTTGATTTACAGGGTCAAAGGAAGAGATTTGAAATGTCCAATAAATCCAAACACTATTTCCAGTCTTCCTTCTCCTTCACTCACTATTCTGAATATTTTCCTTTGTACTCTTGAATAACATATGGATAGGCCAAGCATATCCCACTTATTTGCTCATTACATAACCGATTCCTGCTATATTATCATTCCGTACTTCAATAGCTGTGCACATTCTTGCTACCCCATCACAATAAACCGTCAGAACAAGGAAACAGACTTCAGTGTGTGGGTCTCTCATTCTGGCAGGTTTAAGAAAGACAGGAAAAGGGGAAGAGGGGGGAAAAAAGAGCACAGGAGAACAGGAGGGAAAGACAAGAGCAGGACTTAGTCTTTCACACGGGAAGGTATGCCAAGGGGACAACCACAGCATTTCTCAGCGAAGCTCGAGAGATCCAGGTCTGCAGCAAGCCGTGTGCTGAGCACTGCTGTGGGGTACCGAGCACTGGCAGCTCCCACCGCAGCAAAGCAGGTCTTTGCCTCACTCAGGACTGAGCTTCCTGTGTCACAGACCATCGCACTCCCTGCTGCCCCAGCACAAGACATGCACCGGCTGTCTTCCACAGGGGCTTCCAAGCCCCTTCTTCACACCACTGCATGCAGACCCTCACCTACAGCACATGATGGGGAGGTGACCACAGAGACACTGTAGCAAACATCATGACCTCAGCTCTTTGACCCTGACACAAAGGTCAAACACAGCAGCAATACAGAAGCCATTGTTTTAGTGATACAATGCTAAGAAAGTCTAGAAAAAGTATAAACTTGACCACCTAACTAATGAAACTAAACTCAAGCAATCCTCCCTCTCAAAAAACTGAAGGGGCACTAAGTACCTTCAGTCACTTAAATGAACAAAGTTCTCTATAGTGTTACTTCTCAATTCTTGCAAAATGCTCCTGAAAGTTTTTTGAGCATCATGGGAACACCTGAGTGTTAAAATGCACATTTAACAAGCCTGGTTCTTCTCTCACTGAAATCAGCTGCCCTTAATTTGAACAGCAGGAGACCTGGGCCTTTTCCACTGCCATGTTCCTTATCAGAGCTCTATAAATGTCACATCTTTATTTTATTAGTGAAAGACATATTTTATAGATTAACAATAAAAGCATTCTTGTATGTGAGTTTTCTAGCCCCTGTTGAGACTCTGAATTCTTGAAGGTCAAATAAAGCAGTCCATAGGAAGGGAGAGAAGAAAATGCTCTGCAATATCCTTTTAAAGAGCCTCCAGAGCAAAGAGAGAATAAATAGCTGATTTGTTACATGGCTTTGAGGGCAGCCGCAAATGCTAAGACCACAGGTAAATGAACCTGGTCATGAAAGGAGCAGCAGCTCGTCCAGTACCGTATCTACATTAGTTAACTTTCTTTGTGATTCAAGTCCAAGACTTTGCATTGTTCTATTTCCGCCTATTCCTCTGCTCTGGATTCCCTTTGTGACACTTTTATCAATGGAAAATCGAGGGAGGGATTTCCAGCTGGGAGCCCAACAAAAAAACAGGAGGTTCAGTCTGGTTTTCTCACTTGCACTGCAAGAACCATTTCAGCACTAGAAATAAAAGCAAAACTACACAAAGAAAAAAAAAAAAAAAAGAAGAAGGCATGACCTGAAATTATTTTAGCATCATAAATGCTTCACTGCTCTTTATTCTGCAGTATGGTTAGTGTCACACATTGGCACAATAATTTGCTAGCTTAAACAGAGCTCCTTGCAAATAACGAATTTATATTAAGGGCCGCTGTCAGCTAGAATTCTGGGGAAATGCTAAGAAAAAGATAACAGTGCCATCGGTCAGATCTACTCTTTGTTATGCCCTTGCAATTTTGACAGATTTATAGCTGCATTGTCACAATATTAAAAAAAGAAAAAAAATAGCCTGACTGTGTCCTCTGCGAGTGGTGGGGAAAACACACACTAACAACAAGGGAAGCCAACCAGCACACTGGGAGCCACGCGAAACGGACTGTGCTCAGGGACATCCACATGGCCACACCTGCGGGTGTCATTACAGCAGCAGTGGCACTGCCTCAACCGCAGCCAGTTGGGTGCTTCGTTTAGTTGTAACCTGAGGAGGTGGCTTTGAAAATGAGATCATTTGCACTAAGAGGATTTTCAAGGTAATCTTCAGTGGATAGATTTGGTATAGTTTAAGACCAGAAAAGACTAACAATCATACTTTGAAACATTATGGCAGTACAGACCATTCATCTTGAGAGGCTCTTGGTATAGTAACAACAGAGTAGCAACTCCCAGACATTTATGCGAGCACCATTTAACACAGACAACACGCTCCTTGAATTCCTCAGCTATTTTCGTACACCACCAAGGAGCCCTGGCCACCACCAACTTCTCAAACAAAAGAAGAAATGTCTCAAGGCTTTCAATAGTCAATTATCCAACCACTGCAGGCTCTGCTAGTGTCCTAAAGACAAGTCCTTTCTCTTGTTCACATGTGTAGCCTGGAAGGGCTCTGCTGAGAGAAGCACCTTTAGATATAACAGAAATTGAGGCAGCTATCATCACCTCAGTTGCAGAAGCTTGTCAAAGCTGCAAGAGGACAAGAAGAGAAAAGCTCAAAGTAAAATACAAGGGTAGAGAATCAGATGCAAAGGCTGTCTTCTTAAAGATAGCGAATACTTAGAAATGTGCCTTAAATAAAAATTTTTTTAAAAAAAGCCGTCACCATCATCAAATAGCCTGAAATTTCAGAAGGCACCTGAGAGAACACTGTATGGTACCCAAATTCCCTTCTATTTTTTAGTCTGTTGGAAGAATATTTTCAAAAGGTCACATGGATTTCAGGTACCTAAACTATAACAAACTGTAAACTAGGAAATCTTGACAACTGACTGCTAGCATTCTCTGAATCTGTACCACAGACCTGTTACAGGGAACAAGAGTTTGGGAGGAATCAAGTACCAAATACCTGCCCTGTAGATACCCCCAACAAGAGAACATGCCAAGCAAGAGGGGATAAAATACTTGCAACTTTTGTGATGAGACTGGTGAGGAAGTGCCTTCATTCCTAATGCCACAAAACCCGAAGTTTTTAAAACAGGCTACTATTTAAACCCAGTTTTACACTGAGCTTTTAATGTCCTCCCTAAGTCAATACATAAACTTCATAAATGACCAGGCAAACCCATACATCTGGGTTATTTCTCCAGCACCAACCTTTACTTTATTGTCTTCCACAACACACAGAGCAATTCTCATTAAGTAGCTGAATGCGTAAAAGCTTAGTAGAGACCTAAACCAAAACTAACCTAAGGGGCAAACTATGTGGGGAAAAAAATTAATATAACTTGTATGAAGTCACATGAAGTAACCAAAGGAACTCTGTGTGATCCTAGCAGACACAACCTACACCACATCACAGACAAACCAAACAGGAGGAAACATCCTTGAAAATATGTTTTCTCAGCTCCAAATGCAGACAGCAGCACATGAGCAGGTCACATTATCTAAATCCATCAAGGAAATCTCCATATAATTTCTGATCACTGTCTAGAGTCTGATTTTTCACTGCAGCCAGTCTCAGAAAGACATCAGAAAAGCAAAAAAACCCACATAACACCGAAAAAAACAAAAACAAAAACAAAACCAACACAAAACAAGGGAAAATCACCACACCCACAACTCAGACCTAATAATTACAAGCCAAAAACTGAAGTGAGGGAAGAAATCACTTTCCATCCCTGTAGGTAAGGTCGAAGTTCTGTAGCACTAGATTTGAAAATAATTAATATGAGACCAACAAGTTAAACAGCCTGACAGGGTCTTTTTAATTTATTAAATATATTTTGCTTTAATCACATTAATTTTTCAGAAATGTACAATAATCTTTGTGGTTTAAAATGACTTTGTATTCATTTTTTAATGGAGAGTATTTTTGTTCATCTAATACATTATCCTTTCAAGAAAATTATCATACTTGACTACGAGTACTTAACGAGGCACTAATTAATACTCCTATTTCTCCCCATTTAAAACTCCTTCGAGAAATGAGGTCAGAAACCTGACAGAAGACACTTCTCAGAGGCTAAAGGGGGAAGGGCCACAAAAGGCACTTGTCACTCTCCTCCACGGAGGACATCCCCTTTGAACAGAAAAGCCCAACCTGACAGCGATCCCTGTGGCCGAGCCAGCAGCTGATGCTAAGCCCGCCGCCCAGCAGCTGGCCCAGCAGCACGTCCCTCTGCTCTCCACCTCATGAACGACAAGGAGGAATTGTCCCGCTTTTTGTTTAACAGGGTGAGTTTTACTTTTCCCACTCCTGTAAGCTTGCGGCAGGCAACCTGCGCACCTCTCCCCGGGAGCGGCTGAAGGGCTCGTCCTACTACAGCACGCTCCTGAAGGCACTTACTCCGCCGTGCCGGAACACAGCGACAGGCAGCTCCACCGCCCTCCGCGCAGAATCCCTGCCAGAGCCACGGCACCCTGCCAAGGCTTCAGCCGTGGCTGTGCCTCGCCAGGAACGCCGGTAGGAAAATGCGGGTTACAAACACCTCCCGGAGCTGTTTCGGACTCAAGAACTGCTGCAGGGTTAAAGGGCACAAGCAGAGACCGAGCGCAAGCGTTTCTGAAGCTCTCAGGAAATTTGCAGACACTCACCCATGAACTTCACGTTTGGGTTCGCTCCGCATTGTGTACTAATTGCAATTATCTAAGAGCGGCTCCGCGATGGGAGGAGGGGAGGAGAAGAAGGCTTCCTTTTGGCACAGCTTCTTCAGAGTTCAAAGGACACATATGGCCTGCAAACACAGTGCAGGGAATAATGTAAAATTAAAGGAGGGATGAGAGGAAAATGAGAACGCAGCAGGGACAAGCACTGTTCTGGATCTGCTTGACTGGAATTTTAAATAAAGAAACAGGAGGAAAAAAATCAACAAAACCCCCACACTTATTTTAATTCCACATCTGAACAGAAGGAGGGATCATGGAAGGGGCCCCACATATGAAGGGAAGACCTCTGGGGAGCAGAACCTGAGCACTTCGGCAGAGACCCCAAGCCCCACGGCCTCAGCCCGGCAGCAGGACCCAGAGAATTGCCCAGAGAGCAGGGCTGGAAGCTGCCAGAGATACGAGGGCTTCAGGAAATGTACGACCAACACCTCCAAAGAGACAGGATGGGTTCAGTTCAGAATAAACACATGTACACTACCAAACCTGCAGGGAAGGACAGCCTGTCTGCCCACAGAGTAAAGAAAGAAAAAATAAAAATTTCCCGATTTCCCTTGCAGCGCTCATCTCGCCACACTAAAGTCAGCAGCCTGCTAGATGGTGCCTATGTCCGTGCCAAAGGCTGACACCTGCTTGTGGCCTTGTCTTTGTTAGGGCAGAAACCAAAGCCTGCTCTTCTCACTGCAGGGCATATTAGGCGCAAAAATGAATAAATAAACACAACAAAACAAAACAAAAAAATCCACAACAATCCTCAGTTGTAATTTCTACATAATTATTGCACAACAACAACCCATAATGAGAGAATGAATTTATAACCACACACAAGCTATATTTACCAGTGGACTGGTTACAAAGCAAAACAGCAGGAAACCACAATGTGTGTCTTCATATTAGCTCCTCAGCAGTGGTGCAGAGCAAGGCTGCCCGTGCAGCAGGGCAGGCTGGGCAGGTGAAACCCAGGCACACCCACCAAAGAGGAGCACAGCCCTTTGGGGACGGAACCTGGACCAAGCAGGGCACAAAGAT
Organism: Callaeas wilsoni; assembly: GCA_013398955.1. NCBI lineage: Eukaryota > Metazoa > Chordata > Aves > Passeriformes > Callaeidae > Callaeas > Callaeas wilsoni. The sequence continues at coordinate 73,635 of VWPU01004376.1, read as the reverse complement.
GCTGCCAGATAGTCAAGGGAAGCTATGCAGAGGTGCAGCTAGAAAGACTTGTTTGACCTCAGGGTTAGACTGTTGGCCACATAAAAAATCTGAAAGGAGTCTTGCCTCTCAACTCTCTCAGCTTCCAGAAATTCTGATACCTAGACAGAATTTTAAAAAAACCAACACAGAAAACAAATTTAAAAACCATCCCACCACTGGAAATGCAGCTCCCTGTGCAGTCAGGATCCAGGAGATGAACTGTCTCTGCCCCTTGAAATGAACAGTCACTCCCAGAGAGCACTTTGTGCTCTTCTCCTGCCAGCTATTCAACAGTTGGGCCCATGGCAAAACGGGCACAATTCAACCCAAACTGGGATAATGAGACGGTGCCACAAGAGGAGGCCTGACGAGGTCAGCAGCTGAGCCCTGGATGACAACTTTTTATCATTGGGGAGAGTTGATTTGGGTCTGCCTACCAGCCACCATAAATTGCTGAGCTCAGGAGACCTTCATCCCTTCAACACTGCTTTTCAGGCAAATCTGGCCAAAACTGCCTCACAACTTTGAAATTACTGGGCCGATGCACTTAAGGAGAGACAGGCAGCACACTCACAAGAGCCCCATTTCCTCGGGCTGACATCATACAAGCAGGCAGCATCCCTGCTGCCAGCAGTACACCCCTGACTACCTTGCCCCAGCTGTTCCTCCTCACCTCCCTCTGTGCCAGTACAAACCCTCATGCTTTCCAGGCCAGCATGAGAATGATGGCGAGCTAGATCCAGGAACAGATCCTGCTGAAAACCTACCTTTTTTTTTTTAGGGATTATTTTTAACTTGGATCCCTTCCCAGACCTGGCTCAGAGCATGACTACACAACGCTTATGTCAGCACAAGGAAGCCATCTAATGAGCACCCATGGGGGGGGCAGGATCGCTGCCATCACTATCCTCACCACCTTAATGAGCTTGTAAAACAACGGCCTACAGACAGCAGGTTAAAAAGTCACAGAGCTTCGGTAAATTGAGGGTGGCATACAAAAAAAAACCCCCAAAAATAAAAACCGAAACACATACATACAGGTTACCTAGCCACTGCCATGTCAAGCAGCCAAAACACAGCAAAAGCACAGGGCCCTCCACTGAGGAAAAGCAACCCTGCACTCAGCTCCACCAAAACCCCAATGCAGAAGGGCTCCTGACACAACATCCAGGGAAAATCTTGGTCTTTCCTACCTCCTAAGTAGGATATGCAAAGAAAACCCACATCTTGTAAACCACTGGTATCTCAAAATGACCCTTCTCTTATCTTTTTGGCTAGGCATGCTCTCCCTGCCCTGCTCTATCCCTGGAGAGGCACTAAACAGCCCAGCCCCAGCTCAAGGAGGAAGCATAAAAGCAAAAGAGAAGCGAAGGTGAACAGATAAAACAATTCTCCTTCCTCATGAACTGTGAGTGCAAACCCATCAAAACTAACTGTGTAACCTTAAACATATGTTAAGATGGAGACAAAAATCCATGATTACTGCTTCTGATGTTTATGCTGACCAGTGCATTATTACTGCTCTGGTGGCAATCAGCGAATCTGTCATGAAAAGAAAGGATGTGTTGGGTTTGCTATTGATCCTTATAATTCCTGTCTGAGAATAATCATACCACCTTGAAATATAGCCCAGAAGGGCACTGTTACTCCGGAACTGAGCTGCTTTTGGAAGATGAGTAAAGAACAGTTACATGGTCTTAGATATCTTCTTGAGATTGCAGACGATTTTTCCTGGCTTTACAGACAAATTTTCAGATCCTCAAAGTATTTTCTTTCCCCTATAGCTGAAAGAGCCACACACAAATAAAGAGAAATCTGGCTATCCCAGGAAATCATGTAACTGACTATACACAGAGGGCTGTCAAGTATGCACAAAATAAACTAACTGAAATAATATTATTTTTTCCCCTCTAATATCCTCCATTTATAGTCACTGTCAGTGTGACAACCACTAACAGTAAGTGGAACAATTTCATGCAGCACTTTCCATATTGAGATATTCTATATCCCCTTGTGCAGCAGACAGCTTCTATCACTTACTTTGTATTAGGGGAACGCAGTAAGGCACCTCAAATTAAGCCAGGAACAGTAACCATTCCCTCAAACCATGGCTAAAACCCAGACTAAACAGATCATGACTATTGCCAGACCACCTCTTTCTCCTCAGTGAAGTTTGGACATCACCAGTGGATGGGAGGCAGAAGCACAAGCCTCTGATGGCATCCAAACCTGCCCCCCAAAATACATATGAAAATTCACATTCCAAGCATGGCCAGAACAACAGTACCAAACAAAACATATGATACTAATCCAAGTGTTACAACAAATTGTCCATTGTAGCTGGAAAACAGAGAAACACAGCCCTGCAAAGGGATCAGAACAATACTGACTTAAAAAATTTTAAGGGTTCTTGTTAAGCGTACATTCTAGCATATTCATAAAGCTGGTCTTTTTGAAGGTAGGAAAAAATATAACAAAACAGGTTAATAAATTAAATGTATATAATAAGGAAAAATCAAAGGCATAAACCAGAAGAAATCTGAGCTAAGAAATACAAAAATATTTTGTGTGTATATGTGTGTGAAATTTAATACAATTCCTAATTCTTGGTATCTTGGATAACACCTGTTCTCCAGACCTCAGTTTCAAAAGTTTACTACTTTTTTCACACATGGTTTCAGAAGGACTGTGGTCTCTTTAACAGTGAAGTTCTGTCCTCCATTCCACAAATGATCCTGCTGACTCCAACCAGCTTAAAGTTAACTATAAATACAATGGAAAATCTAAGGTAGCTTGTTCCCTAATTTTCCCTTTCTTCTGATGTGCTCTTAGGCAATTCATAATGATTATAAAATACTTTTTTTTTTGTTAACAATTAGGACAAACAAAGGCGCTAATATTTTACAAACCTATTTGATGCAAAACACTAGATATATGTTCTAGGTCTCTATTTTTCAGATCTTTATTACCAAATTCTGACTTCTTTTCATTCCATTAGTGGTTTCAACAGGTTATTAATATAAAGCACAGTTTTGCTAATTTACAGTAATGTTTAGGATACCTACTCTAAATTTATGGAAGAAATCAATAAATTAATCAATCAACAAAAAGGAACAGAAAAGTGACAAAACACATTTTGTTCTATTACTGTGGCAATTCTAAATGGTGTTTTAATTATTCATGTAAATATCTCTAATGCATTAGTAAATGTGATGTATTGCACACCTATTTTTTTTTTTTTTTTTTTAATTCTTGGGTCCCAATTCAGGAATGCGGTTCCTTGCAGAAATACAATGAAGGCATCTGAATACTTTTTTTAAGTATTTGATTCTACATAGTCAATGCTGTCGTGCTTTGGATCCAGAATACTACAAGATTACTTACTCCACAGCACTCTCTGCTGAGAGCAGATCCATAGAGAAAGTCACATAATGTTACACAGCCTTCTAACACAACCACGGGGCAGAAGCACCTCTGCATCACTCCTGCCATAGCCAACAAGCAAATTCCCAGAACTGCAGCTTGAAAGGGGAGGCAGTCGTGTATATTAACATTCCACTGAGAAAACGAGGATGAAACAACGAGCTAGTGAATATCTTTGGGAAGAGAAGCCAGGGTCTAAATTCCGGGCCTGCCTGGCCAAGCCCCTCCTCCTTTTTCATCAGCATGTAAAGTTCTGTGCATCTCCTGTACCCAGCACCCCAGGCAATGCCATTCTCACTCATTCATAGCCAAGATCACTCTGCCCACCCAGCAGCTACACTGAAGTAGTAACTAACATCCTTGTCCCAGGAGAGACACCAACAGCACAAAGAAAGCTGCAAAGCCCATGAGTGATTCTGCGTAGAGGCGGAATTTTTCAAATTACGATAATGAGCTTCAAAAAAAGAGTGCACAGAGCTGCACAGATACAGCCCCTTTTATGTGTCAGCAGGGCACATAAAGGGTTGACTAACCTCTACTGCTTATTTTACATATTAATCTCACCCCTCCCTTATTTAGCAACTTCCTCCATGAGCCCTGGCATCTCTTCTCCATTTCCCTCACAATCCTGGGGCCTTTTCCTCCCGAGATTAACATCTACTGGAAATTCCCCCTCCCTGACCACTACCCACATCCCAGTCTTTGTTCCGGCTCTCTACAGCGCTCAGTGTCTGGACAGGCTTTACATTCACTCCAGATTTATTGCTCTCCGGCTCTTCAAAGCTTGTGAAGCAGGTTTTCACTCAGCTGCCCTGGCCTGCCAGGACAGGGAGCAGTGCATGGAAGCTGCAAAGAGCTCAAGAGCACCAGGAGAGCAGGGCGTTGCAACTGAAACCCAAGGTAGAAATGCACACCGTGTGTCTTATTTAGTTCAAAGCCGAAATGTTTCTGTCTAGGATGTCTGTTTGTATCTCAAGTCACAAAGAAGCCATTAGTACCAATAATGTGTCATTACGGGGGCGTCAGCAGAGACTCCACAGCTAAGGTTAATTTGAGATGCATAATTTAAAGCAGAACTAAAATCCCTCCATTTCACACTTTAATGACTCAATTCAAATCATTCTTCAGATTTGACACAGCAGCTCTTAAGGGGACACTTGCATTTTTTTCTTGTCTCTTTTTTTTTCCTGGCCAATTTTAAGTAAAATACTTACCTAGTGCAGAAGTAAAATACGCATATCTTCCATTTACAGCCACTTTAACCTGTCTTCCCCCTCACATTTCTTTTCAGCAGTTTCATACTTCACACATTCACTCTGACACGTTAGAATATGCATGATACAGGCCACTTCCGCAAGTTAAAAAAAACCAAACCCGTTCAGAGTTAAAATTTCACTCATCGTAACCCCAGGGATTTTGCCAAGAACAGCTGACAACACTGTTTATCTTAAACATACCACATCACTTAGGTAACAGTAGTACCCTCACAGTTCTTTGTCCTTAGTAGTTTTACTCTCAGCATCCTGCTAAAATACATTAAATATATAATCCCTGGTTTTCAAGCTGAGGCAAAGACAGAAGGATGCTGTGGTTCAACAAGTGCTTCAAGCTGGTCCAAGTCTCCCAAATCACTGATAATTTGTTTTGTCAGGCAACTTCCCTGAGAACAGCTGATAAAACACAGAAATAATTAAGCAAAAACTCATCACAACATAACGAAACAGCATGATAGTGAGATCTTCATGCTGCTGAAGTGAGGATGCAACACCTCTCTATCAGACATCTCCTGCCTGTTGCTGTGGATTCTTCAATAAAGCTCATATAATGTTACAAAAATGCACAGAAACATAGAATGATTTTTGCCATCGGACACAACTCTATTTTGTTCTGGACTTTCAAGAAATCACAGTTCAAGCACACAGACATTCTTTGGAGAGCTGCCCTCAATGCTAAAAATGGCAATGGAATTGCACAAGGAAGGGGGGAGGGGAGGGAAGAAAATTCCAAGAAAACTTTGACTCATCCATTGTAATTCATCAGGTTTCTGGAGCAGAGAATGGAATGCCGTCAAGCTAAAATTGACAGAGCTATTTTCTGATCTCTAAGTGATGTCAATACTTCACAAAGCCACAAGTGCTGGGAAAATTCTTCTCTGCAAAATTCTAAGAATGACTCTTAAAATTTGGGGGGGGGGGGTATGGGGGGACCCAGAGCTGAAAGAGGTACTTGAAATTAAACTCCTACGTAGGTGTGTTTTTGAATTCTGACAGTATTAGGCTTCACAGCTTTGTGCTATCTGTGACTCAGACTTGCTGCCACAGGTGTCAAGTGATCGGGGACTTAACTGGAGCTCTGCAGAAACCTGCTGCTTTGTGATTATTTTTTTAACCATATGTTAAAAAATTCAACCTCAAAGACAGACAAAAAGCAGGTTTTTCCACTCAGTACAGACCTGAATCTTTCCAGTCACCAGATTTTACTGTCCTGTCAACTTTGACCTAGCAAAGCAGATTTTTCTGTTGTTTAATTCTTAAGGTTTTCAGGACCACATCATATCCACCATGGTTTTCAGAACAACACGATATCAACCAAATCTAACAGGCAAAACGGCTTCAATAAAATTCTGAGAACAACGCATCTACTCTGGCACGCCAACACACTATTTTTAATTGAAGCTCATTAAAGATGTAATAGAAGAAAAATTATATTCACTTCCAGCACTGTTCCATCAATGCAGTGAGATAATCATGCTGCTGTACCATACATAAAGCAATATTTATGAGTAGTGGTTTAGGTAATTTAATGGAAAGGCAGAAAGCAATGATTCATTCCTTGTTCTGTCTGTTGCTGAAAAATTACTTTTGCCAATTGCAGAGCCCAAGCAGGCACACAGAGATTGGTTTCAAATGTTAGTAAAACAGAGACCTGGAAAATAAAAAGAGACAAGTCAGTTGAAATGCCGAACAAAAGGAAAAAAATCTGGATTACAGATGAGAATTACTTTACAGAGCAGCATACAAATGCAGGCCTCTGAAGTAATTTAAACCAAATGTAGATTGAAACTGAAGTCATTTAGTGAGTCAGCACGGTAATAGGACACTAAAATTATATGTGAGAAAAGCGCAATCCTTTTGTATAGCACACTGTATTTTATTCCAAATTTACCCGAAAACAAATTAATTGTCTCCTTTGTGTTGTACCTTCTTCGTCTCCTTTGGACTCAACCTCTACCTTCCAGAAAGAAACCAACTTTGTGCAGGCCGACTAGTTGTGAGCTCTGATGTCTAGGACTTGAATTTCCCTTTCACAAAAGTTTCATCTCCAGACCATGACCATGTTAATAAACAATCACTGGCATGAACACGACTGACCCTCTTCCAAGTTATGATTACTTTCCTCTGAAAATAATTTTTTTTTTTTAAATATTAGCAGTTAAAACCAAAACTGCAGAGAATCATTACAGGCTCTGCCTCCCAGATTCTGCCATCCTAGAGGTCTCGGTCACCTAGAGCTTGGTGCAGATGGGGACTTCAGTGCTAAATATGCTCACCATCAGTAAAAAAAAGAGTTTGCTTTCTATCTGCCTCAAACATTTTTTAAAACCATAACTGTTTTTAAACTTAAAAAGCAATTTTCATCTCATTCTTGCCTCATACTTTCAAAAAAATGTAATTCTGTGAAAGCCACAACAATTGCTTGTTCAACACAGACTGCTACTCTCTGAAGTGCTTTCTCAGATAGATTTGTATGGACAGACGTGGGTAGAAAGGAATACTCCAAAAATATCCACAATAGATAACAAGCAGAGTCTAGAAACGAAAAAAAAAAACCCCAACCATGTACTGCAAATGCAACCCAAATTGGAACAAATGCCTACAGTAGCAACAGCACAGGAAGAGCAAAATGTTATTGTACATTACTGGCCTGCAGCCCACAATTACAAAAAATACTGCAGTATTCCACGGTAACAGCGTAAAATATTATCATTTCAAACAAGCAGCTGCAGCACCCTGCCCACAGCAGCCACGTCACAGAGAGCCAGGGGAGGAGAGGGCTGCCAAAGGACTCCCCACTGCAGACGGGGAGTGGGCCACAGAGTTGGTAAACCCTTGAGATGCCTTCTCCTCACACCCACAGCTCCACTCCATCAGGGCACAAAGGACCACTGCTCGGCAGCAAAATGCTCCCACATGGGTTCCAGCTGCTGAGCCCTCCAGCAGAAAGGAATCATGATGCTCACTCTGCACCCTCCCTCTTGCTTCTGCCAAATCTGCATTTTCACATTGTCTTGGATTCAATAAAATCTCCCCCATCCCAGCTCCCCTGTGCTAATGCTGTGTCACCCAGCCCCCTCTAACACTCAGCCAACAGGTTTTAACAGTGGCCTAGCCAGGGGCTCCCCAAGCAGGGGTTGGGTTCATTGCCATGATGATAGCTACCATTTGCATCCCCAGACGGTGAGCAGTTGCTCCACTACAGATCAGCAAAAGGGGAGACAACACGCACACGAGTTTATCAACAACGCTCATGTCGACTGCTGTACCCAAGTGTGTTGGTTTGGGTATCACCCTAAAACACCAAGGACGGCCAGCACAGAGGGCAGTCCCACCACAGCAAACAGAAAACCCCAAAACGCAACAAGTAAGTCCGTCTGCTCACTGGCATGCACTGCACACTAGTGAATAGCCCTGACTTTGCATTTGTAGGAATAACACCTACCACATTTGGGCTCTACATGGATCATTAAAAAAAGACCATCTAAGAAGCCATATGTTTTCTGCAAACTTAATGCACTTGCAGAACTAGTAATCGGAGGAAAAGCAAAGCAGAAACCTGAACTAATGCACTATCCTGGTTTCATATGAGATAGAGTTAATTTTCTTCCTAGTAGCTTGTAAGTTTTGTGGGTTTTAGATTTAGCATGAGAATAATGTTAATAACACACTCATGTTTTAGTTGCTCAGTAGTCAAGGACTTGTCCTAAGTCAAGGACCTTCCATTTTCCCATGTTCTGCCAGCAAGGACATGCACAAGAAGCTGGGAGGGAGCATGACCAGGACAGCTGGCCCGAACTGGCCAGAGGGATATTCCATACAATAGAACATCCTCCTCAATCCATCAGCTGAGGGAGTTGCCCAGGACGGCTGCTCAGGGACAGGCTGGTCAGCAGGTGGTGAGTAACTGTGTTGTGTATCACTTGTCTTTCTCGGGTTTTATTTCTCTGTCTCTTCCGGTTGCTTCCCCTTTCATTACATCATCATCATCATCATTATTACCACTACTATTGTTATTATTGTTGCTGTTGTTATATAATTATTAAACTGTTCTTATCTCACCACATGGGTTTTACCTACCTTTTTCCCAATTTTCTTACCCATCACACTGCAGGGGTATGGTGAGTGAGTGGCTGCATAGTACTTGGTTGTCATCTGAGGTCAAGCCATGATAGTCATACTTCCTACACAGCCTGCAAATAGTACAGATTCTCCAGACAAAACTGCAAAGCTTGAGCTTTGCCTCAGGTATTTGCCCTCTCCCCTCAGTCCAAGAAGCCTGAAGTTAAGTTTGAAATACATAAACACTGTTGGGGCACCTTTTAGAGATATTCGAATGATGAGGAAAACTGCTTCTCATACAGGCAACCAGAGATATGTTTTCAGGAGTGAGCAAATTAATTGCCATACCTAAATATTTCCCAGTTCACCTGCACTTCTCATCTTTCCCACACCATGTTTTCTCTGCCAAATACAAAGGAGACTGTAGTAGTGTATATATGTGCAATATATATGCAATAAACTGCGGTAATATATGCGGTAGATTGAAATACTGCATTTTTGTATCCTTATAAGCAATTCACTGGATTAAGGATTCAAAGTCCCACAGGGAGTACTGCAAATACACATTAAGTCTCTGGGTGCTGGATTTGACTCTCTGACGTATGTATCAGATGTGTAAAGTAACACATAACCAGATGCCTCTCTAGTAAATGCACAGCTAGAGACTGAAAAGCCCTAAAAATGTTGTGTCCAAGGGCAAAGGAAAAGGGAGAGAATAAAAACAGAACCACGTATCTAGTAAGAAAAGAAAAATGTAGGCCTTATGGATTTATTGTCTACAGTGCTGAAATTTTTTGTGTCTGTAATTCAGCTATGGTATCTAAAGAGAGGACTTTTCAGGAGGTGGGAGTCCAGCCACTGTGGCCTGATTTGCTCCATGCCAGGCTGATCAACCATTTCTTGATGTCTTTGAAATTTCAGGGTCCTACCTCCCAATCCTCCACTATGATTTCAAAGATCTCCATCCAGAAGAGAGGTCTAACTCCTTAGAAGAAAAAAAATACTCAGGGAAAAAAAAGCATATGGCTGTATAACAGTCACCACCACAGGGGCCTTTCTCCTTTCCCTGAGCTGGTGTGTCCTGGCCACAGTGGCTAGGAGAAAATAGCTGCTGTGCTTTTGCAATAACCTTCTAAGGCAGAGGAGAATGGTGGGTGAGAAAAAGTCAAAAACTTGTTTAAAAGCCTCAGTTTAAAATTTCTGGCTACTCCCATTTCATGAAGTAACTTAAAACCACTCTCTGCTGGAAACTGTGTGAACCACTGACTTCAGATCTGGATCCTGCCTTTTGCAAAGCTGCTGGTGGGATTGGATCCAAGGCTTTGGTTCAAGCTCTTATGTACTCCATACTAAAATGACTTATACCGTGTGTCCTTTATAATAAATAGCCTCGCAGTGAGGAAGGACAGTATTGGCACGGTTCATTTTTACATCACTCTTTTGAAAGTTTAGGGAAAGCACTGGAAACATTACAGCTTTCGAATATTTTGCCTTATGTGGTTTACAGGCAGCATAGTGAATGGCTGTGCCAGCTTCACCCATTTTCCTGGGACATGCAGTGTGCCAGTGAGAGTCCCTGGCAGTGCCCACCGGAGCCGAGCAGAACGGGCATGGTGGCACTGGCACGGCCACGTCTCACCACAGTGCTGCCCTGCACTGTGCCACTGCACTCTCCTGCCTCCCTGCAGTGAAGGTCTCCGTTCTCTGTCCCCACCACCTCCTCTTTACAAAGGCTCACACACACATACTGAAACAAAAGAATAATTCCATTATGTGCCTGGCAGAATCCCTCTGATTCACAACAGCAGCACCCCATTGAAAAGATCCATATACAGGGGGTGAAAAAAAAATCTGAAGTCTCTAGCAAACACACGTATTATCAAAGCCTCATTTCGACTTAACACGAGTTGCTTTGGGATCTAATGCAGCCGATTTGAGGGGAAAATACAAACAAACAAACAAAGTCTTCTTCCGTTAGCCAGGGCAGGGGGTGGGGAAATCGAACCAGTGCCATCTTTGTTGAAGAGCTCCACAAAACTAATGGTTCAGGAGAGCTGAGGAGCATGGTCAGGGGACAATTTGTGACTGATCGCTGCCATCTGAACATGGCATGCTGACAGCTGAATGAAGAGCAAAACAAAAAAGGCATGTGTTTAATCTGGGCAGGCTTGGTCCCCTGTGTTCACTCCCAGTGAAAAATACAAAGCAGAAGAGAGTCAGTCTCTCTGCCTGCTCAGCTCAGCACCCACATAACTCCCTGGCACACACCACAGGACCTTCTCCAGGCACACAAATGGGAGCATTATTTCTTCACATGCTGAAAAAAATAAGAAAGGAGAAGAATAGCGGTACAATTTAATATATCCTAAAATGGATCTTTTGGCACCAAAGAGGTTCCCTCCTTTACTCTGACAATGAGCTCCTGCATTCTCTGATACAAAGAAAGCTAAAAACAACCTCAGTGATTTTCTGAGTGTAACATAGAGCTGATAAAATTATTATAAAGGCCACACAGATGCTACAAAATACCTTTTCCTAAACTTCAACGTGCGCTTCCTCAGAGAGCAACAGGAATGCAATTGTGAAGGGAAAGTCATGCACGTTATCCTGGCCTGACGTCAGTGAAAAGAAGGCAGCAATAAAAGCATTTTGATTTATGCTCCACAGAAGCAAGAAGGAATGCTTGCCTCCAAGAGAGTGGGATGGACAGAAAGCAATGGTGGGCTGAGGGTGATCACACAACCGTCACTACAGAGCACTTCTCTCTCACCGGTTTGGCCACGACTGTCACCTACACCTGAAACAGGGAGCAAGGCATTTCCCCACCTTAGCCTTCAAACAGGTTTGCATTAATACCTCATTTCACAACTACACAAATTGCCTCATACTCCTGCTGAAAGAGTCCTGTATTCCTGCTTGGGCTCACAGTCCCTAGTGCAAGAGCTGCACATAAAAAGGAGCTGGCTACACTGATCTGCAAAACTTTTGACCTTTTCAGAAAAATCAGTACAAATACCTACAGGACCACCACAATCTCCCAAGCAATGCCTCCTATCCTTTGGCCAGAAAGGGAATATTTAGCTCCCTGAAGTGGGCCTGTTGATTTCAAAAGAAACATAATAGCTCTATTCCTACAAAGCAAATACAGAGCAATCACCTCTGCTATGCTCTCCTCTCTTCTGAAATCTGATAAGCAACGTATGCCTGCAAATGTCACTTGCCAAAGGGTTTTGATTCTCTGCACATCTGTGGGAATGTATACCCTGCTTCTTCCAGGTTATATGTGTCTTTTTGGTTCTGCAGATTCCTTACAGTTTTGTCTCTTTCAGCACAATTGTGGGGCAGAACAGAGTAAATAACTTAAAATTTTTATTTAAGAAAGATGCTGGTGTTTTTTAGTGTTCATTTATGCAACATTTTCATTGGTTAAAAGTTTTACAACTGTAGCATTTTCTCCTTACTAGACTCAGGTATGATTCTATTTTAATGAGAAATGAAAACAAAAAATACCAATCAAACAAACAAAAAAAAGACCAACAAAAAAAAGAAGACTAGAGGGAAAAGGTGAGCTTTTCCTTGTGCTTCATCATTGTCTTTATTAAAAAAAATTAACTCTGGACAACACAATTCAGCCTCAGTCACGGAACTTGTAGTTCAGTTGCTATTCAAATATCCAAGTGCAATTTGCAACTCTGATTATGAAAGGGGACATTATTTTCTTTATACATTTAACTCCATTTGTTCAAAGACACACTGATGAAGCAATTAAGGTAGACATATTAAGAATTCACAGGCTCTGCTAAGAAGTTTGGTATTTCAATGAGGTGTTTAAACATAAAAATGAGAACTATGTATTTAATATAAAAATATCATTTAAGAGTGCTGTAAAATCAGATTATTCATGATGTTATCACCAACAGCAAGAGACTTGTATATGCATTTTTCTGGCTGTGCGTAGTATGTTCTTCAATAGCTTTCTTCAGTAGTTCCCATATGATACAGATTCCAAACTAGGAAATATTTAGGCTCATGCCTAACTTTCAGGGAAAATAGCCTCATTGATTTAGACAGGGTTTAACCCTTATAAATGTCAGAAGATCGCCTGTTTCTGAGACTGGAACTCATGGGGCCCATTTTCAAAAAGGTAAGTGCATTACATATTTTTACTGCTGCTTCTGGGTTTGCTGTTACAGTTCTCTCCCTCCCTCTCCTGCCTGTTTTTATTGCCTACAACAACAATATCATGACACTCTGAGATAAATAATGGTTAATTTAATTACAAACTAACTGTAACTTATGACAAGACCCTCCAATCACTTACCTCAAATCATGAGTGTTTCAAGATGCAATTGTTAATCTCCTTTTTTCCCCCCTCTCACAGGAGATGTTGCAGACTTTTTTTTCTGGTATTCTGCATTAAAACTCTTTCCCTGTGCTCCAGGATCTTAAACAAAAACAAAAAAAAAGAAACACTCAGAATGAAAATGTCATTTCAAGCAATTGGTGGGTGGCTCAGGGGAAATCCCTGACCTTTTTTGAATGTATATTTCATTATCTAAATCAAGTGTGGTAACTTCCTCCAGCAGCAGCTCTTCTGTGGGCTGTACGTTGAAAAAAAAAAAAAAACCAAAACCCAACTGAACAAACAAAAAAAAAATTAAAACACTGGTTTAGACCACTCAAAAACATGGCATTTTAAAAATCCATAAGATGGCACACTATAAAATATTCATTTAAAGCACAATCCACGATATACCAGACTCCACAAACTTATGACGGTGAAAATGGAAGAAAACCCAGAACACAAACCAGAAGAAAAATCATTATGTAAAGTGTTAAACTGCTACACAGTTTTATTATTACTATCACTGTTATTATCACTAACAAAACATACACGGCCCTCTCCCTCAGTCTTCACTGAGTTCCTGTAGTATTTCTGTAGTAGCAGCGTGGGGGAAGTAGTAGCCGAACTGGAGAAGCAATGCAGCATTAGCACTACAAAACCCAGCCCAGCTGTCGAGAGAGGAAGGAAGGGAGGAGGAGCAACAAAGCAAATGAGTTAAGAGTAACTGGCAGGTCTCTAATACAATCAATTTTGACATTCTCCACCATCACCAAAAAAGGTCTGAAGGGTTTTGAATTTTCAGCGAGTGCTGCTACCAGAACACTTTCTCACCGCCCCCCTGTTTCACCGTCCTCCCTCTCCCATACCTGCAGCAAGGCTTGGCTAGGAGCCGGCTGAGTACGTAAGACTCCAAACCAGGCTCTGTCAGCAGGAAAACACTGCCAGCCAGCGCAGAGTTCATGTTTCCTCTGAGAGCGTGGTCTTGCATTTGCATGGCCTCTCTGGATTACAAGCATCCCAGTTATTTCTCTACGAACGATTTTTAGGACCAACAACCACATTCATTTTTGCTCTTGTAAAAAGCCTGAAAGAAACTGTTCCCAGGGTTACACCTGTGGCTACGCCCATTGAAGCCGACTAATTTACACAACACGACAACGAGAGGATTTGACCTTGTGTGCATGTAAGCCAGACCACTTGGATTTTCTTTCTCGGCTAGAACAGACAGACAGGTCTGAATAATTTTTCCCTTCCTTTTAATTAAGACCAGAAGACAATATCCACAGCCTTCTGTGGCTGTATACACCTCAAAAAAGACAACTTTTCCAAAAGTGGTCAAAAATTCAAAAAGTACAGCTTTCTATACCACAGTTCTATACCCCCACACACCCTTGAGGAAACAAGCCAAAACTCCAGGCAGACCACAACACAAAAATAACGGGGACCTTGACGCCTGTACAAAGGCTGTGTCTATGTCACCACTCCCCAAAGCTGCTTATGGTACAAAATACTCTGCTTAAATTAGCCTGGGCCCCTACTCCGCCGTGCTTATTCACGCTGATGTGGTGTTGCCTCTTTCTTCAAGGAGCCTGCTCTCACTCTACACCAGTCAAGGCTGCAACAGCCAAGCCTACCACTTGCAGGAAGAGGACAAAGCCCTCTAAATCTGTGACACAAATCCAGAGAAGGCTGCAAGTTCAAAGTGAAATGAGGACAGTCTGTCCATGACTCATGCCACCTAGAAACCATTCTTAATTTAAGAAAAAGTGTTAAAGGGATTATCTTACAGAGCGTCACCCTGCCAAATCAACTAGGTTCTGCCTCTCATTTTTTTCCCCAACTCAAATACAAGGTGGCCAAAGACCAAAATCAGCATAAAACCCTCCTGTTCTCACTTTACATACTTACACTCTTAATGCTCTGTTTAAAGAGTCAAATAAAGCTGTTTGATGGACAGATTCCCAGCTATCCTCCAGGCTTTTCTGCATGACCTATGGGCAAATGCTATGTGACACTTCCTGAAAGGCTGAAATAGCTCTGAATGACACTTGAGCTTCTACAGTACAACTACAGCATTAGAGTTTGGCTCCTAATGCACACTGTCACTTAACCCAAATTTTCTCCTGCCTCAGTTTCCCCCGCCTCTACAGCAAAAATAAGAGTATTCCCCCATCTCAGAAGGCTGATGCAAGGAACACGACACCCATGCTGATTTAGTGGATAATCTGGAAACAAGGAGAAAGTTATAGAAAGTTATAGATCTCTTAACTCAGGCTGAAACTTCACATACTCAGAAAAAGACCCTGGAAACCA
Organism: Callaeas wilsoni; assembly: GCA_013398955.1. NCBI lineage: Eukaryota > Metazoa > Chordata > Aves > Passeriformes > Callaeidae > Callaeas > Callaeas wilsoni. Next base: position 58,197 of record VWPU01004376.1, on the reverse strand, counting down.
AAATAAGGAGTGAGTCATCAGCCTGTCCCTCTGAAACCGTTTTGCTGGATAGTCATTTCACTAGTACAACTCTCTTCTCCAGGGTGCTCCCAGCAAGCGTGGGGGACACTGAATGGATTCACTGTATTCACACAACAGCTTTACAGCTGCTGAAAAAAGGCCTATTGTAGGCCTGCATTTTACTATCTCGAGTAGCATACATAAAGTTGCTGTACAGCTTCCATTACCCATCTGATCCTTGCAGAAACAGGAGCAACAAATCAGGGTTTGTCAAAAGAAAATAGATTTAACTGTGATGGAGGAAATAGTCTGGTTTTTTTTTAAAAAAAAAAAGTAACAATTTATATAGCAGAGGATAAAACACTACAAATTCAGTGTAACAAAAATACTTTAAACTCATTCTGCTCTCCTTTTTTTTTGCTACATCATAATATCTGTGAGCCAAATTCAAATTTCACCATCAGAAAGGAGCACCAAGTCTGCCATACATATGTGCTCTTCCTGCAGTCACTATCTACTCATGGCTTGCACCTCCATGCATTTATAATATTTGCTCAGTAACCGAAATAGTATCAAAACCAACAGTGAACTCTTAAACACAGAATTACTGGTTCACACTTTACAAAGACTGACTCAACAGCCAGATAATCCTGGACTTTGCAAAACATGTGAGTAGATCTGATAGCCCCTTTCTAAATGTCTTGATTTTTCTCTGTAGTGTCTGTGGAGTCAGGGAAAAAGGACAGTCCTGAACTAGGCACATTGCTCCCAGCATTCAACTACTCCACTCTCCCCCTTCTGGAGAAATGAATGCAGCTTCAAATAAATTAAAGGAATATTTTGTCAGCTCCTTCACTCTTCCCGGTGCAATAAATGAGGCGGTGCTTGGCTTCTCTAGCTCCCAGCAGAGGCACGTCTGAAGTAAAAATCCTCCTTCCTCCTCCCATACACACAGCACTAACCCTGCCACCTACAAAGATGCCAAATTCAGCCAGGGCTATTCAGCAGCCTATCACAGCTGCAGTGTGCGCTACTACTAACCCCCAAGAATTAAATGATGGTCGATCAGCAGACATCTCCCCAAAACACAGTACTTCCCTCAAAAGTAAGGAGACTGGACAAAAGTTACAGGATCAATTTCTCTGCCTTCTGGCTTCAGAGCCACAGGAACACAACAGGTGCTGTGCTGCTCTGCACTCAAAGGCAGAAATATTTTGCTTTTCAGTGAAAGCTGAGACAGGCACTACCCTTTGCTTTGGCAGCTTGAGACTTTAAAAAAATACCAGGAGAGTAGCAGCCTGATAAAATACCGGCAGTAGGATGCATCTTTTCCCCTGGTCTTCCTTCATTTCACAGTGGGCCTGTCTCAAAAGGCTGATGGAGCTGAATGGACTGAGATGATTTTCCATTCTAGGTAACTTGCACATTCGCTATGTTAGTATGACTTGCCTGTGATCAAAACTGATGAAAAACCACAGCAATGGAAACAAAGACTCAAGAGAGAAATGAAACCCCAAGACAAGCTACAGAGAAAGACTGAGCTCTTATTTCTGGATTTCAGCAGGCTTGCCTACCTACCAGCCTGAGGGACAGACAGGACTGCCAGCCTGCCTTGCCATCCCCAGGGCAAGTGGTTCTGGGGTGGGCCTGGGCAAAAGTAGTACTATTGCACGTGACAGGACAGAGACAAGGCCAGTTGAGAACAGAGTGGACTGCTAAAATATTACCTCATTTTGGGATGAGCTACAAGGGATGGAGAAATGACAGCATCGGGCTCTCTCTGCACACCTCTCGCCAGGAACAGGGGGGACAGGAACTCTTCCCCTCCAAATCTCACAGGAATGGACCTACTACTCTCCCTTGCCTCTGCCCAGGGTCTGGCAGGCTCAGGCACATGTTCCTACTATTTACTCCTTTTCTTGCCTTCTGCTCATAAGCACAAACACCATGAACTCCCCTCTTTCTTAACAGCCGAAGTGACTTTATTGCATGATTTTTGGACTAGAACTACCAGCCCACGCTCACTGCCCCCATGCCTTGATGCCACCTGTTTAACATTACAAGGTGACACTGAGCCATGCTCTCCCCCACTTACCCTGAGGCATGTCATGTCTTTCCAAGTCATAAAGTCTCAGTCTCATCAGATGCTGACCTCAGGCTCTCCCTGGCACCCTAAGTGCCTCCTTTATCCCAGCATGAAGGTCTGAGAGAGACAGACTGCATCATAAGTCAGTGGCTTCATCCCTTGGCAGCAACCCTGCCATATGACTGCCTGTGCTCAGAGGCACAGCCTTCCTTGGCTCACAACCTCTGAAAACAAGGAATGCCAGTGGATGAAGAGCTGAATACCCTCCACCCACTCTTTCACTGGCCAAGCTGCTCTGAACAGTAACGTACATCCTCCTGTAAAAGTTCAGTGTGTTGCCCACAAAAAACAGCAAGCAAGCATGCCTCTGCTAAAGAGCACATATAGTTTAGAAAGAGATGTTAAGAAAACTAAACATGGCATGATATTCAATGTGCAGATACATTCTGGGTTCTTCAAATGAAGGGCTCTAGAAAAACAATAGAAATTTCATATTGTTTGGAACAGATGGGCCTCGTATTTTTTTCCTATTGCCTTCTGCTTTACTTACTCATCTCACCTACCTTCTAGCTATATGAGGTTGTTTTTTGGGATCTAGCTGCTTGCTGCTATATAGAAAGATCTGAACAATCAACATTCTTTATACAATCATGTATCTCCATAGACAGAGAGTACAGGATACATTCAGGACACTTCAGAAGAAACCTGTGATGACCTTTGTTGAAAGAAACTTTGGAGGCCTGACCATAAGCTGTTTTTAGAACAGAAATTTGACTAAGCCACAACCAGCTCAGCACCACTGTGGTTTGGTCTTACTTTTTGAGAGTAGCAGGACTATGCCGGCAGCTTGGCCAGCGACTAAAATCTTCCAGGCAGAGAAAGAAACGTTGTCCTCTGCCTGGATTCAGTGAGTTGGTTGGCTACAAAAATTGGTTGGTTTTTTTGTAGTCCAACCTACTCTTTCAATCAAGAAGAGAGAGAACACTGAGAAAGACAAAGCTTTTCTGTAAGTCTACTTCCAAACTTGTCTTTTGTAAAAAAAACCTGAAACACTGTACTACTACTTCTGTCACCTCTACTTCTACTTCCTTTTCTTCAGCACAAACCATAACATGAGCATTTCAGCAAATACCAGGTTTGGTTGCAGGCGCCCTGGGCTGCCAACTGTCAGATCAAGAAAGCACGACTGTCACATCTGCCAGACCGGCTCTCACACCTACTGTCTCAGGTAACATCATGTATTTTTCCAAGTCATGCTAGCAATAATATGACATTACACATCCCCTTCCCACATTACACCTTTTAAAAAAGGATGCCCAGCCAGTGTCCTGGGATGGCTGAAAGCCTCAGTTCAGTGCAGTGTCTGTCTGAGCACCCTCTGTAACTGGAGGTTACAAGCACTGTCCCCACGTGAGGACATGCTCACATCAGGAGGTCAAGTACCAGCCGCTAGACACGGGTCATTACTGGTTAAGCATCTAATGTGCACTTGGCATTGTATAAGCTCCTTAAAGAAGATGCGATCCTTTCGGTAGAAGATTTCTTCTTTCTAACTTCTCAAAACAGCCTTCCTTCTCAGAAGCCTACTCACATCAACCTTCCCCTTTCAGTAATAATTACAAAGAAAAGGGAAGAAAGAACATGAAGAAAGAAAAAATATTAAACCTGTTTCACTAACTGGCACAACTACACACAATCAGATCACTGAAATATGCCTTTCTTTCCATGCCTTCATCCCACTACATCCCCATAGGGCAAAGCTACCTTCTGCTTTTGTTAGATCAGGCATGCAGCTTTCGAAGCAAGTCTCCAGATAATCCATCCTGCCTGGGCTTTCAGTTGTGCTGTGGGGTGGTCCTGCAGCACATGAACAAATCCCTCTTGGGAGGAATTAACTAGAAGCATCATGTTCCCCAGAGCGAGCAGCCAGCAGCACAAGACTACTCGGAAGTAAAAGCAACCCCAAAACATGCCTAGTGCAAACCTCAGCATCCCAGCACAGTTTTCACGGATACTCTCTCCAGCTGGTCCATGCTACTTGTTTATGTAGGCATAATCATAAAAATCAAATATTCTGCTGTCATTCATCTTTATGCCACCAAATAAAAAGATGGTATTATTATATTCTACTCTAATATTGCAGCAGTGTAATACTGACAAGCAACAAGACAATCTTGAAGTGAACAATGTAAAGAATAGATCAAAGTAGTTTCAGCTACAATAACTAACCTAATTTCTGTAGTTTTACAATGAGCTCTCCTACTCTTTAAAGTATCTTTGTCCTACACCAAAATAGTGAAAAAACAGTTACAGAAGTGAAAAAGTAAAACAAACTGAATATTTTCTCTTCAACTTGCAGCAAAATAGTAAAGAATTATTATAGAAGGGAAGAAGTAAACCAAACTGGATTAAAAGACCAAAAAAGTACTACCTTTCCACCATTAAACCCCATGAAAAATAATAAACATTAGGCATGATAATAAAAATTTAGGCATTAGTTGTAAAAATTGCCAGCAGAAAAAGTTTAGGCAGCAGTGCTTTTTTAATATATTGTCATCTGAGCTTATGTCAAATGTCCTCTGGTATTTTGTCCTCACAGTAGATCTTTTGTTCTCTTTGAAAATGTCATTAAATAGAACCTCAAAATCTTGAAACTTCTCATAACTAATTAAATTAATAAGACAGTCATCACATCTTTTCTCAATGCATGAAAGGCCAAGAATTCTATGACATGATGTCTAGCTTTACTTTCTGCCACCCACTAAAAAGTACCTGCTGAGTCTGTGGAGGTTTTCAGGCCACTGGCTAAAAGCACCCTGTCTACACAATCCCCCATACTTGTTCTTTCTTTTCCTCATAAGATGTTTGTCCCCAGCAGTACAAAGAGCGTAACACTTTAGAGTTTCACTGGAAGCTGCCAATACCTTGTGACAGAAACTTCCCCGAGTTCCAGGTGCAGCAAACCAACTAAAACTCACTGATCCATCTGTTCAACTTTTGTTAAACAGCTCTGGACCTGACGGCAAATTTGTGAGCAAGAGTGATACTGACCACCGTGCTGAGGACCTGACTGAGGCCACGTGAAATGCTCTCCTAGTACTCAAATCCTTCTTGAAAGCTTCCCTCTTCCTTCACATGCCTTCCACGCAGGAGACGACTCTGAGCTCACTGCAAGCAGGAAGCCCAAGCACAGAGGAAGCGTGTATAAAATCCACAGTCTCAGCTTCACCACCACTGTCCATTTTCATGAATGAAAAAGGCAAAGTCAGTAGGGGAAGCTGGGCCCTGTCCCAACTGCTACCGTGCTCTTTGTCCTTTCCCTTCAAAGCATCGTGGATCTGTGTTAGTTTCCTGCAAAGGTAATTGTTTCTATGTATTAAACCAGACAGGGACATGGTTTCTAATATGGTTAATTTTAAACAGTGCAGCTTTGGGCCTAACTCCTTGTCCTGCATTTTTGAGAGCTGTCTGAGAAAGTTTGGGACCTTTAATAAGTGACCTGTGTGTCTAAGCTGCATTCACTGGTGACTCTATGCACAGGACAGAGAAGTGGGTTGGGCTATTACCTCCCAGCTCAGCTGCACAGACCAGCATCATGTTCCATCTGTCACATAGCCCTGGTCACATCACTTCGTCCATCTGTCCCGGGCTCCATTTGACTGATACAGAATATGTGAAATTACTATATGTTAGTTTGGAGTAGAGGAAAGCTGAAAACTTATAATCCCACATTTACCAATAAAGCGTGGGAGAAGTAAAAGGGTTTGGGATATTCTCCCTCCTTAAAAGACCAAGTAGTGCCACAAGCAGTGGAGTCCATGAAGGCTGGTTCCCTTTGGCTTTGCCTCTACATGACCCCATGCACAGTGAGATGCAAGCTCTGAGCAAAGCTAACCCTGAGCAATGGCTCACACCCCATCGCACTCTCACATCTGTGACAACACAGGTGAGCTTTTCCTTCAGAAAGGTCACCGTTTCTGCTGTTGTTCTACACCCAACTCCTTGTTTCACAAAACTGCTCAGAGCTCAATCTGCCTGTTACATTTAGCTGGAGCTGGCCAGTGGACTCCAACCTTACTGCAGAGACTCGGGGAGATACAAAGATACAAAGTGTACTCCACAAGGAAGACAAACTACAATATCCATCTTGGCCTGAGGAAAATGATGTTGAACTGGCAAGAAAGGTAAACCAATGGATCTGATGTTAGAACTCGGAACTGCAGTACCAGTTCTGTAAGATTCATCAGTGTCAAAACAAAGCATCGTCTTGCCCAGGGAGGTTTATTTTACTTAGGCTGGTTTGAAACACAGCTTTACTTGTACTTACTGTGAACTGCATTCTGTTTATGAATAATATTAGGTCTATCTTCTGGGAAATTAAATTGTAATCTGTTCTCTGTTCCATTTCTTTAACATATTCAGTTTACTACTGTAACTTATTTGTGATTTACTAAATCCCAATTACAGAAAGTAGGACAACATTTTGTTCCTATGCAAGACAGGAAAATTGTATCTGTAGATTTATGTACAGATAACAGATTCAAATCTGCTTCAAATGACAGAGGACAAGTAGATGTCTGGGGTTTTTGAGGAGAGGTGAGATGATGAAAGGGTTTTTCCCCTGGAGTATCAAAACAAACTATTTTTCCTTTATATGATTCATAATATAAGACAGATATCGTTAGAAACAAAGCTAAGTTTGTGGAACATTCACGATGTTGCACGTGGCTACGTATGTCTTATTAATTTTGGTGAACAGAATTTGTAACCAGAAAAATTATTTACAGCCTAATTTATTTTGGCTAGTGTACCTCTTTACATACATACACATGTATTAATGTGGCCTGCAGTGCAGTCTAATCTCTCCAGCATTTATTCATACCTAGGACAAAACTGCTTTCAACCTGCATATATTTGTCATGACAAAACCAGCACTCAACGGTTTCATTTTCTAGCACCAGCCTGTGTCAATTTTAACATTATACCGCCTTTTCCAACAATTCCTTGACTTTACACCTGGGGTTTCTCTTTGGTGTCTACAGCTAGTAACTACATCACCACATAACTTTCCTGTCACCACTGTCCTGGAGAAAATGAAAGTAACCCTTCAGCCAGTCTCTGCAGGATAAGCGACATGTGCAAGGAAACCAACTGCACAACTTTCTTTCAAATAGGCTGAAATAGTCAACAGCCCGCTTTCAGTAGCTGGTATATTACTAAAAAAAGAGACAATGATCATTATATAATTGCCTTAAAATAAGTTTAAAAAGCTACAAACACACCTCCTTGTACTAGTCCCCTGACTCTTACTTTATGCTAAAATGCATACGCCTCAACATATACGTATATATTTAAAAGCAATCTACACTAGATTAATCCATTTCAGGCTCAAAAAAAAAAAAAAAAGATATCTTGAAAGTCAGCAAGGACAATTATGCTCCTTTAGGCTTATGATGTGACAGGGCATTTAATTTGAGGTTAGAATCCACCCATAGTGGGAAACAACCTTCCATTTCATTCAAGTGAGTAGTATCAAGCTCAGAAACTTGCTGAGCAGTATTTTCAGAAAGACATCTAAATTCTACAGAAATATTTCATCTACCTGTGAATGCACTACTTTCCGAGGCCTTTTCACAGTTATTACCGGGATCTTCTCATTATTATTAAAAACAAACCGTTCTTCATTGTGAAAGAGTGAACTGTTCCCCCTGCTCTCCCAAGTTCCAGTGAGTGTGACTGTCACCAAGCACTGACACATTTGTATTAGAGAAAAATGTTCCATTAAAAAAAAAACCTTCACTCGAACTTCAGTATTTTTTCAGGAGTGCTATCCACGTATGTTAAAAAGTTCCTTAAATTAGCATTTGCTATTTAAAATTTGTGCCTTTGAAAAATAACAGCAGCTGATCAGCACACAAAACCATGATATTCTCATTTTTTGCATCTTTTTGAAGCACTGAAGACTGGTATGCATAAACAAATAGAAATGGAATCCCTCCACTTCACATCCCACTGACATTACAAGCCACTCATTAGAAGTGGGAAAAGACTTATGATTTGGGGGTTTTCCTGCATCATAAGATTTTACAGCAAACTCTCCAGAATAAGCCAAGAAGGCTTTTTCAGGTCCCAAAACATTTATGTGCTTAACTTTAGGGGCTCTGGAAGTGAGCAGAACTACTCAGATTTACAAGTTAAACACCCACCCAGCCAGAACTGTAATCCAAGCCAGTCAGCAGTACCACTGTTAACTGTCTGGAGGAGCTGAATTTGTTCCCTCTGTCCTCCAGCTTTCCCTTTCTTTTTATTCCCAGAAGCAAGATGAAAGATAAAAGGGCCTTCTGCTATTTGTACTAATCACCTGTTAAGTCACAGGAGTCTGAAAGGCAAACTGACACATCCACTCATTTTTACTGTTTCCAGTATTTACAGTATTATTTCTCCAGGACTGTGAAGCAGCTGCCAGTGATTACTAGAATTTGGCATGTAGAAGCTCATGTATATGAAAAAAACACGATCAAACAATATGCAGCTCATTAAAGAAAGTCTGTAACTCTGTTCCCTGCCCTAATACTTTGTTTTTATCTCCTGGAAATATTTACCACACCACCTGATTAGGCTGAGCTGCTTATGTATTTTGAAAATACAAATTATGCCATCAGTCATTCGTGGTATGACAGTAAACGTGCAATTATACAACTCGGCAAGCTCCTGCAGTGCACCAAGGCAGGCACAACCCAGCCACGAGTGCCAGCACAGCACAACCAGACTACCCAACCTTTATTGATCTTGAACGAAAACTCGGGCAATAAAACAGCCCACGCTTTGAAGAACAAAGCTTGGACTGGCTCTAACCCATTCACCAGAATGATCAGAGCCATGTCTTTCCAGTATGCCTCCGCAGGCAAGGTGAGAGGGAAGCACTCACAGAGGAAGGAGTGACTGACACACTTTCCTAGATGTGTAACAATTCTACCTTAAGATGCATTTCTCAGAGTTGGACATCTGTGCCAAGAAGTTAATAGAGATCAATCCTATGTCAAAACCTATTGTCATTCTTTCTTCTCTCTCTCCTCCAATTTTCTTTTATGGTCCTCTATGTGAGGATTCAGTCCTTCGCATACGTGCAGAACTGTACATCCTAGGTGTTACCCCTGGCTTGCAGGAGTAGGATTCAACTCTTTTGGACTGTGACGGCTCAACAGAATTTGCCCTAGGACCACCAGGACTGACAGGTAGCTTAAGAACCTTGAGAAATCTACCCTTTAACTTTTACATTGGTCCTCCTTTCTACCTCTCCTATCACACTTAAAGCCCCTCCCTACGCAAAACTGGCAATAATACTTATAGCGAACTAGAAGGCAGAAAAGTAAGAAATTACAGTGTACGTATAAAATTCATGCTGCTGTATTTATTTCCAGTCTCATGTATCTATCATAGCACAATTAAAACTCCCCCAATGCTAAACAGCTGGTTTCTTCTCTGTTGGTGTGATATACTATGTTGATTCACATGATACTGGATTCGCCTAAGGCTGCAACTCATTCAGAAAGCTAGCACAAATGCCATGTCCCATTTAAAATCCAAATGAGGTTTTAAAACATCAGCCTAAATCTATATAAACCTTATTCCTTACTCCTTCAGAGCACAGAACATCATCTGAGCAAGCCCTTCCACCCTCAGAAGTCCCAGCCAGTGGTCAGTATGACTGGCATGACACAGGTAGCTGTGGAGGACTGCTCTCTGCATCTCCTCGTGATGTAGAAGGGAAGAGCGATTGGTCCTGCACAGATCTGCACGGCACCAGAGATCTATTTATACAGCTCAGCAGGCTGAAGCTCTGCACAGAAACTGCAGCCATCTCCTCAGCTTTCAAACTGAAGAGGGTTGGATGTCTCTAATTCTGATTCCCATGGTGTTCCCTGCAAAAATGACAATCATTTTAATTTTGCGTGGGGTAGAGCTGCTGGCATGTTTCACACGTCTTTCCCTGCATCAGCTTCAAGATTCTTACACCTCAAGGATTATCAGCTTTGTCATTGGGTTTTAGATTCCACATCTGCGATTTATAATATGGCCACCAAAATTAAGCTGAGGGTAACACTTCCCCACTAAGTTCAATTAATCAGTAGGCACTGCAGCTTTTTTTTTTAAGCATATGACAATAATAAAACAATCAAAAAAAGGTAATTTAGAGTCATACTATACCCAACTGTCATTTGTAAGACTTTACTGTATCATTACTCAGAGCTTCTGGTGACAATATAATCCACAAGACTGAAACTTGAGTGGTTTATACATGTCATCAAAGCCTTAAAAGATAAAAATGCCACCTTAGAAAGTGGGAGTATTTAATTTTTTTATAATACTTTTGTACTAGTATAAAGCATTCACTTAACTTAAATCTGTGACTTCTTTTCTTAAGATATTTGTATCTTTTTGATCTTTTACAAATATCTAATTCTTTTCTTCAGATCTAATAGTGCTGAGTACTTTGAAGACAATTTGCCAGGGCTTATTAATTAGAATCCTACAAACCTTTGGGGGATGGGTTTGGTGAGGGATTTTGTTTGGGGGGGTGGGGTTTTAGGTTTTGTTGTTTGTTTGTTTTGCTGCTTTATTTTTCCCCTCCAAACCAGGGCACAGCATTGCAAATGCAAAATTCCAACCACCTCCCCCAGATACCAAATTCTTTTTATGAAGTGGCAGATTACTTATGTTACTTGGTAACAGCTGTATGGTGTAGTGGCTGGTGCTAGGTCTGTACAAACACATGTCCACAGGCTAAAAGACAAAACCAGACAAATTCTCAGCTAGTGCAGAAAGGCTAAACGCCAATGAAAACTAGCTGTGAAGGAATGCTGTGACTCAAACTCATCACGTCCATAGCTGTGGATATTACAGCTAGTTACACAGTACTGATTATTGCATATCAGAACTTGATTACTGACTTTCCTAGTAGTGAAAATGCTCATAAAAATGGAATGTTACGAGAACATTAAAACATTTTTTAAAAGTCACTGAAACGAAACGGGGATGAATCAGTTAATTTTATGACAGTTTTTCATTAGCTCATGTTGCTCCACTGCAGTTTCAATGTATTCATGGACACACACACATGCATGCACACATACACATACAATTTGGGGAAGTGGAGGAAAAAGAAGAAAATTGGTTCTATGAACAACCAAAGAAGTAGAAATTAAAGAACAGACTCAGCAGACCAATGAAGCACATGATTCATTTCCATTATCTTCAGTAGAGCTTAACTACGGTTAAAGTGCTTTGATGAATGAGGGTCCCCAAAACACAGTGCTCCTCAACCTGGTTATCTGATCACGGCTTTGTGTGAAACAAAACACTTGAAAGCAACTAAAGGTAAGGAAATGCTCAGGTTTAGCAAACAAAAGCCTTGTAGGAATTCTACTAGTTAGGAAAAAATCCACAGTAGCTTCCCAAATTTTCATCACCTCTTGCAGCTTTTGAATAATGCAATGGTCTTTCTGGCAGCTGCATAAAACTGTACGTAATCCGCACAAGAAGTTCTACAATGTCTCAGCACTTCCTGGGGACTCGGAGCAGTAGGGCGGCCTTGCAACACAAGCAGAGATTAATCATTTTCTAATGCACAGTAATAAATAATGTATCCCTCATAGTACATAAATTAAAGCCGTAACTTCATCCCAGTTCTGTGATGACACCAGAAGCCCAAGATGGAATTTCAGCCTCATTATGACCAGTCAGGATACGCATTATTCCTAAAATTACAATCTGAGAGTTTATAATGAACTGAGAAGTTCTGAAGGCATTACCAAAAAAAGAAGGATATGTAATTACAAGCAGAAAACAAAATTATTAAGTCAGATATTGTCTGCAGAATTTGCTAAAGTAAGCAGTAAATCTCATCCCTCAAAAGCCCACTCAGCGTATTTGTAGCAAGGCAAGCAAAGATCACTACTACTATCAAAAAATGGAAAGTTGTTCTAGTACCATAGGGCAGTGCCTCCACCACAGCAAACAGTAAGAAACTACATGCTGAAGTTCAGGTTTTATGTTGCAGAGTCCTTAAAATGCTGAATATATGTCCTCCTACAACCATACACAGCGTTTCACTCAGAAGTCAAACAAGTATTGTACAGGTGCACAACAGGCATAAAATATCAGGATAAAGTCACAGTATATCTCAAACTCACATTCCTATCTGACAAGAAAGCTACTGAGCAAAATAAAATACTCATGAGATGTATTTTACCCTTCTGATGAAAAAAAAAAAATATATATATACCTACATACACACACAGTTTATACAGTGCAAAGGATCTCAAAAATTTTCATGAAAAGCATGGTCCTAATATTTCTCCTGCAGATAATTTCAAGAAATCTTATGAAGACTCTAAAGACATTTTACAAATCTAGCAACAAGCATTTTAATGCAAACAAGGTTAGAAATATGAGGACTGAGAGCCAAAATAATCATCTATAGAGAGTTAGCTGCTATATTCACCCTGACTTTTGCTACTAATTCCCATGATTTTTAGCAAATCCCACAAGATTTCAAGGATGTCTGGAGCCAGCTTTCTTTAAGAGACAAGAAGAAAATAACTTTCTGACCGTCTTACACAAACAAGGCATGAAATTTCACAGGATCATTCACGGCCTGGAGTGGTTCCACGTTCTGAACTTTTTTGCATGGTATTATTCACAGATTTATCTTATCCCCCCTCCCTCCCACCACATTCTTGATAATGTGAGACTCATAAATCATGCTCACTGTCTCTTGCTCTCTCTCCCCTCCCCACTTCACTTACGTTTCTAGCTTAGAGAGCTGTAAAAAAAAGTAAAGGAGAGGAAATGTGAAGATTATGAAAAAGGTCAAATAAATTGGTGCAGAAATTTGATTTTTAAAAGCTGAAAATGTTTAAGCTTAGACTAACAGTTTTTGAATATCTGATGCTTCCCCACAAGTCACAGTATTATTTGTTCCTTACCTTCCAACTCTTCCTCTTTCCACTTCCCATTTCTATAATGGTAAAGTGTTCAGACCTGAATACCTGAACTTATATTTTCTATACTCATATTTGAGCACCTTAACAGCAATGTTCTCATATTCAAGGGGCCACTTACCCAAAGAAGCCTACTGATTTTTCTGTTCTCTTTTAATCTCTCCGATAACCAGCAAAATTTAAAATCTGCATACAAATATTTACATGGCTACATCTGCATTTAAGGACACACGTTTTCCACAAACCTATTCTCTCCCTTTTTGCCTTCCCTGGCTATTCATACAAACCGAAAAAAGTACCAAAAATCATGAGAAAAGGACAAGGAAAGCAAGACAATTGTCTAAAGCTCCTTGCCTCCATGCTTTCTCCACAAGAAGCATATCATCACCTCTAAATAGCAACCTGAAACCTACTCAAGAGACTTACGTAAGTCATGAGTCAAGAACTAAAGCAGTGAGTGTCAAAACATTCAAAGACACAGTACCCTCTGCTCCTAGTAGTAAAGGAGTAACTGCTCAGAAAATGCAAAGACGATCACTGCACTGGAGAAAAACAGCAGTAAAAACTTGTCAGAGATCGAGAGAATCACAGAATGGTTTGGGTTGGAAGGGACATTTAAAGATCTATTCCAACACCTCCCCTGCCATGTGCAGAGATATCTTCCCTGGATTATGTTGCTGAAAGCCAGCCATTCAAAAATCATCCACACAAACTGAGCTTTAGGCTTCAGCAACAGTGGTACACTGCTAGAAACCCTTGGACCTGGTGTGATCTTTGAGGCTTATTGTGTCTCAAAGAACAATATAAGCTCCCACAGAAGTGTTAACGTAACACCCAAAGCATGCCTCCATCTGCCTTTTACTGGGGACTCAGAGAAAGAGACGGTTTTCTGTGGAATCTCTTAGAGACTAGGTTACATTGCTCGTGAAACATTGCTCACAAGGAATGGCAATCCTACACAGGGGCTGAAAGGTGACCCTGTAAATAAATGTCAGCTGCAAAATCAAATACCTCTCCTGAACAAACACTGCTATATTGACAATGTAAACAAAATACAGAGAAGAGAAATAATTCCCCGATGAAAAAGAAAGAGGGAAAAAAAACCTAGAGGGAGTGTGGGAGGGAAGGGCACATGACAAACTTAGGTCAGTATCACTCCAACAGATGCAGGCTCTTCCCATTCTCATCACTGTACCCCATCTGCACTTAAGTATAAATGGAAGGATTACCTACCATGTTCTCCTTCTTTATGCAAATATAATTTTCACTTTCATGTATTTTGAGGACTATATAACTTATTAATTCAGAAATTAATCTAAGATTATGTTTATATAATACAAACCATATTAATTCACATTCTTACTGCTGTAGTCATACAAACACATACAATAATCGTTGCTCAGAATGCTTTTCTCCTATCTGGGAATTATGTTACAACACTCGCACTCTAATTTTAAAGGCATTTGTAAAAAATCTGTAAAATCTGAGCAGAAGCATATTAATTGGTCTTCTTTCCCTCATTGTTAGATCAACACACAACACAAGACACATGGCTGAGGACTCAGAAGCAGTGAAAATTTCAGTGCTTGCAACCCGGAGAGAGAAGTAGGACTGCAGAACTGTGTAATTACAAGAAGAAAGAAGTACAATTGAAAGAGTCCCCATTTCTGACACAGCACATCTCAGAAGATACACCAGCACTTGTCACAATTAACTGTGTGGTGAGGACTTCCCTACTGACACCATACCCAGAGATGTGGATTTTCATCACACAGAATTTCAATTTGCCTCCTGGAAAAAGGAAGGAGAAGGAGGAGTGAAGGATTTTTTCCACAGCATTTTAAGATTATTTAACTCTACTAACTGAAAAAGAGTCACTACCATTAACTTCTTGCATTGTTGCAATAGAGACAGTAAGAATCCAAAAGCAGAAGCTCTTGCTGCCTATCCGACTATTGGTGCTGATTTGTTCCTGACAAAATATAGGACAAATGAACATACTGCTAATGCATACTGTGTTAATTATTCTGCAGTGCCATGTAGTAACCCTGATGGAAGTTCAAATGAGTTGTGACAGATACGAATGGAAACAGTAGTATATATAGTTTAAATTTGCATTCAGTTGTTTGCAGCTACAGCATGGGAGAATTGAGTTGCAAGGCTGCACTACTGCCTAAATGATCACACATTATGCTACCAGATTAAATACCCCCGTGAGATAAAACACTGTAAAGGGCTGAAGTTCAGAAAATCAATTTCAACCCTGTTTTGTAAACTTCAGTACAGCTCCAACTCTCTGTTATTGATACCTATTCAATGGACCACATTTACATTGCAAATCCACACCAGGCTTAAAAACTCAACCAGTTAGTGCACAACACTGAGAGCAATGGAGGGCCTGCAGACACTTACAGACACCACATTGCCAAAATAAAGCTTTAATTTAGAGGAAAAAATACTGGCCTCTGGAGTTGTAAGAACCACCCAGAGACAGGAACTGGGAGTACACAAATAAGCAGAAGCAATGCTATGAGCCTACAAAAAGTGATTTCCAAAACTCATCCTCCCATGTCTTTACCAAAAAGCAGCCAGGTGAGCTGAGCAGCAGCAGTCAGTTGCTGTCAGGGACCCTACAGGGCCCTGAAACTGGGCAAAACCCTGCTCCCTGCTCAGCCCAGCTACCCAGGACACCCATGCCCAGCCTATAGCCCATGTGACACAATGCTGACTCCCAAAATGCCCAATCCAGCTTGTCAGCCACTCACACCCATGCACCCTCTGGCATCCTTTGCCCCCGGAAAAACACGGCAGATGCTGCCTCACCCCAGGGCACCTTTGGCTCCCACAAGCCTACATCAAGTTGTGGGTTGCAGTACAAGAGGGGTTTCATGTTGAGCCTCTCTGAATACAGCAGATTCCACAGCAAACTCCACCTGTCAGGGAAAAACCAGGGTCAAACCACTGCAGCTCACACTCACTGAGGTGACACAATGCACTCCTAAACACAGACACAACTAAACATATAAATGGTACATAGAAGCTTTCTCAGTAAAAACAGATCTGCATGCATTTACAACATACAGCCTTATGTTTTGATGCTGAAGTTTTGTTACCTCCCCCACGCTCCCTGAAATAAATATATTTTAAAAATTTCCACTGGCTTTCTTCAATCATTAATCATATTATACTAATAAATATTCTGACACTGACACTGTTTAAACAACCTTTTCTCCACCCAAAATCCACTGGCAAAATCCACATGTAAGCTGACCATCCCATAACCCTGCTTTCGAATGCTAATTGAAATCCACTTTCCCCAGCCAGCACAGTAAAGAGCTACTCTTTGGGAGGGGTAGCGCAGGAAAGAAATGAGAGAGGGGCCTTTGAGAGGAAATAAAAATAGGATCCCTTGATCCCACCATGACATGGCCCAGACATTCTCCCTGTGGGGGAAGACAATGCTGCTTACAGCAGTTAGAGTTTTTATAACATTTTCTTCTCTTTTTTTTCCCCTGTGCAACTTTGCTTCCTGAAGAATGCTTTATATAAAAGACATGACATTTGGCAACTCAGCTCTGCTGCTTTGAGAAATTCTTTGGCAAGCACCCTACGTGCTGACTGCATTAAGCACATCCATTTATTTATTTATTTATTTATTTAGGCAGAAGTCAGAGGGAGCAAGCCATACAATTAATGCACAGCACAGTAGCACTTCATCCAAAAAAGAATGGGAGAGCAGCTGGGGAAGGAGGGGCTGGAGGCTTTCCTTTTGGGAAACCTCATCATAGGAGCAATGATAGTTGTCCAACCTCCAAGTGTTGTTGCTGCTCTGGAGCATACGCAGTGATTCTCGGATCTCAAGGCATTTAGGGAACATCAATTAATTAATTAATTAAGACTGGATTCCACATCGAAGGCAGGTATCATTACACATCTATTTTGCACATGGGTAAAACGAGCCACAAAGAGAACCTAAGCCTGTCCCGAGGCAGGAAGCACTGCCTTGCTCCTGCTGAGGGAGAGCCGCCCTGCAGTAGCGAGCAGGAGGGCTCAGCATTGGCCACCTGCAGACCCACGCGTCCCTCTTCACACCACAAGGGAAAACAGAAAATAGAGGCATTTCTACACGCCACTGTGCTCCCAAGGGCGCAGCCTATGTCTGTGAGGCACAAGAACCCCTGCCAATAAGCACTGATTTCCTTTGCTCCACATCGTGTGCCCATGACATACCTCAGCAGCGTTAGCAGCAGGTCATGGACAGCACCATGTACATATATAATCACAGTCATGGGCTCGGACAAGCAAAATCTCCAAGGGTCAAGGACTCTAATGAGAATGCCAGTCTCCTAGTCAGATGCCACATGCTGAGCAGGAGAGCCCTACATTCATGGTTTGGAGTTATGGAGTGTATTAGTTTAGGCTTACAAGAGAACGAGACGCTTCTCAGAAACAATGGAATATTTTTGCTTGTGATCATCATTAGCCCAGTTTATTTACACCAGGGACCAACAAAGCTTGGCAACACACTGCCAGGGACACCCAGCAACAGCAAAATCACAGAATCATGAAGTTTTCTAGCTAAACAGGAAAGAGAGA
Source organism: Callaeas wilsoni (assembly GCA_013398955.1). Taxonomy (NCBI): domain Eukaryota; kingdom Metazoa; phylum Chordata; class Aves; order Passeriformes; family Callaeidae; genus Callaeas; species Callaeas wilsoni. The sequence continues at coordinate 40,512 of VWPU01004376.1, read as the reverse complement.
TGGGAACTGGACAGGACATGACATACCTTCCCAGAGACAGAAGCTGGCCATCCCACAAGCTTGGAAAGGTAAAGCTCCTGCACTTACCACATATCCCCTGGTATTTTCAAGCTAAACTGCTAGCAACAAAGGCCCCAGTCTATCCAAGGCATTGTTTAGCACACACACCATGAGAAATGTTGAAACATGGTCTGGTGCCTTCCACAGGAAGGAGCTACCAAGTCTTTAAGCCTGCAGATTGGGTATGGAAAGGACTTCACCATCTCAGAGGGCTGAAATGGGACTAGAGAGTCTGTCTGATCAGGTGGTGCTGCTTCAAAAGCTATGTCCATGGGCACAGACAAATCACTTAGCCTTTGTAACAGTCTTAAGCAGCTTGGTCTAAAAGAAGTGTTACCTGTTTAACACTGAAAACTGTTTTCTACACACAAGTTTAAAAGAGACATACGTGTGTTCTCATCTGTTGCGTGCACCCTGATGTAAAAAAGAAGTCTAACTTTGTTCCTAGAAAAGAAAATCTGGCACAGCAATCTAAACCTGCCTGGTGTTTGCTAGAAGAATATGAGGACAACTGGTTTTCTTTTAAATAAAAAGTCTTGCATTATCCTCCCTTCCTGTTCTAAAACTTCTTCCAAGAATTTCTCTCCTTCATTTCTAGGCCAATTTTTATGATATCCAAGCAGTTATCACAACAGCACTATAAAAGCATAACTCTTCAAGGTTTATTCAGGGCAAACAGACCTCAACCAGACTGCCAGTTTTGGCAGAAGTTTGGCGTGACCAAGGACTCAGTACAGTAAGATACAGAACTCAGCATCAGTTAAACTGTACAGCAACCTCTGCCAATCATCTGTCTTCAGTGAAACATGCACCAGGCTCTCCTTTGAAAAAGATTCAGGGATCTCAGTGCTGAAAAGGGCCAAATGCACACAAATCTGTCCACAAAGAAATCACTGGCAAAATTCCCTTCAGCTGAAGCAAGGAAATACCAAGCCTTCAGTAGCACTACTCAGTCATTCTCTTTTGCCTGGAAACAATGCACTAGCGCTTTAAGTGGCGATTTCAAGCTTGGTGAAATGAGTTACCAATGCCCATACAGGATACACACCTTGGTCTACAAGCTGGCTCTGAAAGTATAGGCCAAAAGCAAGCAAGAGAAACCTCAGCACAAGTGGTTTCAAGCTACGGTCTCATTAGCTCAACACACGGGTTTGAAAGTGCACACAAAATTTGAAGTCAAGGGGTTTTGGATCTGTGTGGATATACTACATATCAAAATACAAAGATGCACATGTCTGAATGCAAAATTTCACATCAAAACATCAATAAACACACTTTTTTGTGAGGAAACAAAAAAATATTCTCCACCAAACATATCTGCGATGACAACTTAGAGGAACTATCATATTTTAGCAGAGACTGGCAATCTCACTAGCCTGAAGTGCACAGTGCAGAGATGCTATGAAAGACAAAATTACACAGCTTAAAACTTACATACAAATATTTTACTTGAGGGGACGGGAAAGACTATGACAGAGAGAAAAGACTTGGAGTTAAAGGGTAGGAAAAGGACACAACACACGAGAGAGGGACAAGACTGGGTTGTTTTTAGCTTAACACTTGCCAAGTGAAAAAGCAAACATGAGTCATAGTAAAGGTAACTCAAAGTGTGATGTGACTGCAATGGAGAGCTGAGCAGACCACACTGCATGAGTCAGCAGCACAGATAAAAAGGGTGATAAGAAGCAGCAGATGGGACATGTCTTTACTAAAACAACCCTGCAGGACACAGGCCTTTCTTTGCCCTAATGAAACAGTCGTGCCAAGCTGCCACACGCTGGCTCGTACACTTGCGATCCTGTGAATCAAAGAACGCCACGCATGGTTAGAGAAGCAGCAGGCAAACAGCTGCAGACAGATCCACGTGCAAAAAAAAAAGCACAGAAAGCAAAGCAACAGCACCGCCCCAACACTCACACACCCTGATGAGCGCCTGGGACACCACCCTCCAAAGCACTCAGGCGGCGGGGTGGGGAGGAAGAGAAGACGGGAAGGAAGCTGTCGCTGGGATCATGGCATTCAACCTGGCCGCCAGCCAGCTTTTCCGTTCCCGCTAGTCAGACTTGGCCTTCCTGGTGGGGGCCGAGGGCAGGCGGCTGCCGTATCCCCTCCGGCCTCGTTCTGGCTCCCCTGCCTGCACCTGCAGAGCCCGGAGGCAGCTGCAGCTGGACGGCTCGTACGTGTCTCAAGAAACCAAAAGGGCAGCTGGGGCTATTTGCAGAGCTACACTCCGGCGGACCTGCAGCTCAGGTGGCTGTGCTAAACTCAGGTTTAAAGCTCCATCTTTTTGTTCAGGGTTGCAAACCCTGTTTTGCTGCAAGAGCAGAACATTTAGCCCCATACAGTCATATGCAAGGCAACGTTACCTGCAAAATGCAAATGCTGCCCTGGCCACATAAACAACCTGCAATCGTGATTCCTCACTGTCAGGATCCCTCCACTTCTGAACCTGGTCAAGAAAGACGAAGGTCCTCCGTTACAAGCTCAGAAGAGGATAGAGACATAAGGCAAAGCTCAAATCACCTTTCATCTCACTTCTTGGATGAGGTAAAATTTTACCCTGCATGTAAGGGGCAAGATGGAAAGTAGGCACAAGATCCTGCTTCATCAGGTTCATCTAATTTCTAAGAAACAAACTTTGGCAAAGGTCTGCAGCTGAAGGGGATGAAACATGACTTGTTTAATTTTCTTTTAGTGCAGCTCATAACATGAATAGTGTAAATCTAAGGAAATCTACTTTAGCCGCATAAACGCACCAGCTGTTTTATTTGGGATAGTCCCTATATTTTAGCAATATATATATAGAGATAGAGTTTGTTTTTCCCAATCTGTCCTGCCAAAATAAGCATGTTATGTCCAAGCATTTCAATGGAGTTAGAAGGTGTGTCTATTCCCCCTGCTCCAAACATCCTTATTTATAGATTTCAAAATTTGGCAGGTATGCCAAGGAAGAGCAGTTGCTGAGCCTAACACACTCTGCACAGCAACAGATCTGTTGTAACAGATTACCGGGAGAGAGAGAGACAGGAAAGTGTTGTACTTTCCTTCTTTACACAAGTCCTTGCTTTCAAATGCAGCTTTATGGAGATAACGACAGCAAGGGTTTGTCTAAGATAAAGCTGGACTGAGAGCCAAGGCTCATTGCAGCCCCACTGACAGCAGAGCTTGGCTCTGCACTTTGGTCATGCACTTTTCTAACCCAAGCGTGCGTATTCCAAGAAGTAGGTAGAGGAACTGCTCCTCTACGGTCATCAGGAACATTAGTGAAGGGGGAGGGTGGTCAGCCTGTATGAAAAACAGTAAAGTTAGTTTTCATTTCCTGTCAGTTTAAATCTTATCTTAGAGACTTCATTAGCTGGTATCTTCTGGTCTGCATGCAGTGGAACACCTTTTGCTACTCACTCACAGAAGGTCCTCCTTAGCTGCCCGCAGTTAAGTGTCTGTGCTCCTGGAATCCACCCTGCCCTGCCCACCATTTGCAGGCTGTAGCAGCCAGTGAATCAGTCTGCAACCACAAATTGCTGTGTTGGCCTTCCCCTTCTAAGTCTACAAACAAACATACTCCTGATTATAGCATCCACTGGTAAGCTGTTTAAAAAAAACAAAAAACAAAAATAAAAACCCAACAAAAAAGCCACCCCAAAATATAAATGTACAGGATTCATGGAAGCTGATGCACAATTTTTCCCCCGGTTTAATCTTTCCATTACCCCTTGAAGGGTCTTGGCCATGCAGAAACTCTCATGCTCATTTTGCCACTGGGTTTCACACTTACTGATTTTCTTTGAACTCATGATGCAAGTGCTTCTATTTCTTCTGCAGATGATTCCTGAAATCACTGTGCGATTTGCATGTGGACATACAGTGTCGACTGACCTGAACACAATTAGTGACAAACTGTGACCAGAACTCAGAAGCAGACTCAGTGAGGACTCCCTTGTTCTCAGCCTGGAGACAGTGCTGCACCTACATAACTCCCACCATAGGGCTCTCAGGCCCCCAGTGCAGAAACTGCTGAGCAGTGACAAATGGATGACAAACCATGACTGATAGTTCTGCAAAAAGGTTCCTCATCTCCCAGACACAGCCCCTGGCAATACACACACTTCTGAGCATCGCCTTTCAAAAGGACCCATCAGATGCACTCATCCCCCTAAGCTGAGCTGGAAGACACAGTTAGGTAAGGGTGACACTAAGGGTGACACCCTGCATCAGAGGCAGCTGAGGACAGGCATCAAGCTAGGAGAGGAGAAGGGAAAGGTACAAGTAAGGGAGCACAGCGCTTATGATGCTAAGAGTTAACCAGCACACTACACATCAGGAGCAGCAACTTCTTCCCATGTGTGAACTCTGACCAAGAGCAATGCCGGGAAGAGCACACCGCCAAAGTCACGGTTAAGGGAGATGGAAGAGGGGCCATCACCCAATACTCCACCCATGCCTGTCTCTGAAGATTTATTGCAGCACCACATCATTGATTCCTTCCCCAGTTTCCAAGAACTGGCTTTCCTATACACACTAGAGAAAGAAAATTAGTTTTTCCAGTATCTTTCCTTCCAGCTCGTGTTTGCAAAGCTCTCCGAGAAGAAAACTGCCAGACTCCACAAGTGATCAGTATTATCACACTTGATCCATATGTGCCTTGAGCTTGCTGCCCCCCATGGGACCAACAGCCATCACTGCCTTTTCCTGGAAGAGATTATGTATCATATCAGAAAACAAAATTACTAACTTTATTCCTAAAATCTCTCAGCAGTCTTCCGTCTCAGTTCCTCACTTACAGCTGGATGAATCCAAAAGACAGAGTCACTTTTGAAAGATCCAAGAATGTGACTGAGAACACAACGGCAAAGCCTCAAGCTCTGTTCCTCTTCTCAGTCTGCTACACAACCCTCTTCTCCCCGTCTGGGCACAGTGGAGATGGGTCATCACCTTCTGCATAGAGGCTAATATGTATAAGTGATTTCTTTCTCATGCACTTATGTATGTAAATGAAGACATATTCTAAACTGGGTTATGACAATGTATATTACATTCAAATGTTGTATCTACTGAAATGGTTCAAATTCAGGGTTGTTTGTGCAACATTTAGAGAAGGCTGTGTTTCCTGCTGAAGTCACAAAGAAAATCAAACCTCAAAACTGCTATCAGTTACTGACTACACTTCTTAAACCAGGCCTGCCAAACAGGCTGCAGCAGCTCGCAGCAGCAGTCTTCTGCCAGGCCAGAGAGAGTACCTGTCATGTCAGTGCATTTAGCAGGCTGAGTTATATAGCTGGCTGAAACAAAAGAAACTGCAAGTTGTAGATGTAAGGAAATAGGAGTTAAAATAATTTCTTAACAGGAGTGATATGCAAGAGTTCAAGATCTGTGATTCCCAAAACTCTTATCTAAGAAACTGTGACCAAAAAACCAAATTTGACTTAATAACTACAATTAACTGTTCCTTTTAAAAATTACTTAATTTTAATGCAAAACAAGTTGAATTTTTCTTCTCTTCTCCCCTCCTATTTTTCAGCTCCTATTTTAAGGAAGCATTTAGTTGCGTGACAGAAATGTTTCAGAATTTCCTTTTTGGGCATTTTTGCTGAACGTTTATTTTAATGTGACTATAGCCTGATACAAGTCGCATGCAAAAATCTAATCTAGTCAGCTGTGAACAGAAAGCACACCACTGATTTTTAAAAAAAATTGAAAAAATAGAGGCCCACAGAAACCTATGTTGGAGTAGATTACTGGTAGAACATCTGTAGAAATACAATGTAGTACAAGTTTAAAAAAAGAGACATGAAATTATTTCAAGTACTGAAAGCATTCTCTTCTTTAGGGACTATAACTAAAAAGAGTAAATGCAAAGCAAGATTTAGAAGCTGACGATTTCTGTAAAGTTCTCCTGATTGCTGATTTTAGTCACAACTGAAATCAGCAATTTAAATCCCCTGAAGAACCTCCACAGAAAGAGCAGTGCTGATTTATTTCTTATGAGATGGGACACTCAAGATCATGAAGAACGTTTGTTTTCTGATGCAAAGCAGATACACTGGGACAGAGACAAGTGCACACTCCTATTTCGTATTTTAAAAAGGCAAGAGACTAAAATATATGCACATATGTGCACGTGTGAATACGTGTCCTCATTTTGTTATCACACTCAATCAGGACACAGACCTGCATAGCAGCACACTAGGAAGAGGAAGCTTTTGCAAAGAGGTAATGAGCAGCAATCCTTGAATGCTCAGGGCAACTCTTCCAGGTGCAGGAGCCCCAGGAGCGGCTCAGCAGCAGGTCTCTTGGCATAGGCACAGAAGTGCCAGGCCAGAGCTGCAGGGCCGGGGACATGAATGTGCAGTGATGTCTGACTGCTCGAGGTTAGTGTGGATACTGCCAGGATTACGATAAGCCTTGCTAAATCCTTGCTGGGCACGTGGTGACTCTGCACCATCCTCTGCCAGTGCTCCTGGGCCCAGGATGAGGGTGACAGAACATCCCTCAGGGCTGTCAAGGCAGAGGCTGCGCTGAGCAGGACACAAGGAGCCTGGCTGCTCTCATCTGGATGCAAACTGGCCCTCTCAACTCAGGGAACTCTCCTAAGGGTGTCCTGTAGCAACTCCATCGCCCAGCTTGTTCTCATGGATTATCGCACCACATGAGACCTCCTCTTCCCTGTCATGCATAGCGACAAGAACATGGGAAACTGTTTCAAAGAGAAAAGTACATTTTTGTTCTATAGCAGAAAAGGGAGTTGAAAGACTTCAGGGGACCTGCAGGAACTTTCAAAGTCATAGAAGTGATCCTCCAGTGAAGAAAAAAAGGAAGAGAGTGTCCATGGGGACACAACAAGGCATTTCTTAAGGCATTTAATGTAACGAGACAACGGAGAGTAACTCGTGTATAGATAGCAATGAGGTAATTAAAACTTAGTACTTCTCAGCCTGCTCCCTACTCTACATGAAAGAAGCACACGAGTGCACAGACATCAAGACTGAAAACACAACATCATGCTCCAGTGTAAAATCCCTGTGCCTCATAGAGTACTACTGGCTTTATTATGGCCATGCTATGTACAATCAATAACAGGTACTGATAGTGTTTGCACAGTATTTCAACAAGCAAAGCCAACCAACATCACTTCCTCTATTTCTGTATAAAGTAAGATATTTACAGGAACAGCCTTTTGAAACACTCCAGTAAAATTAGCTTACTCAGATTTTTTTTTTAACTAGAACAGAGAGCAGAAGGGTATCATCATCATTGAGTTTTGTGCATAAATCAGCTGTCTATTTACCACTGGTATGTTGCAATAATGAATTGCCACTATCTCTTGAGTTATTTGCTGGGTTATTAGATTACCTAAGTTCACAGAATCAAAAAAAAAAAAAATTTCTTCATTATTTCCTGGGAAACGACCTTCAGAAGCATGTATTCCACCTCCTTTCCCAATGTAATGCCCAAAATATTCCCGTAGGAGGTTTGTCTGTTTTATAAAAACCTCCAGGGATGATGCTTCCTCAGCTTTCTCAAAGGCAAATAACTGCAGGACCAAAATACCCTTATAATTTCAAAGCTTTCTTAAATGTTTACCTAAGTCTTGCCACCTTCATACTGAGCCCATTTCTTTTAGTCCTAACCCCATGCAGTCAGGCAGTACAGTTTATTCCCCGCCTCCCCATAGGAACCTTCCACATACTTGAACACTACTATCATGTCTGTTACTGGCCTTGTCCCCTGTAGACTAAACAATCCCTATTCTTTCATCTTCTTTCCCAGGTCATGTTTTCTGAATTTTTCATCATTTTTCCTGCCTTCTCCTTGGACAGCATCCAGCTGGCTCTTGACTGTGTTGTGCCCCAAACTAGATGTTAAGCCATTTCAAACACTGAATGGAGTGGAGAGGTTATTTCATGCCTTTTCTTTACACACCCTGAAACAGTGCTTTTTTGAGGAACACGGATGGGGAACCCTTGTTCCTTGTATAACTGTATGACACCTACGGTCTCAGGTCTGCAACCCCTTTCCCCCTCAGATGCACTGTCCTGCGCACCTGGACCAGGCCTGGGAGGATTTGAGCTGGGACACTTCCCTACAGGCATGGTCACCAGCTCCAGGGTCAGAACCAAAGCAGGCAGGGGAGCAAAAGAAAAGCTGCCCACTCAGCATAGCACTGGCAGCCCAGGTGCCAGGGGAGAGGAGAGAAGGACATGTCACAGGCTGGTTTTCTCCGGTGATCTGGGAACCAGCTGTGATTTTTTACCACCCTATTCAACCAAACCAGGCCAGACCGCAACTCCAACACAGCCCAAGCCCAGCTCACAGACCACCTTCTGCAGAACCACTACCGAGTCAGCCCCATTCTGTCTCATGCAACTGGATATTTCTATCTCTCTGTAGCACTTCTATGTTTGTATCCTGGCTGTTTTTCAGGGTTTTTCCCAGACTATTCCTCCTGTTAGCCAGGGCAGGTCAAAACTTTAATCCTGCCTTCCAAGGAGCGTGCAGCCCCCCTTCACACTTCTTATCCTATGTAAATTTAACAACTGCTCTCTCTGCTCCATCAATCACTTCAATAATGAAAACAGTGAGTATGACCAAAGCCAGGACAGACCCCTGGGGAATCTCACTCACTCCAGTCTTGCAGTTTAACAGCAAACCATGAATAACTACTTTGACTAGTGCCTGGTGAAATGCTGTGCACCCACATTACAGACCAGCTAACTAGACATCCAGCCTGCCTCAAAGAAAGCTCTGTTAGAAAGCAGCCAGAGCCCCCCATTAAAGAGGGAGTAATTTCAGTCAGACAGAGGGGTCCAATTACACTGTCATAGGCACTGTTGGAAAGTCTTTGCTAAACACTGCCATAAAAATGTAATGCATGCTGATAAGAGAAAAGGAGGGTTGATAACCAAGCTTAGGATGACAGGAAGAACTTCAGCAGAACTGAGACAGCAGGAGCTTCACTTCGCTTCCAGCAAAAAAGAGATTTGGAACAAGCAAACTGAAACACAATAAAAAAAATACAGGAATTACATACCTTCCTTCAACTGGTGCAGACTTAGCAGTTGAAGAAGATACTATCACACAGGTGTGGTTTTGTTTGACCTTTTTTAGTAAAACCAAAATGTTTTCTTAGCTCTTCCAGATGTATTTCCAAATTGCATTCTTTACTGCTCCCTAACAGCCTATTCTGCTCAAGGATCACAAACAAACCAGACAGACAGCAAAGACCATGGTTCCCAAAACCCTGATAAATGCTTTCATCAACCACTGAAAACATGGCCAGCCCCATGCCACCACTAGGAGAGGCAAGTGGCAGTGGCTGGTGCCTGAAACAGGGAGAAAGGGTAAGTTCCACGGAAAGTGAAAGGGGAGGCAGCTTTCCAACACTGGCTCCCTCTGCTTGCCAAAATAGCAATGCCCAGCCCACGCCTCACTCCTACTTCTGTGGAAGATGTGCTTGCTTCCCAGGAGAGTTTACTCTGGCAATGCAGATGTGCTTCACTGAGGCAATCGCGCTCTGTTGCGTAACGGAACACAGAATCAAACAGTGTATGCAGTTTGGTGCGTTCTTAACATGTACACCACAAGTTACTGTGGAGCTCAGTGATGGTGCCAAGAGTGTTAACACTATGATTTTAGCAGGGAAAAATACACCATATCCCCCCTACTCCCACAGCTTACTCGAGTCATAATTTTGCGAAATCCTTTTGTACTTGTCAGTAAAATACAAAGTCACACATCTGTGTGACTTTCGTTTGATCTTTGGTGACTGTGGGTATCGTCACCTTGGGACCTAACACACCTGCACCAGTGGCAGGTGCAGGGCGGCTCTGGGAGGAACCTGGGCAGGTGACTGCACTGAGGTGCTCAGAGCTGAACCCTTCACCCCATGTCCTACAATAGAGGGGTTAAAAAAAAAAAAAAAATCACAAGCAGAACCCACAACCAATCATTTCCAGTCCTCCCTGTGAACAAGGAGGAACAACACTGCAGATGCTGCTGTACTTTGAATAAGAATATACATACATTTAGATTCTTCTCTGTTTCCAGGAGTTGCACAATGCCATTCCTCTGCAGAGGAATACAGGTCTTTTCTAAAATATGTTATGCATAACCTAGTTTTCCACAGCAGAAAACTCACCAAGGGAATACTGTTTGCTCATACCAGAAATGTATCCCAAAATTACAGTAATTTATAGCCTCATTTTCATTGACAAAAGAAATAATACCATTCTCTTCTGACAAATATCAGTACATTGAAAAAGTAATGAATAAATGTCTATAAACAGGTATCAAATAAAGCAACTGTCAATCACTGCAACAAAACTTTAATTAAATCATATGGTAAGCAAAAAAAAGAAATAAAAACAAGCCATATAATCTGAAATCAAAATAAAAATCTGTCTATCATGCCAAAGAACAATTCAGAGCACTAAAATACCACAACCTGTGATCGGTCACCTAATTGTTAATTGCAAAGTTCCAAGTTTACAAAACAAAGACAAACATACAGATTCAGCAAAGTACTTTAGCATGTGCCAAAGTTCATCTGTATTTTAGAAACTTATTTTATGTGACTGAGTTTAAAACTCTGGAAATGTTCATATATACCTCTACCATGATTTTTTTTTTTAAGAGACAGAAAGTGATCTGCACTGTTCACATTTTAGTATTACAAATCAAATCAGCATTCAGCCTCAGCTGAATACATATTTCTGGAGACACATCAGAAAGAAACCTGAGGATTAGTCCTAACACAAAAGGATGAGGGAGTTGCTCGCTGTCATCCTGCCAATTTTCCAGAACAGAAGAGTTAGCAAATGAGGCATAAAAGGATGTGAGCAAAGAAACTCATACCTGCAAAAAATGCAGAAATATCAGGTGTGAAAGAAAATTATAGTAAGTAGTATCAGGCCAAATCACAAGAACTGCTGACCAGCTGAAAGTCCTTCTGGCCTCAGCTGGAAGTACTTAGCACCCTTAAGGCTAGTTAAACCTATATGCCATCCTAAACTGCTACAAATTAAATTTGAATATTCAGCACTAAACCTTTAATGGCTCTGACCTTCTACTGGAATCAACGTAAGGCAGCAGCACTAACTGAACCTCCAGTTACATTAAAGAAAATCTTCTTGAGTGCCTCCCTATCTGTTATTGTAAAGAAAGTGATACAGTCCTCTCTCTTTTATTTCTTATAGTGATAGCAACATCAAATATACCTATGCTATTGCGGTAGGGCAAAACCCAAAAAGTTCCCATTTTGGTCTCTGAAAAATCTCTCATTAATGCAGCTGGTGGCTCTCCGAGTGCAAAGACAAAGGAGGGCATTGCTGAAGCGTGTGGGTGCACACACACACACACACACGCAGGGCAAGTTTCGAAGAAAGAGGTGCACACTCGACAGTGCAGATCTCTGAACAGGAATGCAGCAACCAGCCCCAGCTGGGGCAGAGGGACAGCCGTGTTACAGCAGAGTTTGAGTCACTGCACACTTCCGTATCTGCCAAAGTGGGCTGACAGGTTTCATACGGCAAAGACTTCTTCTGGGAGAGGGGGAACGCCAAGGTGGGGATGAGGAGCTTCACACCTGCCCAGGGACACCTTATAAGTCACTATAATTATTCTGATACATAAGATTTAAAAAAATAAAAGAAAATTAATTAATTAACTGAAGAGAAAACGGTTTAACTTACTGAATAAGACACCACTTTAAGAGGTTTCCCCACTTTCCCCGCTGTAAAGCACTTCAGAAAAATTCAGCCACTGAGCTACTGCTTTTCTTGACCTTTTCACTGAAAGAGAGCAGAGTAAAAACAAGAAAGAGCTAAAACGATATGCATTAAAGATGCTTCATGTTAGGAAAGTCTTTTGAGTCAATGTTGCAAATTCACTCTGTGTCAGATTTGCCAATATACTGCTTGCTAAAGACTATCTATTAAGAGCAACAGCAGTCAAAGCAGGCGTGTTGCCTCTCAGCTGTTGCAGCAACACCATACACACCATATGATGCAGCTATGTAGCATTTGCATCTGGTGCTGGTTTTCCACCCCCAAAAGTTCACTTCATGTCTTCTAATTAATTTATAATGCCCTGAGCCCCAGGCAGATTTGCTCTGCTGATTTCCCTTTTCTTAACAATAACACAAATAAATATGGAAATAAATCTATTGTCTGAGGAACACTTCCACTAATTCTGTTCTTTGATGGTTTGGTTGATTTACTATGGCGAGGAATCAAGAGTGAAGTGGATCGTAGCTTAATACCGAGTGTGGTTAATCTTCCCTTTGCATAATGCTGGTACACTATGGCCCAAATACCAGAGATTTATTTGATGTGTACATGCTTTCAAGCATTAGTAAACAAGTTGCAGCCCATTATGAAAGAAGAGCAGATCCAAACAGTTGTGAAGCTTTTTATGTACTAGATTGGCATTGGCAGTGCATTGTACTTACATCTGCATGTGTACTAGCTTTAAAACTTTAGACACTATTTCATGATGAAATACCATTTTTTAAACTGCAACTAAAAATATGGCTGAGATCACTTCCCATGACCTGATGCACTGCTGTCTGAATCACAGCAAAATGAGCAAGAGAAGCACAGTCTTCTTTTTCTCTTTTTCTTCTTTTAATTGTTTTTATTCCTCGTAACATAACCAGGATGAGGAAGGACATATACTAGAGCCTCAAAAATGTACAGACACATTTGTTCCCATGAAAAAGCAAAAAGCGTCTCTCACTTCTCATTTCTTATTCTTGCATTACTTTGAAGAACATGTTATAGAACACACAGAAGTACTCTATGAAACATCACTGAATTTTTTATTTTACTAGACCTATCAAATAAATTACAATCCTACATTCTATAACTAAAACATTCTTCTTTTTGTTCATGTACAAATTAAATTTGTTTCTTTAGAAGCTGGTCTGAAGAGCAAAGTATTAACTTAAAAATTAATTTTAATAATGAAGTTTCAAGCAACGGTACAGTGGAAGAACTTGAAGTGTACAGAAGTTACTTGCATGTGGCAATGCTTCCTGGATAAAAGATTCAGTGTGGGTCTACATTATTTTGATACACACAGGCAAAACCCACCCAAGCTGTATCATTAGGTATCAATAAGTCATTCTCACAATATGGTGCATTTTTCCTACCTAGGAGAAGAATCATGATCCCACACTCAGGCACCAGCTTTAGAGTATGGTACCTAATTCCTTGCAGTCTAACATGCATATGTGATTTTCAGCAAATCTCCCAGTGTTTATACTACATTCACTGACTCCTCACATAGGCTACAACGGTACACCAGCCATCACTGGTCTAGATTTTATCCTGTTCTGGGCTGAACACTGACTTGGGGTGACTCAAACAGTTGCCTCTGTTTTTTCCCCTGCTTAATAAATAAAGAAGCCACAATAGAGCCAGAGAAAAATTCAGAGCTGGAGGCAGGAAGGACTTTTTAGACAGCAATTCCAAAATCTCATCTGTAGAGGTGTAGAAAACGTACACTCCTGGAGCAAGCTCTTCAGATAAAGCCTCAAATCTTGGTGGCAACTATCAAATGGACACAAAAGTATATGCCTACAAAGGAGGTGCTGTGAGAACAAACACATCAGTGACTGAGAGACGCCAGGATACCACAAAAAAGTAACACAGTAAGAAGAGAGGATGCCAATGTCTCAGATAAGCAGTTATGGCCATGTTTACTTAAACTGTTCTGCTGAGCTGTTCCCGTTTCAGGCAGAAAACTTTGATTTAAGGAAGAGACTTGCAGTTCTGTCTTCATATTTTTTTCCCTTCAAAGCATGAAAGAACTTCCTTTTTCAAAACCAATTTAACAAAGTTTACATCCAAACCCTCTCAGTCCCAAAAATGTCAGATCTGAATTCTATTAAAAGCAGCAGTTAGTGCAGCCAAACGCTCCACAGTACATTTAATAGACTATAATATTTCTAATGCCTTACTGCCTGAAGTCTATGATCTGGAAAACCAGCCAAGCACACCCACCCAAGAGCAATGACTGCTACAGGGAAAGCTCTTATCTCTCTGTGGTCCTCTATCACCACTGGCATGAGCAGACCAGGGACTCTCCAGCTGCAGACAGTGAGCATACAGACCACCCCCCTGGCAAGAGGAAGCCTGAAGGAAGCAGACAAATTAGAAATTAAAGTTGTGCCAAGCATGTAAGCATAGAGCTACTGTTTCAAACTTCAGGTCCTGCAGTTTTATGGATGTGTTTTATTACTTGATTTTATTGGACCCTTCTTGTCCTAGCCTACTGCTTCCCTCATATCACTTACAGTTCCTCCCATCCGTTTCTGCCTCACATCCTTCAGGCTGGAAGATTGCCCAGATCAGCTTCCCCAGTTCAACCACTAACTCCCTTAACGCCAGTGAGGACCAGAGTAGGCATCTGCCCCGAGCTCAGGTATGAGCACCCCGCACACCCAGCAGTACTTTCCCTAGCTGGCCTAAAGGATGCTTGGGAAAAGCATTTTGATGCAGATTTCACAGTTGCCAGTTGTGACGCTGGAAAATACAGTTTATGCAGTCTCCTGACTAAATGCCACACGGTCTGTTCTTCCATATAAGGCATACATGTAGGAAAGCAAAATAGCTTTTCTAATAAGTTATGCAAAGAGAAACAGCTTCCTGGTACCTATTACAGCTGACTTGGAGCTAAAATGATACTAATTATACCGTTCAGCTGAACTCCAGCAAGGTTCCACGAGTCCTCACAGGAAGAGCTCTGCCAGAGCAAAACCCCCGGCCGGCCCCTCCCTACATCCACGTGTGGGCAGGGCCCATGGCAGGGGCACCCAGCCTGGCAGGGCCTGCTGCTCCTCCTCTGTCACCCTGCACCGTGGCACCAATGGCACAGGACAGGAGCACGGCTGTCCCCATCTGAGCAAGAATCCACTCCCACATCAGGTTTCCTAAGCATCAAACCTGCTGCTGAGGAGCATTTTCCACTCCCTTGCCAGCCTCACCACTCAAGACGAAGCAAAGGTATGGATGGCTCTGCAGCTCCTTCCATGTTACCATGCCAGGGGCTGATGTGGATTCACAATGAAGCAAGAGAGGCGGCACGCTCAGATATGAACCAGGCTGAACTTTTAGGAATGGTTTCTCCTGTTTCAGGCCCACCTACCAGGGGTGCAGTGGAATTTTTAAAGAGCAGTCAAAAACAGTCCAAGAAAAGAGAAAAAATAAAAAGGATTATTTGCCTATATCTAAATAATGAAAATAGGCATTTTTCACTTCCATGCTTCAGTATCTCAAAAATAGGAAGCGAAGTGTTATCATTTACTACAAGGTATGAGAAATGAATGGATTCTGACAAATACCAACAGTAACACTTTATTCCCTTTCACAACAGAAACAAGCAGAAAACATTTTACTCCAAAGGATGAGTTTTCCAGAAAGCTTTGAAGTTCTCTGAAAACAGCCATAATTATAACACTGCTCACAGAATGTTTGGTAACTTTATCAAAGATGCTCTCTGTTAAACATTAATTTTTATTTAGGTTCACTTAGCTATCCTACTGTGTTTTCAAAGTCAGCTCATTTAACTACTTTATTAGATCAATAAAGAATTTTGGGTATCAACAACTGCACATATAGTCAAAGAGAAAGACAGAGGTGCTAATTGACTCCACATGGACAGGGGGAAAAAAGGGAAAATGACATAAAAATGAAACAGTATAATTAATATTCTAAAAAACAATTGGCATACCAAAAAGATAACTTTTATTATCTCTCTTCACCTGCAGAAAGGCCAAGCAAAGTTTCAATCTCTTTCCACTTGCAAGGCCCCTAAGGTTTTCCCAATAGAAGTGAAGCCCACCATAGAACAACTGCACCAGCTGACAGCCAGCTTTGCTTTCCTGAGTCCTGGCTCTTCAGAGGCAGGCTCCGAGTCAACACGTTCACAGAGCACAATCACTGGTCACTACTGCCACTACAGAGCACAAACTAAAACCCACCATTACAGGGCAAACCAACACCCTGCAGCTCGCAGCCTCCAGCGAGGGCTGCAGCAGCCTGCAGGAACATTCCTGCCTTTATGCACATGCGGTGCAACACTGTTGTATCCAGCTAGCCCTAAGGGGCAACGTTCCAAAAGGAGAGAAAAATTTAGGTAATAGACATTATGCAACATTCGAGTTGTATTTAAACAATCTCCAGGCTTAGCAATTAATTGCCTCATTTTCCAGGTCTCCTGAAACTGTGCAGAAGGTGAGCAGGCTCGCAGGCAGCCCCCACTTTCCTCATTCCTCTTTCAACCCCACACCCCAGCGGCACCACTGGCAAGGAGGACCCACAAGCACATACTCTCGAGATAAACCTGACCCTGCAGCAGCACAGAGCAGCAGAAAAAAAAACCATGAGGAGCAGCTGCTGCAGGGGCAGACGGGAAAAATTAAAATCTGGTCATCTGCACCCAGGCAGTTCCCCATCTCTGAACAGCACACAGGCAGGTGAGGCCCTAGCTTTCACAGTCTGAGGTGAAAGAGCCCTAGCACTCCCATGATCCACCCCTAGAGTCTCCAAATATGCCCCTAGGAAGGACATCTCCCAGGTCTGAACCCCCTACTCCCCAGGGTTCACATGTATCCACACAGCTCTGATCAGAGGCATGAGCAATTTATCTCTCCTTAGCCAAGTGGTGCCAGGTGAAATTATGTCTGGATTGAACTGCATGAGGCTCTCTGCTCCTGCCCGCATCTCTTCCTAACTGTTCCTCAATTTTTCCAAAAGGCAGGGTAATGAACTGCACTCGAGGGGGCACAGCACTCAGGTAATGGGCTTTGGTACTTCACACATATTAATCAACAGGACAGCAAAAATGATAAAAAAAAAATTCTGGGTCACAGTCCTGACGGTAAGATTTTAAAATCACTAGCTATGAACTTCATGCTCCAAATGGCTAAAGATTCAACTTTGAAAGCAAATATTTAATAATTATTTAGAAGAGGAAGGTTGCTGACAGTTACACCTAAGGATATTTCCAGAAATGACAAGTATTTTAAAATGGAAATTCACAAATTCTGTAGCATACTGAATTTCAATATCTACTGTACATCCTGGCCATATACCACATTGCTAGCAAACACCACAGTGCAGAATGTTTTTTTAGACTACCTATATCCCCAGCTACACATCAATATACAGTTTAAACAACAATACAAAAAGCGTGTTATATATGGCATGTTTTGGAGCAGTTACCATATGCTCTGTCAATAATCTATGGATTAATAGGGCCCCAATGCACAATAACATGTTGGCCACTCACAGCTCCATGGAAGATTATTCCATTCACCACAACAATTAGCTGATGTTTAGGCTTATGCCACAATTTTTCAGTCACATTTTTATGTTGATCAGCTCAAACATACTACTGTTGGGGTTTAGGAGTCTTTTTATTGTTCATAATTCTTTAAAGGTATCACCCTAATTTCATTAATTTGCACTCACATCAAGGAAGCAGGTTCAGACACTAAATCAGAAGCTAAATGTTATCTTAACAATTTACTTTTATGTTCCTTTGAACAACTATACTACAATTTTTTTTTTAGTTAATTTAACCTATTATTCTACCACTGGCAGTAGAAGTAGCTGATACTCTGAGAAACACTTGAAGAAATAGAGGAAATACAGGATGTAAAAAAAGTAATTTGTTTCAGTATGATTACTCCCATTTCGGGCTGTGTTTCTGGGCAGTTCAAAATCAACACACTTTTCTAAATTTTGGAATGGGGAACAGGTAGTAAAATAGATCTATATAACCATCTGCAGCAGCAACCCATCTTGTTACAGGCCAAAGTCCCAGAAGTATTTTATTTTCTTGGTTTTTATTTAGAACAGAAGTGTGAATAGTCAGGTGAATAGCTGGCCATAGAATAAAATGTCATTTACTAGCTGTAGCCTAACCTAAGGTGTAGGAGGTTCACCTTCCACTCTGTAGCTCTAGAGGCTCCCATACAATCACTAGCATTTGTGCCTGGGCAAAATGACTTCAAAATAATAACACACTGGAATGCTTCCAAGACAACATTTTCCATTCCCTCTCTACATGCTGTGAATCACCTTACAAACAGCACAACCCTGGCAACTAAGATCTCCAATGCATTACTATCTTAGTCCAGGTCTCCTTCGTGAAAATGAGATTGTGCCTAACGAATTTAACAACTCACTGGGGCAGGCTAAAATGCCAATGGCATCACCCAGGGGTCAGGAGTCTGCCTGGTTTGGACATGGCAGCAGGGGACTTGCATTTCTTAATATAAGTGCTGTTGTTCCACCCTTTTTACAGGAATGCCAAAGACTGCCAGCGATCTGTGATTCCCCAACAGCCTCCGGAAAAAGGTACTTCAGAGGGGTTGTTCCCATATGGGTGACCCCCACTGAGATACAAAGGCTTTGCCATCATTCCAGCAAACTGCCCAACATTTCCTCCTGCCTACAGTGGCAACACACAGCTAAAGGGGGCTGCTTACACTTGGCAAAGCAGAATGGTGCCACTTCGGCATAAATATGTTGCAACAACTACAAGTATATAAATATTTCAGAAGGTTAAGTGCACTTTGGTTTGGGTTGGTTGGTTTTTAAATACATACCTGTCTTTTTAATTTGTCTGGTAAGCAGTTTGTGCAGAAAGAAGCATTATACAGTGCAAAAGTATGCTAAAAATTCCATTTGCATTCTAAAGATAAAAATTACCATTAATCACATCTGAAAATAAGAGAGTCTGAAAGCACAAGATATATTTTTGAAGGGAAAAAGTGGTCACAGCTACCAAAACACTTTCAGAAGGGAGGCTGACAAACTTTTCCTTCCTGTCCCAAAAAATAAAACGCCTTTAACTAGTTTGCATATAGCTAAACAGCTAAAATCAAACTGGTGCAATCTATACTACCAGTACAAAGCCAAAATGGTACTCTACATACTCCACTGACAAGGAATTTTGGAAAGCAATGTACCTATCAGTACTACAACCAGCTAAGTGACTTACCAAATCATCTACATAACAACAACTGCCAAAAGACACTAAGTTATCAACAGCAGGGCACATCCACACCAACACTGCATTGCAGAGAACAGAAAAATTCCTGTTCCATCCGTGGGCTTGTTTCAGGCTGGCCTCTTCTGCTTGCAGAATACCATCAGTTTTTCACCATCTTTATTTTGTATCCTCTTTGAGGGATGTTGTGAACGCAAAGAGGACACAGTCCTTGGGCTTCATCATGTAGGTAGGCTGAAACTTACTTGTATGTGAAGGGCTGTATTCTCCTGGTCTCACCACTCATATCTACAAAAATTGAGCAAGCCATAATAAACTTATAGGAATGGATTGTGCACACACTCGTGTTCACAGATGTGGGAGAGCAAGCTTGCCTGTTAAAAAAAGGAACTGCCAGCACTATTTTATGTTTAGAAAAGAAATGTCTCTCTTTAATAAAGTAACCTGCTGCCAAATCTCAACTTTACAGAGGACAACTTACAGTGCATCTCAAGCAAGTTTGAGGATGGTCACCATATACACACTCATGTGTCTTTTCTTGAGCCCACATCCACTCATGTATTTGTACAAGTGAATCCAAAACACTTCATAGCCCTGTACTCTTGAACTTTTTTGAAACCATCTTCATCAAACTACAAGCAGGGGAGGAAGGGGGAAGACAGAAACGGCAAAGACATCTCTTTGCTTCCAACTTTACCTGTGGAGATATTACCAAAACAGGATATAAAATGTCTAATCCTGAAAGGTAATTTTGTCCCAGTTTTCACAACGCCTTTTTTTCAACACATATGAAGGGCTTTATAACTTTTCTGTCTTTATCTGATCAAAATGCTATCCTTCCTCCTGCAGCCCTGGCATTCTTTGTGGTGAACTGTTTCAGTATCAATATTAATATTCAAATGTCAAGTTTCTGACACTACATTTCCTGTACTATTTAAAGCATTCAGAACAATTATTATCTATGAAATATGAAGCAGTAAATTTTTGCTACCTGTTTACAATTTCAGCGGCCCTATCTGGGACAGAACAGCACTTACACTAGTCACATGTACCCAGAAATGTATCGTTCAGCTTTTCTAGCAGTACCTCTGCATTTCCCCAAAATGTCTTTGGTTGTTTCTAGCAAAGCTATGCATTTGTTCTTTTTCTGGAGTACAACTGAGCCCTGAATATCAATCAAATTTATACTATTTAGTATTTCAGACTTTCATTCCACATATAGTCCCTAACAGATAGCAACTTTTACATATAGTGAACCCTTAAGCTTTTGGGGGGGGGTTGACTTTCAGGGTGGTTTTTTTAAAATATTTATAGAATAGTAATTCTGTTTTTCATCATTTCTACTACTCTTAAAAAAAAATTTGCCCTTTTTTTTTTTCCTGTTTCAGTACTTAGTTGAATCTCTTTCTTTTGTAATTACCTAGACTGTGGTCATGCATCTTTGACTGTAAGGGGTATTTTTATTGTAACATGTAGGTGTCTTTAAAAGCAACATATTTTAGAGCTGCACGGCTGAGAATGCACTGAACTGTCAGTCCTTTCTACCAAGCTGCCAAAGTTCTGGAGAAAGTTTCATATAATAGCACCAACTTAAAATAATGAATGCATAATAATCCACATACAGAAAGGTGCATGTTAATTAGATACATTTTTCTCCTTGTCAAAAAACAGCTTCACGAGGAAAGCATAAAAACCACATCGAGCCTTCCATTAGCAGAGAACACTTTAGGCTATAGATCAAAATGAAATATCTCAAACAGCTTACGGAAAGCTTTATTTTCAGTGCACGGCTTGATGATGCCATAAAGTACTTTGGGACCATAGCATAGGTCAGTTATTTCCTCCATTCTCCCCTCCAAAAGTGGAGGGTGACTGCAGAACATGCATGCTTCTTTCAGTGTTAACTCACTCCAAATTTGAGCCAAAGGGGTCTGATCCTAACACTCCAAAAGTCAACAGGAGGAACGCCAGTGGGAATGGAGCCTAAAACAACATTTCTTCAGTAGTCCACAACTCTGAGTTACATAAATACTTCCTAATATATCAATACTGACTGGTCATCAACATTTGCATTAAAATCTTTGTACTTGGAGATGTCTGTATGTTGGATGCTATCCATACTTCTCTCCAGCCAGCCGAAAGGAATTACTTCTGAGTGATACAAGGCCCTCCCTCTCCTCCGGAGACCTGCAGACAACTAACAGAACCATCATTTTTCACACAAATCAACAGGATCCTACCATCTTCGGCTGAATTCCAGTTTACCTGCTTAGATACAACGTACTTTTGCAGGGCTATAAAAGGAAGCTTTGGTTTTGTTTCAGGAAATCAAGGGCTACCAGATTTTTCATGTAGTATGTAATCATGTCAAATAATGAGGGCTGGAAATGCAACAATTAGGTTTGAACAACAGCTTCTGAATACTGTGCCCTGCAATTCTTCTTCACTGTTTAGAGTGCATTGAGAATTATAAATTTAGTAATAAACAGCAAAATCTAGTCTACCAAAATAAGGAGTCTGTCACAAATGCTTTTTAAAAAATAATTTTAAGGGGTAATACAAGCATCACAAGCAGTATTCTTCCCACTCCTATAAAAAAAACCCCTCATCCTTGAATTTGATCTCCTTGCACTCAGAAGAACAGCTGTTTGTCTACAGAGCCCCAGCACTATTATAACTGAACTCATTATTTTAAAGTGCTTGAAGCACCTTGAGCATGACAGAAGACACAGAAAAACAAATTCTGTTGGACAATATGAAATTCATACTAATGTTAATTAATTGACATTCACAACATAAGCTGAAGGTGTTCCAAAAAAGCATTATGGTATATTTTGAGAAGAAATACTAGAAGCAAATCACAAAACTTGGCTTAGTTTAACCAACCTACCAACACAACTTCACAAATCTTTCTAAAAGGAACCAGAGTCTTTTCTCTCCTTCCTGCTCCTGGAACAATGCTAATATTAGGCCCACCAAACTGCACTGATCAAGAATCAGCTCTAGAAGTAATTCTTATTTCTGAAGAAATCAATTATTAAGGGTACTGATTTTTAAGAGAAATGCAGGTAATATGCAAGTGCAACCGCTTCATTTATTAGTTGAGAGGTTTAGCTGAAGGAATGGGCATACATGTTACCTTCAGCTTCCACAGTGAAACATGTTTGCTCCTTCACTTGCCCTTCCAGGACTTCTCCGTATATACTCACTCATCTTCAAGTCTTCCTTGGGCCAGAAGACGAATGATGCGACGGACAGGTATTTGCAAAGGGGTCCTATCACTGCCCCCCTGAAACTCAACAACTTCACCATGTAAGATATACACCTGCTGAGGAGAACTTGCTCTGTGACTGCAGAGCGCTCTGCTCTGCAGAACCTGGGCCAGAAACAGCATGTTGGACCCCAGTAACACAGCACTAACCAGGTGAGGCGAGGTGAACTCTGTGTGGAGGCTTACAGCATGCTCTTTCTTTACCGCTAAGGTGTTTCGGTGGTTTTTCTAAGGTGCAAACACGCAGAGTTTATACATTTATGTGGACAGGTTAGCAGCTTTGCTCTTAGTAGTAACCACAATTTCTTTTGAAGTTTTTAGCTGAAGTTAAGAGATGACCCAGGTCAGTATTCACACATCACACACCACAGCTTTTCTCAAACACAAGAAGAAAAACCCAGCAACAAAAAGCCCAGCTACAGAGTAAACACCACTTACACACACCACAAAAGCACTTATTTTCCATGCCCACCCAAGACCACAGATTGTCCTAAGACTGAATACTGGCTCTCCACAAAGGACCCCTGAGCCCATCGGAGTTTCTCAGCTCCCTGCCAACCTGCCGGCTCCCAACAACAGGGCACTTGCACATAACAGAACTGCCCTCAGCTACAGCAATGCACTCAGCATCCAGACAGTGGCTTCTTTTCATTCCATACCTTCTTGTACAGGCCTTTGTAAAACACACACACAAAATCTTTACTAGTATGGAGGGAAATCAGTGGCTACAACTGCAAAGCGCCGTGTTGCTAGCCAGAGACGAAGAGCCCACAATCGGATGCTGAATGACTGCCAGCAAGGAGGAGTCCCAGCTTAAGGCCTCAAAAGCGCTTGGAAAGCTGTTGCCTGGCTGATTACGTCCCCATGAAAGGGTAAGGCTCCAGAGCAGTGTGCACAGCAGATGAGAGGCAGGGCTCCCAGCAGCGCCGGCAGGAGCTGCAGAGCTGAGCCGACGCACACGTACTCTGCAAGTGCACCCTGGCGCGTACTCGCACGGCAACGCGCCTCCGAGGGCCACTGCCCTGAAAATCGCACCCGTGAGCGGGGAGACTGCAGTCCCCGGACAGCAACCATAAATACACGCTCAACTCCCTCCGAAATGAGCCGGTCCTCAAGAAAATTTGAACACCAAGTGAGAGATGTGGTAAAACTCCAATCAAAAAAAAAAAACAGTAAGGGCAATGTCTCCGAAAAAAGGGACAATTTGGCATTTGCAGTGTGTACAAGATGTCTTCATACACTTTCCTGATTCCTTGCCAGTAACTATTCAAAAAAGACCACTTAACAAGCAAACAGGTCTTCAGCACAACAAATAATAAAAAAGAGAGCAAAGCTTGTGCTATTTAAATATCATGAAACATTCTGCTAATCATGCACAGATGGAAGTACAGACGCTTCTGCCAGACGCCTTGTTCAGAAACTTTGCTCTATTTTTAATTATTTGATGCACAGAGGACCTGTTTGCTGATTAAAAGGGCATTGCCTTTAAAAGCACTCCATCAATATGGAGTCTAGCCTTGTTTTTAAAAGAGGACTTTAAAAGTAGTAACTCATACCTCCAAGCTCCCTGCACCAGTTTTTATAATCCTATAACCATGTGGTTGGGGGTTTTTTCAGATGTTTTTCTCACCTCGAGAAACTGCCTACATACAGGAAAAGTGAAACTAACTATACTCAAGCTATTGTGAAATTCACTGAGTAAATCAATTTGGAAAATGTGTATTTTCCTCTACTATCCCTTAGTCTGTATCTCTTTGTTGTTACTTATAACAAGAAGAGTTATCAATTTCCAGACAGAAGTTATT
The DNA here is from genome assembly GCA_013398955.1 of Callaeas wilsoni. Classification (NCBI taxonomy): domain Eukaryota; kingdom Metazoa; phylum Chordata; class Aves; order Passeriformes; family Callaeidae; genus Callaeas; species Callaeas wilsoni. The sequence goes on along the minus strand of VWPU01004376.1, from coordinate 16,359 downwards.
TTTTATGATTTTCTGTTTAATCAAAAGCCTCCTTTTTGAGAAAATATACCAACTCCACAATTATCAACCAATTATTAAATGGTCTGGGGTTTTTTAAATCTGCTATAACCACAATATCATTCCAACAGTCAGTTCTTGGCAAAAGCATGCTGATACACACACACAAAAAAAAATTAAAAAACCCTTCTTACATATTTCCACTTCACACCTTAAGTGAACTTCACTCATTTGGTGGGTGCTTCATTCCTGTACTTCTCCACAGCAGTCCAGGAATTTTTCCCTCTCTGAAGAACCTCATTCAAAATGCATACTATGTTAAATTTATTTTCTTTTTCTGAATGAAGTGCTTCTCAAAAATTCTTTTTTGATTTAACTTACATTTCACTACCTATTACTATAGAACTATATCACTGGAGCAGAGTCATGGTATGAGAAGAAGTGATGATAAAGAAGCCCAAGAAAATTGCCCAAGCTGCTACTTTTGTCCCATCAGTATGACACGTGAAAACAGTACTGAATTCTTTAAAATTTACATTAACAAATTGAATTATTGCTATTCATACAGTAAAAGAATCCTTTGATTAGAAGATCACATGATATTAGAAAGTAATAGTGACTCCATTATTTTATGAGCAAATGACCCAAAGAGTGCGGCTCCTGGCTCATGCTCAGGTACAGAGAAAATAACTGAATGAGTTTTGGTTTTGTGGTTTTTCATTGCTTTTGTTTTTTTAACAATGCCAGCATGTAACATTTTACAAACGAATATATGCTGCTGATTTGTTAGAGATCAGCTGACAAGCCTAAAAAGCAAGATGTCTGCTGAAGAGACACTGCAGCTGGAAGCCAGGGAAGACTGGCAGGGGCACGTGGACTGAAAATCCAATGTTCAGCCAGGGAAACAGGCACCCACAGAGAAGCTTCAGAGAAGACATAATGGTCTTTTCCTACGAGAAGAAGCGGAAAGCTGCATGGAGTGAAAGGCTTGTCCAGGCAGATCGCTGGGGTTGCAAAGCTCAGAATCCAGCTATGACTAACTAGGAAGGAAGAGAGGTAGATGAAACAACATTCAAATTTGCATTTCTGCAGAAAACTACTGAGGTACTGAAACACTCTAACCAGAAGGGCATTTTAGACACATAGAAACACACACAGAATTCAAATGAAAGCAAGGGTCTACACAAAATCTAAGTATTGTGCAGGTAACAAACCCAGTGAGGGAGCCGTGTACAAGTAGGTCAGATACGCAGCAGTGAGAACTGCTGAGCACAGGAGAATCTTGGTAGAGAAGGTGGTGAGGAGAAAAATTAATTGGCCAGCAACAAGAGAAAGAAATCTGGAAATGGTTAAAACAGGACAGAAGGATAAAAAGGCAAAACACTGCTTGGGCTATGTAAAGAAAGATTAGTCTTATTCACCAACACATCCACCTGAAGCACGGGAAGGAAAGAAGGCTGATGACATTTGACTGAGGAACAACTTTCACTCCCTCTCCACTTGAAGGAAAAGCCAAGTGACTGCTCTACTCCCACCAAAGAGTGTCTGATCAGCAGTGCTGACCTGTCTGGCAGCTCTGAACCAAGAGGGCCCCAACACAACCCAAAGGCCCCAGACTCTTATCACACCACATTTACACCCACGTGGCTCCAATGAAACCACCCAAGTAAGTTACAGAGGTGGGAACCTGACTCCTTATTTCACCACAGCCTTTGGCTGAGCACCCTGGTGTGATGCGCAACACGCGCACTTCATGTTAAATAAGAAGAGCAGCATAAAACCACTGGTTGCTGCAGCCTAGCTTGCCCAGCACTACTGGTTTCATACAGACACCCTGGCTGAGCTGTATAAACAGCACCAAACACTGCAGCCAGCCAGCTGACAGCTCAGATGAACGCACTTCATAGCAGAGCTGCACACAGAGCAGAAGTGTGTCTTAGTTTGCATTTCTCCCATTCCACACAGCCAACATGACATTCACCAAGTTTGACTCCTTAGGTAACAGGAGTGTACTTCATTGCTGATGTTTAATGTATTTCAGATGCTTACCTTCTACTCACCTCAATTTTCCTTAGGGCTCTTTCTCACTGTACACTAACAGATAACAACATCTGGATAGTAGCCTCATGTAACAAATGTCATACTTTCACTCAGGAATTACTTTAATTTGCTCAGTCACTACACACCTTATTCGCTCTGCATCTGCTACTGAGGTGCAATCAAAATAAACCAGTGGTGACGAACAAACGGCAGGATACATCCGTGCTAGTTTGTGTCACACTCACACTGAAGACCACGCATGAAGAAAGAGTTACTCTGTCATCTTGTACAAATATAGAACAAAATGCAGACTTTTTCTCCTTCAGTTCTTCCAGTATTGCAGTATGACATCTGTTTTATGACTATCTAATGCATTTGTGAACTATCCAAATACACATACAGTACAATTTTAAACTATAGATTATTGGTCTGTAAGCTCCACCATCATCCTCCTTCCCTGTAAAATAGGACACAGAGTGTTACGCATACTGACATCTCACTTCCCTCCCCCCAATTTAATTAATCAACTGTCAAGTTCACAAAGGAAATCACAAGTGATTTCCAAGACTGTCATTAACAACAAAAATATCAGGCCAGATCACAGCAGAGATCCAAGAAAGCTTAGCAAGACTGGCAAGAAGGAAACGTGAAACTCAACCCTGGTTCAAAGAGGAGGCAGACAAGTCCTAAGCAGAGAGGTGCAGTAGCTTTCTCAGTTCTCCAAACAAGGAGATGCAAACACAAATCGTTTGACCAGACCAAACAGGTCATCCTTGGCTAGTCCATCAGCAAGCGCTACTCACGAAGACTGATGCTAACATGATAGCTGGTGGGGAAAAAGCCAAAGAGAATCCAGAGGAAAGAAACACAGTATCTAGGATGTTTCAGGTCTCATTTGTAATAAAGGAAAGGGAAGGTACCATTTCATTTGGGTGCCAAGGAGAGAACAGCAGTGGTCAACAGACAAACCTCTGCCGTATGTCAATATGTTGGGTTTTCTTTGTTTTCAACAAGAGTCCAAATTTTAATACATTAGCATGTAGTTAAAATCTTGTGTTAACTGAAGATCATGGTCACAATATTGATATTCATAATGTTTTACTTGCATAACTATTGATAGAAATAGTATTGATGTGTATCAAGTGTGTCTGGGGCTAAATACTTCAGAGTTCAATCTTAGACACCTCTGAAGCAGGCAGATGAAGATCGATCTAAATCAACATCTAATAACTCTTAGGCTGCCTCTGGAAAATAAATATGATACCATGGCTCGGGCTCCAGGTCCATCCACAACAGCTGTAATTTGTAGAAAGATTTGTCAAGGGACAAGTCCTGTCAGTGTAAGCAAACCTTTAATATCACAGGTGGGGCATCCTTAGAAAGTCGTGTTTCTTTTCTGATTCTTACAGAGGATTCCTATTTTCAGCGATGCCTATATAGCACTTCCTGAGACATCCTGAGTCATTAAAAAATTAAACAGGATGAAAAATAGGTTCTAAAAAATTGAAAAATGGTTCAATGACCTTCTGTGAGGTTTTGACTCCTTGTGTTGTTAGGCTATTTAAAATGCCTATTCACTGCATTTTATAAAATCCTAAACTGTATTTGTTTTTTCTTCTTGTATATTCCCTTCTAAAATATGACATATTCTTTAAAAAAATCCAAAAAGGAAAATGGGACTTATGTTTGTATTAAATTTTTTAAAAATAATCTCCCAAGCTACTTTCTGTCTGTATATTTGCTGTAAATGTGTTCATATTTGAATTCTGTACTTCAAGCCACCTTTGATCAACTTGATTAATACTCCTTTCAAAAGATTTTATAGCTGGTGTACTTCGCGAACATAATTAAAGTAGATTAATCTGTTCTGAATTATGTGTTTCATAAAATTACTGTTCCTCTGATTAATTCTACAAAAACACATATAACTATGTACAAATGAGTTTTTCTCATTGATAAAACAATCCTGTTACACAGCTTCCAGCACTGGGCAAGAGATATCATTGTGAATATCTAATAAATCAGCAAGCCTGATGATGCAAAGTCATGTGACCTAGTACACAAAATACTGTACTTTTTATTCCAGTAAAGAAAAAAACAGCCCAATTCTCAGCTTACAGCACTTGCTCAGCTACAATGGAAATCTTCAGGTATCAATATCAGCGGAATAATGCCACCATCTACTCAAAGCGACTGTAGATGATCCACAAACCTTTCTCCACTGAAACCAGTAAAAAAATTTTATTCAAATTCAATAGTGTGGTTGAATTTCAGAGACACTGTGACTGAACAGCACCCATCTGACTCCTGATCTGCAAGAGAGACTCACTTGGACCTTACCAGGACTGCCATGAGCAGGCTGATGTCATTTCACCCCGTAAATCCCCTTGCCTGGTGCTGTAGCTAAGCACTGCTGAACTTGGGTACCCTCTAGAAACACTGCGATGCTGTAATTAGCAGTGAGACTTGTAATGCATTCCCCAGCCAGGAACAAGGGTTGCTGTGGCCACTAAAGTAAAAGAATGTGAAAAGGGAGTGGAAAAGAATGAGTAAGACAGGTAACAGCAGAGAAAACACAGTAAAAACTTACTAAAGTATCTGGTATTAAAAGAACACAATAACCACCAGGAATCAGCTAAATTGTAGAATAAGTATTACAATAAACAGTGGGGTTTTTTTTTAAATTCCATTAAATTGATTATTTCAGTGGAAAAGAGCAATGATACATAGAAGGTATATCTCTGACACAAGCTTCTGCTTCTGAGCGTCTGAATTACATTAGGTTTGGTGTTTGGGGTATTTTTGAGAAATAATGCATTTAATATTCTGCTTGTAGTGCAACAGTAACCTAAACCCTTCTTTTATTTTTTGGCAAATGCTGTGCATCACTCACGTTCAGCTTATCGTTAACTGTGAACTGTTCACGTATCTTAGTGTGGTTTCAATGCTCCTATGGCAAGGCTAAACAGCATTTCAAAAACAATGATATCCCCAGGCCCACGCTGTAGTTTCTGAAGCACAGATTAAGCACGGTATTCTGCTCAACAAGCTCATCACTGTTAAGTAACTCATCAGAAAATAAAGAGGGAATTATCAAATGGGAATTGCCAAGTAATTAGTTCTCTGAAGCAGATGACATACAACTGTTAAAGGGAGGGGCTTCCCTGCTAGTCATATGTCAGGGTAGAGCCTACTAATCTGTAAATAAAAATTCAGTACATATGATTAGTGCAATGGGTTTTTAACTGCTAGTGGTACATGGAGAATAAAGTTACAACTTCTTCTATTGTAATAATCTACTTGGATTCTTTCCCCCTTGAATATATTGACTTTTTAAACTACTCTGGATCTACTTACTGTCAGACTACCTTGAAAAAGCTATGAATACAGCAGAGTACCAAGCTGCAAATGTGTTCAGGGGCTACGGACGAGGAGAAATGCATTTACTATTATATACATTTGAAAATATCACTTTCTAGTCAGCTGCTACACATGCCACTGAAAAGGAACCACACCAATGAGAAAATATTCAGTAGCACAAAATTTCTGAGCACAGTAAAGGAGGATTAAGCCTGCTTTTTGTAATTATCCTTCTCCATTAAAGCCTGACTTCCTTTCAAGTAGCTGGCCTCACAGAAATGTTAGCTGTACAAAACTACAAAGGCCTTCACATGTGGGCACCTGACAAACAAAAATGTGGTAACAGTCACAACCACACTCCAATACAAGTGAGAAATACTTTGACATTTGTACTTTTTATAGAGCAGAGAGTGACTCAATAAATCCTAAAGTCAGGTTTATAGCTAGTTCAAAATAAGTAACTGATGAGAAAATAAAGAGGCAATTATCAAATTTGAGGTTTGCCTCTATCACAGTGTCTCACTATGAGAAACCCCTCAGCCAACAGATTTAAATCCAGATGCTGCCACCTGGGATAACTTCAGACCAAAATTATACTCCTGGTAAGGAGGGCTAACTTTCTTTCAAAAGCACAGCCTTGGTTTCAAAGCAAGGCAAACCCCAGCAGGACACCCCTGCCCAACACACACAGCCAAGGGAGAGGGCGGCAGGAGGGCACACACAGATGCTCAGGCTTGCACACAACTGCACATCACATCCAGACACCTCACCACTTCTCAGCCCCCAGCATATGGAAGTTCTCCATCTACTCATACACTAATATCCAAAAGCCCACACTTTTAAAGGAATGCTAACAAGTTGCAGTGCGTGGGACAGCAAGTCTCATTCCATTTGCAGATACACCTTTTAAAAACACCAAGTTGGAAGGTGAATCAAACCTCAGATAGTGCCTTATATCACATTATGAATGTCAGCTTTGTGTTTTTATGTAGGCATACCACTACACCCAATGCTATTTACATTTCAGATCATGTTATGAAGCTTTCTATCAGTCAGACAGCAGGCCTCCAGTATCTGCTGTAGAACAACAGAGCAAGAACATGAAAGGTTACAGCTGAGGTGAGGGGATCACAAAGCCTCATTTTTAAGACCTCTGTCAGCACTCTTACCACTTCATTTAATTTACCTTTTAGTTGCTCACACATAAACAATTTAAAAAATTAAAATTATTCGTAATTACTACCTAATTATACTTAGTTCACAGCTTCATTTCACTTGGGCTGTTAACACATTAGAAATTTCCATGGCCTACCTTCTTTTAGCCCTACAGCTATTGTAGACCTCCATAAACAGCATGAGGGAAGAAATAAAACCAGCTATGATAAAAGGACACTGATATGACAACCAAAAAACTACCACTGCACACAGTAATATACAGACAGATTAGTTCTTTTTATGCTCACTATTAAGTACTTTAAAAGAGTAGACTGTTGTCTGTTTACAGAGAGCAGCAGCCAGAAGTCTACATAAAACAGGAATTATGTTTTATGTAAAAAATAAGCTATATTAGGTAGCACAGACATACTTACTGAAAATTCAGCTAAAAAAAATTCTTACAAATGGGCTGCAGCTGTAAATTCATCCCAGTACTATAACATGATTAATAAATATCAAGTGACTCGACAGCAAAAAAGATTAAAAAGAACTCTTTAATTGTTAAAATGTCCAGTATCTCATGCAAAATCCTCTAAGACAACTGTATAAAAGAAAGCATTGAGTCATTTGCCTACGTGGAACAAGGCAGAGCACGCTCTGAACAAATAACAATAACTCTATGTTTTGGAGAGCAGGCTAAAATTAACTAAAAATAAAGAGAAAGAAAAGGTGTATCTATTTATTTAATTTCATTTTACTTTTACTAATACCCATGTCCTTATCCAGGCAAGATGCTTAGCAGGCTCTGCAGAAAATGCTGCTTGAATTGGAAGGGTAAGCATACCTGGAGAGCTGACACACAACAGAGATGTTACTCACTGAAGCCACACAATTCCTCACGCGAGTGAAGCCATGAATGCACATGTAGGGACGTTTGGCCTCAAGTACAGTGTCTGAGACCCATTTTGGATGCCTTCAAACGTGTCCCATGTTCTGTCGCTGACAGACTCCAGGGTCATAATCCAGGTCTGCCTAAAATGGAGCAGGGCACTTGCCACCTTCACCCCGAAACAAATGCAAAAGCCAGAAAGATGATGAATGTGAGTTTGAAATGCTCTGTGGCTGCTCCCTGCACAGAGCCAGGTCATGTTTCTTTCACATGTTACTACTGTGAGCTCCTGTCTGTTTCCTCCAGCGACACAGAGAATGTTTGTAAGCAGGCAGTGTCTATCCCACTAACTTCTATTTCACTTATTTAGTTATACAGTGGGCCTGATTTTGAGCATTCCATAGAGAAAATGAGAACTAACGAGCTCAACAGAGGTACCCCCAGCTCAGTGACTAAAACATCCAACAAGAAGAGGTTAAACCAAATTTAACCTAATCTCAGGTCCACAAATACAATACTATACCTCAAGCTGAGCTGGTATAAGAAAAACAGCATTTTAGTACTATATTCCAGTCATGCCTCTGCACCAGACTTAACTAGGTTACATCTTTTACCCAAAATGTTTGCTTAACATCGAATATATTGTCTCTCATGTAACTGCAGAAAATACCAGATGCTAAAATATCCAAGGTGACTTAGCAATATATTGTGGGTAACACAATCTGATTATTCATAGGATTTGACCAATGCCCTATAAACAACTACTTCTTCTAATTAAGAGATATAAGCTTTTCCAGCAGTAATCACTTCTTAAAAAAAACACATTTTTATACAACCCAAGCTAATCCTGAAAAAAAAAAAAAATTAAATGCTTTGTGGAAATGATAATGTCATAGCAAAAATCTTCCTTCCATTCGATGTCTCAAGTCAATAGCTGCTACCAAGTCAGTTTTCTTCCAAAACGGAAAGACAAAGTGTATCAGCGCACAGGCACTTTGTGTGGTTTTTCACTCTCAAAAAGCTCTTACTGCTCTGAAGTTACAGTGGTTACCACCCACCCCCACCATTCAAGCTCACTTGGAAATTTTAACAGGCATATCCTTGCATGTAACTACTTGCCTAGGCAACTTCCCTCTAAAACACAGCAGTCTTCCCCACAGCCACAATAAAATGTAAATGATGCACTGCATACTTTTCTATGACATGCTGTATACATTAAAAAGTTATTCTGCAACGGAGACTTTCTGATCAGCCCTGCATAAATAAGAACGCTACTGTAATTAAGCTTTCAGATTGTAAATTTAAAAAAGAAACCCTTTGATTTTCCACAAGTAATCACTATATTTCATTTTCTTTCATTTAAAGACAGAGGCAATTTTATTATGACCCTTTATCCTTTTTTTTCTTAAAGCATTAGCAGTATTGCCAATCCCAAGCACTTAAAAATCATAGAACAGGTCCAAAAAACCAGGCTGGCTTAATGACAATCAGATTAAAGAAATAAAATAAAAATTTATGTTCTTTTTATTGGCAGTATGATTGTTGAGTCTTGGGACTTGGTCTTTTCAAGTTATTTTCCACAATCATATGGGAAGGAGAGAGAGAGAGAGGAAAGGGACAGCAGCAGACTGATACATGTGCACTTTTACATCTTGTCCGGCCACAGCATTTCAGGGAGGAAAATCAGAAGAACTGAAAGCATTCCTCAAAATAGAGCAAAGACACAGATACATCAGCAGTGACTAATTATCCTGGGAGCTATTCTAATGCCAGACAAAGTTTAATGCACAGAAGAAACTCAAGACAGCGGAAAAGCCAAGCAGGCGACAAGCAACAAGAATCCTGAAAATGTCCATAAAAGTGAAGGAAGGATTTATACAATTTTACACATGGCATTTTATAACAAAAATCAAAGTCTGCCAACTTTTCCATTCATACTAACATCTTCCAGAAGCTGAATATACTCTGACCTCAGGTGAGCATAAAACCACTCATCTGGAATGCACTTGTTCTGTAAGTCACCGAACTGAGTCACCAGAGTTAAAGGAATTTTTCTGAGCAGAGTTTCTCAAGGACCTCTACTGCCAGGCAAGGGAAGTACAAACCTATCACGGGTAGGTAATCACACAGACACCAGGAAGGTGTCCACTTTGCTTACAGCCCAGAGCAGACAGCGTACACTTGCTGAAAGAAATAAAAAGCATGGCATTCTCACCTTATTGGCAGTGCATAACTGTACGGTGAAGACAAAAATGACGGTGGTCACTGTCCTACAGGGTCAAGAATAAATTCACAGCTTGTATTGCTTGCCCATCTGGCTTGGCCTGCAATGTGACTGTTGATCCAGGAGTTGAGGAGATGGAAACCAAAATAAAGAGAAACAAAAACACAGTTAAGAGTCAAACCATTTAGAACACGCTAAGACATCCCAATGAAGACTGAGAGAGGCTGTTTTACTATTACTCAAGCACAAATAAACTATAGATTTAATCCTGCAGACAGAGCTCATACAGTAGCAAGCAGAGCCCATTTATTCAGAGTGCTCTTTTCCTAAATGTGATCTTAATGAGGTGAAGAATCATAAGCGAGTGGAGATGACTGTCTTCACTGCCAACAGAACATATTTTATTTGAGAAGCAGTAGCATCCTGAAAACATAGTGCTGCAACTACTACTACTACTACTATGTGAAAAATAATCACCTATTGGAATGTGATTTTACCTTGTACACTATTTTGTCATTAAAGGTGGCATGCTACAGTCAATGCCTATTACTGTAAATTTCCAAATAATACAAAGAAAAACTCTACCAATGTGGGTTTTTTATTATTTCTGTAATTTTGCTCAGCAAAATAATGAAGAGCCAGCACTGAACTTCTGCTGACATCACCTATTAAACAAAATACGTTTGGGTTTTTCACTTGGAATCTCACCAAATATTTTTATCACTCTTGGTACAATAAAAGGATTTAGTGAGACCATTTCTCCCTCTCTAAGAATCATTTCTGTTGTTTCAGTTTATGAGCATACTTACTTGTTCCTATTTAGGGAAGGATTTACATGCATACTTAACTCTAGATAGGTTCTTTAATCAATTCTCATTCAGCAAAACCCTCACTGGGACATGTGCTAAACTAACTTTGCAGACTGGGACCAATGCACACATACAGATTTGCATGTGCTGTACAACCACTTCAGACTACAGCTTCGAGAAGAAAAAAAAAAAGCCATGAAGCATTACATTCTCAACACATGCACTGAGATCAAAAAGGAGTTATGGTCCTGGATCTAGTTTTCGTCTTTTTGCAAAAATCAGGAATCTACAAAGTTTCTTACATTTTAAAATGTTCATCATGCATCACCTCAGCCAAAACCATGTAAAAATCTTCAACTTTCTCATATAAAGAATGTGAACCACTGAGTAAGACTTCAAAATACAGTGCTTTCGACCAAGTACCTATTTATTTATTTATCACATTTAGAGTCTTGCTTAAAAGTAAAGTGAAAGGATGAGATCAGGATTTTAACTTTGCAAAGCTTAGGCTATTGAAGTCACTGGAATATAGCAAGTCAGTTCTTTGCAATGAAATATTTACCTGTGCCAAGCCTGCCATACGTCTGTTTCTTGTTCTAATTATATCTTTATCTGTTAAGGCAGAGTTGGTTACAGCAGCCTCAGAAGAGACCTACAACTAAACCTGTTATCTGCACTCTCTGAATTGTACACATCGTACCCGTACAGTTCTCCAGAACAGCCAAATCGCTCACAACCTGTGTGGTTATAGCTGAGGCTGTCACACAGCCCGACTTCTCTCAAGCATCACCAGCGTCAGCTGCCTCGCACGCTGGAGTAGGTTTGCAGCCAGCCGGTGCTTCAGACCATCTATGCAATCCTGACAAGCACTTCCTTTACAGCCTGCCGTACTTTTTTATTGCATTTCCCCCTCAATTAGTACACCACAACAAAAGCAGTGTGCGTATGAGCAATGACAATGGTAATCCTGACTGTCATCTGCTAAGATGTGCTGCTAAACTTCAGCAAGGGGAAAATTAGGCCTTGATTTTGTTCTACTAGCCACATTACTAACACAATTATTTTAAAATTCTGATGTCTAAATCCTTAGTTGCTTTTCAGGTGACTGCATTCAAGTGCCTATTTTCTTAATTAATGGGAAACTAGGCCACTGGATCTATTACATAAAAAAATTTTGTTAAGTGAAATTCCAGGCCTCTTGTAAATGTCTTTTAAAACAAAACTAGTTTTTTCAATCTTTCTGAATAGATTCAATCAGGCTGGAAAAGCAAAGTTGCACTGTTTATTTCTCAGAAAATTTTTTTTTAACTATGTATATATGGCCTTTTTGAAAATAATTACTTTCTAACACTCTTAGTCATGCAGGTAATTTGTCTTACAATAAAATATGTATAAGCAGCAAGCAGCACACAAAGGCTCATACTACAGGAGTCATCCTGCTCGTGACTATTTCACTCTCTCCAGCCAGTCCTCCTAACAAGCTCTTCTATTTCAAGCCACCTCCTCAGAATGGAGGCTCAGAACAGGAGGCAGCCACACCGAGCAGAGGATATTCTCTCCTAGCCAGAAGGGCAAGTTAGTTGAGGCACTGAGAAGTTGAACTTCAGTGCAGGAAATTGCCTGCAAATACCCTGTCCCCTCACCCCTCCAAGAAGAAACACTCCTGCTCAGCAGGCAGGCTGAGACCTGCAAACTCATCACACCAAACCCAAGACCGTCGCTGCCTGTCACCACAAGAGCTGAACCACCAACAGGCATTTCTCATTGCCTCCTCCTCCAGCTCCAGTGCTTTACCACCAGAGTGATTAAAATATCTATTTTACTGAGATATTTCTGGATTGCTTTATGTTCCAGCCTGGTACTACAAACGCTCAGGAGCTGTGGGTGCTGATGATTTCTCATCACTAAGACACAAAATCCTCCGGGCCAAGCTCAATATTAGTGTAAGTGCACCCAAGATTAGTGACTGGAGTAGGGGTGTTACCCACTTCTATAGACACTTAATGCAGCTCCTTAATCAGGCAAAAATCCTATTTAAGCCCACGGTGCTTTTTGCCATGAAAAGCAATATAGAGAAAATAACAGTCATACACAGCAGATCACTTTCAGAGCTCGGTTACTCTACTACATGCCTGGATTAAGTCCAATAAATGGAGTTATTTGAGATATACACCCATGTAAGTGGCTCACAATCCCATCCCCTGGAGTTGCTCCAGATTTATGACATTAGAACACAGTGCCAAATTTGGTGCTTTTAAAAAATTATACCTACATTTATGGAAGAGTGGCTTAAAAGAGTGATGTTCAAACAGTGAGAATGAAGACAAATATACATTGCTTGGTGAAACATGTTTTAAAGAGCAACATGCAGTTCAAAGCTAATTATACTGCATATCCTTTCAATGCCTTAGGATTTTAGCTTTTATATTTTTCCATATATTTGTAATCCTGTAATTCTCTAGTGTAGAACTCTAAACTCCATATAGAATGTTAGCTACTGCTTTCCCATTTTGGTCAGACACAACAATTCCTCTCTAGGCCTGGGAATCAAGGACACCTTACTGTCTCAGGCCTCAAGAAATGTAAACAAAAGTGAGTTGGGGGGGAGCAAACTTGGGGTAAATGACTTCATTACCTGAAGCTGTAATTGGAAGATTAATNATGGACCAAACTTATAAAAGTATGAAAACCCATGGCCCACTGTCCATTTTTTGGGTGTAGCCCCTGGGGGGGCTTCATCTGCCCTAAAATGTACCTGAAGGCCCTTCAACAAACATAACCACTCTTTATTCCCTTAATTTTGTCTGGCCTCTGTTTTTAGGTAGCCCCAAAAGGCATCACTTTGACGGTATTATAAACTGTGTCAGAAAGTCTCCCGCTCCATGGCTATAATATTTTGATGAGCACAAATGCAAAAAAAACCACTCATACTAGAAACAAAGTGTTTGCTGAGGCAAAAATTGTTTTTAATAGTATTAGGATTTTATCATGAGAAAATTCAGTCAGCTTTCACCTAACACACAAAAGGGCCCAGACCTTGCTAAGAACTATGAGGAGGCTTAACAAACCCAGAGTGACAATACTGACATCAAGGATCACCAATTTTCCTCGTACCGGCCAGAGGGTGTAAAGTACCATACAGGAGTGGAGAATAACGAACCTGTGGCCTATAATGAGAATGCTGGAATGGGAACTGTTAACAAACACTGCTACAGCCACCAAACAGTTAAACCAGACAGACAGTTGGGGGTGGGGGGGCGGCGAGAGAAAGGAGGAAAAAAAAAAAAAAGGACAACTCGGAAGAAACTTTCACGCAAGCTTGTATAAGCCAAAAGCATTTTTACAAAGTACCACACCTTCATAAATTTGCTAATAATACACGCAAATGGAACTGACGATTTGGCTGACCTGCTAAGCATGCCACATACGGTCCCATCTGCCTGACACTCCAGTGGGCAAAGAACACCCTTTCCGAGAAGTTCGGCCATTAGGAACCCACCACCGGCATCTTTCAATTTTCGGAAAGCTCGAGGCGGTGGCCGCGCCGGCCGTACGCCACCAGCGCGGCACACGCAGGGCTGGCGGTAGCCCGCTGGGTCGCCCGCCAGCCACACACGCACCTGGCTGGCCGGTGAATACGGTGAATCCCGTCTGTTACCATGGCAGCCTGATCTAATTACATGACTGATCAGGGCTGGAGTAAGCGCGCTGAAAGCCTGCACCGCTGACATGTCGCTACATGATGAGAGAGACAGACAGACAACCGAGCACGGAGGTAAACCTATCGACCTCTGCCTTACGTAAAAAGTGAGCAGATTACAGCTACCCTTTCATAGCTGCTGCCTGTAAAATACCGGGCCAGTTTTACAAACAAATTAGGTGCAATAACGTACAATTACTACTATTATCTTGCAGCATCACAAAAATAACTACGGCGCAATATTTTCCCTGGCCATTCTCAATTTCCCTCTCCCCCATTCATAACACCCTTGCTCCACATGATAAAACTGCACCGTCTCTATCACCCGACCAGAAATAGATTAACATGAAGCCGGGATTTTCCTTTAAGGGACGGTTTCATTCGAAACTGAAATTAAAAGTCCTTGACTTATCAGTGTGTCAGCAGAGTAACTCACTACGCCTGACCGTATCTGACGCGTAAAGTAACCATTACTGCATAAAATACATAACCATGAGCGTTAAAGGTTAAAGTGTAAGCTGTGTTACAAAATATGAATTTCTTTACCATATGAAAGGGAAAAGGTCTCCGGCAAAGGTCATCTACCTGCACACCCTTCCCGTTCTGTACGCAGAAATCATTTGTAAAGAGGAAGGTTTTACAAACCTAGATTTCTTCGTCTGGTCGTAAAAGAAATGCTTAAAATTTTTCCCCAATTCTATCTGGAGTTCGGGCTTATAGGGGAGAGATGCTGCTCGGAGGAGTCCCTATTACACAGCATACGGTAAACAAAATAAAAATAGCCTGTCGCTCTCGTTGTCTACACAGTGCATTATATAACGGGCTTCCGACTTGTTTTCTTTTCTATTATTACTCTTCAGTAATTCCTCCTCTTCAATAACATGTAAATCGCTCCCAATTCTGTCATTTTATTATTATCGCTATTACTATTACAGTAGGAGCTACCGCTTTTCCAGCACGCTTTAATTTAGACTTTAATATTCTCAGGAATCACACTGACGGATTCAGCACCCACAAACGTACACGGGGTCATTTATTTGTTTTTCTGCCGGTAAATTATGATGCCTTAGGGTTAAAAAAAAAAAAAAATAAAAAAAAATAAAAAAACCCATAAAAATAACAAAAAAAACCCCAAAACCCAAACCATCAATAACCAACCCCAAACCCCCGCAACCCAACCACCCCCACCCGACCCAAGCAAACCCGGAGGCGGCGGGGGATCGGTGAGCGGCAGGAGGGCAGCGGCCGCCGCTGGAGGCGAGCAGAGCCCCGGGGTGGCGGCGGCAGGGAACCCCGGCCCCGCTTCCCCTCGGGACGCCGCCGGCCGGACCCCACAACCGCGGACGGGCAGCGGGGCGGCAGCGCCCCGGCGCCCCCCATCCCTCCCGCCCCGTCCCTCCCGGCAGTACCGGGTGGCGTCTGCAGCCGGCCTGGGCCCTGAGTGAAGCGGAGCGGGGCTGCTGCCGGGCACATCCCAGCGCCAGCGCCGCCTCCCCCGCCGCCGCCGCCTCCTCCTCGCTTCATTCACCCTCCGGCAGCCGCCCAGCCCCGTACTACATACGCCGTGCGGTGGCGGCGACCGGCCCTGCCGGCGACCGGCCCCGCGCTGCGCCCCGCCGGGTCCGCCCGGCGTACGCGCCCCGCACGGCCCCCCCGCACCGCGCCCACCGCGCACGCACCCACACACACACGCCCCCGCCCCGCGCCCACCCCGCCCGCACACACCCCCCCCCCTCCACCCGGCCCCGCCCCCCCGCACCCACACGCGGCACCGCACCAGCACCGCCCCCCCCGCGCGCACACACACACACACATACAAACGGCACCGCACCCCCGCACACACACGCGGCACCGCACCAGCACCGCACCCCCCGCGCGCACACACACACATACACACACACAAACGGCACCGCACCGCATCCCCCCCCACACTCGCACCGGCACCGCACACACGCACACAGACACACACGCGCACGCACCGCAGCCGCCACGCTCACACACACACACACCACACACACGCACGCACGGGCACCGCACACCACCTCTCCCCGCACACACAAGCACACGCGCAGTCTCACACACCCCGAGGCCGCCGCCGCACCGGGGGCAGCCGCGACTCGCAAAATGTCCACCGTCCCCGCGGCCACCCACACCCCGCCCGGGCCGGGGGGAAGCGGGAGGGAGG